>CM072160.1:3179772-3408237 GCA_036850595.1 Rhyacichthys aspro
TAGGTATTCAAATTTAATTCAAGTTTTTAGAAATCACCATAAAGCCTTTTATCTCCAAAACAATACCAATGAGATGCTGGAGGATCTGTGGAGGGTTGTTGTTAATACAAATATTCTATTCTTTATTTTTAATGCATATTGTCTGGATGATAAAATAAAGAAAAAATGTGCACCAATATAAATTATGACACTGGCTACAAAAAATACTTTTAATTTTAGGAAAAACAACATGTGTAGCATTTATATGACAATATAAAGTCAAAGCTAATATAAAGTCACCGATATAGTCTTTTATTTTGGCGTAAATGGCTCTGACTGAACAAAGTGATTCCAAATGTGACACGTCCAAATGTTACTTTCACCATCTTTGATCTTTCAAAGCTCTAAAATCAAAGACTTTTTTAGAGGCTGGACTAATGTGAACAGTTGCAGGTGTCATTTGTCAGAAATCAAAGGTCTCCTCTGTTCCTAACTACAGCCGCAGACGTTTTCCTCCACAAAGACTCACAAAAGAATCAATCCGCCATTCACTCAAAACGGCTGGACGTCTTCACCAAATCTTTCCTTCTCGTAGGTCTCGGCGTTCGACCTTCCTTCTCTTTTGTCGGAGCTTCGATCAAACGGCAGCTCATGTAGCGCCTACACCTCCGCGACGGGTTTTTCATTATTCAGGGACTGAAAAGCGGTCATTGTAACTCGGTGTGGGAGTTCGTACAGCTCATACAGTAGAAGAACCACGCAGTCTTCTATTCAAGCGTCTTTTAAACTCGCTGTGTTTACGTCAGACGCTATTTATGAACATCTACTGCATTACTCCAACATACCAGCTGTATTTACCTAAACATCTGTCACAAGAGTGATACCGTGTGACTCATATGAACAGTTTTATAATTATATTTGGCCTAAAAGAGTGAGCTGATGATCCGTTTACTAATATTAAATCTTATTGTAATGTTCAAGACCTGTTCAAATCCAACTAAGACCGCTCAAGTCCAACTAAGACCGCTCAAGTCCAACTAACATCTGTTCAAATACAACAAAAAACCTGTTCAAATCAAACAAAAACCTGTTAAAATCAAACAAAAAACAGTTCAAATCCAACTAAAACCTGTCCAAATCCAAGTAAACCCTACTCAAATCCACAAAAAACTTTTCAGCACCATCTCAAACCTGTTCAAATCCAACTAAAACCTGTTCAGATCCAATTAAAACCTCTTCAGATCCAACTAAAACCTGTTCAGATCCAACTAACACCTGTTCAGATCCAACTAAAACCTGTTCAGATCCAACTAACACCTGTTCAGATCCAACTAACACCTGTTCAGATCCAACTAAGACCTGTTCAGATCCAACTAAAACCTGTTCATATCAAACTAAAACCTGTTCAGATCCAACTAAAACCTGTTCAGATCCAACTAAGACCTGTTCAGATCCAACTAAAACCTGTTCAAATCCAACTAAGACCTGTTCAGATCCAACTAAAACCTGTTCAGATCCAACTAAGACCTGTTCAGATCCAACTAACACCTGTTCAGATCCAACTAACACCTGTTCAGATCCAACTAAGACCTGTTCAAATCCAACAAAAAACCTGTTCAGATCCAACTAAAACCTGTTCAGATCCAACTAAGACCTGTTCAGATCCAACTAACACCTGTTCAGATCCAACTAAGACCTGTTCAAATCCAACAAAAAACCAGTTCAGATCCAACTAAGACCTGTTCAAATCCAACAAAAAACCTGTTCAAATCAAATAAAAAACAGTTCAAATCCAACTAAAACCTGTCCAAATCCAAGTAAACTCTACTCAAATCCACAAAAAACTTTTCAACACCATCTCAAACCTGTTCAAATCCAACTAAAACCTGTTCAGATCCAACTAAAACCTGTTAAGATCCAAGTAAGACCTGTTCATATCCAACTAAAACCTTTTATTTGGTATTTGGGACAAAAAACAAAAACATGTTGCTATGAGTTGTGCCAATTGTAAAAAACTGGGTTCAAGAAATCACTCAACCAGTGTTAATTTAGTTTTAGTCTTAGTTTTTTGGCTAAAATGCAACAATAGCCCTTAATTATGATCTAAAAGCTTTATAACAACCAATTGAAGCAGAATGTTCCAAATCTAAAAAGAAAAGGTTCATTATTTGTATAAAGCAGTGAGAAACATTGCATTGTCCCCGTTTGTAACTTTAGTCGTGTCTCATTGAACAGAGACTTGCTCGACTCGTGCTACAACACTTAAAGAAACCGGTTTGTGTGGCGCATTAACAAACACACTCTTCTCATTGGAATAAAACAAACCCGTGTCGTCGTCCTCCAGTTCCCCGTTGAGCTCCGAGGCCCTGATCAGACGAGCCTCCATCACCTCCATCTCCATCGACTCCGTCTGCTTCTTCATCTGCTCGAATTTGGCCTGAAATAAAACACAAACGGGAAGTGTTACTACAGCAAAGAACCTAGGTCTACTGGCCGCGCAGAAATACGTCAAAACAACGCCTCGGATAAACTTCTGATGAATTATGAGTTGATAATTTGACAGTTTACAATTATTAGTGTTAAATAATGTCACTAAGAGGGCATTTTGTAACCTAATGTCTTAATATGAGTCTATATGTGCCATTCAAATAGATAATCCAAATAATAATTCATGCTTAAACTGAAATTTCCCAATTTTTATTAAAGGAAAACTGTTATACATAATTTTATACTGAAAAAGGAATGATGTGGGAAATATGACACCTTAAGACTAAGATATATATAATCTGCAAATACAAATAAAAAACACTCGAATCCAAAAAAACCTATTCAAATACATCTATATGCTGTTCAAATCCTAATAAAACCTGCTCAAATCCAAATAAAACCTGCTCAAATCCAAATAAAACCTGCTCAAATCCAAATAAAACCTACTCAAATCCAAATAAAACTTGTTCAAATCAATTTAAAAGTTGTTCAAATCCAAATAAAACTTGTTAAAATCCATTTAAAACCTGTCCAAATCCATCTAAATCCTACTCAAATCTAAATAAAACCTGTTCAAATCCATTTAAAACCTGTTCAAACCCATCTAAAACCTGTTCAAACCCATCTAAAACCTGTTCAAATCCAAATACAACCTGTTTAAACCCATCTAAAACTTATTCAAATCCATTTAAAACCTGCTCAAATCCAAATAAAACCTGTTCAAATCCTAATAAAACCTGCTCAAATCCAAATAAAACCTGCTCAAATCCAAATAAAACTTGTTAAAATCCATTTAAAACCTGTTCAAATCCATCTAAAACCTGTTCAAATCCAAATAAAACCTGCTCAAATCCAAATAAAACTTGTTCAAATCAATTTAAAACTTGTTCAAATCCAAAAAAAACTTGTTAAAATCCATTTAAAACCTGTCCAAATCCATCTAAATCCTATTCAAATCTAAATTAAACCTGTTCAAATCCATTTAAAACCTGTTCAAACCCATCTAAAACCTGTTCAAGTCCAAATAAAACCTGTTCAAACCCATCTAAAACTTATTCAAATCCATATAAAACCTGTTCAAATCCAAAATAAAACCTGTTCAAACCCATCTAAAACTTATTCAAATCCATATAAAACCTGCTCAAATCCAAATAAAACCTGCTCAAATCCATTTAAAACCTGTTCAGACCCATCTAAAACCTGTTCAAATCCAAATAAAACCTGTTCAAACCCATATAAATCCTATTCAAATGTAAATAAAACCTGTTCAAATCCATTTAAAACCTTTTCAAATCCATCTAAATCCTATTCAAATCCAAATAAAACTTGCTCAAATTCATTTAAAACTTATTCAAATCCATTTAAATCTGTTCAAATCCACATAAAACTTGTTCAAATCCATTTAAAACCTGTCCAAATCCATTTTAAACCTGTCCAAATCAATTTCAAACATGCTCAAATCCATCTAAAACCTGTTCAAATCCAACTAGAACCAGTTTTCATAATTTAGGCTTTGTTATTAAGGATTTTAAAAGATGAATATATTTAAATCATAGTGGATCTTTGTCCTGAAATAAAGGAGCGTTCCTATTTATCGACACTGACGTCAACAACAGCTTAAAGCAGCCGGTCCATTTCTTAAAAACAGTATCTGCATCTATATATTTCAGGAGGTTTAGAAAAGCGTGGACATCTGTTTTGCTTTGTCAAGGCAAAAGAAAATAGCTTCAGACAGGATTTCCAGAGAAACACGTCACTCATGGATGAATCCACTGAAATATATTCTATATTCTTGGCATAAAATTGAACAAACAGATGAAAAGTGACACATGGCTTTGTTTGAATGTGACTGAAGATTGTTTTTTTTATCACTCAACCAGTCACAGCTGTTCATTTGAAAGAATTACAGCGTCTTCTCAGTGATATAAAAAGCTGGTGTCGAGTATTCATTTCAAATAGAGAGCATTTCATTATTATTTTGTCGTATCAATGAGATTTTTAATAATTTTTTTGTATTGTTTCCAAAGCCTTGATGAATGGGAACCTTTACAAACAAATAAATTAAACTTTAACCTATTTTTGTTTAGTTTAGAGACACAAATGCTGAAAGCTGCAGCTCATAAATTAAAAAAGGTGCTTCGAAATGCTACCAACCAACGAAAATGAATCTAATTAAGCAAATAAACGCAGACGCATATATGTTTCTTACTTAAACACACTCAAATATAAATGAAAAGAGTTTATTTTGCAACTTTATGCAGCTACATCGAGCATAAGACGATGTGAAAAAGTGTGACGTAGCTTTTTTCAGGAGCTCTTAAACTAAATCTAAAGAGTTATATCTTAAAAACAATCTACATTAGCCTCTCTTCGCTATAAAACTGGGAAATCAGCCAGCCTCATAGGAAACTAAAGGAGCATATTGCTGAGGGGCTAATTGCGCAATAAAACGTTATCCGTCTCTATTTGCCGTCTCGATAAGGTGGCTCCATTTTCATTAGCCTTGATAGCGCTCTGTCGGAGGCATCGGCGGCGATCAGAGATGGGTCAGAGCGTTAATGGACGCAGGAGGCATTAGGGCTCCGGCGTGTGACAGTTTTAATCCGACTAAACTTAGACTCCGCCGCTGGATCTGCACGATGTGACACCTTTATTTTGTCGTGATTTTACCAAGCTTTAGCGGAGAAGCTATTGTTTATTGTCAGAATCAGGAATTAAACAAACACTGATCAAACTGCAAATGTTGATACAGTTTTCTCTAAATGACAGACATTAATGTTGTTTGAATGTGTTTTAATGTAAACGTTACCTGCAGGTCTTTCATGTCTTTTTCCAGACGTAGACGCTCTGAAGTCTCTGTTTCCAGAAGCTGGGACGCGGACTCTCCGGTGTTACGCTCATCTGCCAGTTCTGAGGACAGCTCCGTGATCTGTTCAAGAAAAAACAGAAACGTTCATAAAATTATATAAAAAGACTGAAAAATAACTATGTTCATGCTTTTACACAATATGGCTGTGAATTTGGAGAATCCCAGACAAAACCAGGCCAAACTGGACTAAACCAGACCATGTAATCCCAGACAAAACCAGACCAAACTGGACTAAACCAGACCATGTAATCCCAAACAAAACCAGGCCAAACTGGACTAAACCAGACTATGTAATCCCAGACAAAACCAGACCAAACTGGACTAAACCAGACCAAACTGGACTTAATTTGATATTTGTGGTGGCTTACTGTAAATAAATTGCAATCCTTTTATTTCTTATAGTCAGACCAATGTTTTTACAGTGTTTGCCTTATGGGAACAACTCTAAACACTCTAAAAAACATTGATCTGACTTTAAGAAATTAGAAGCTAACCTTTATGGAAAGACCAGATGAACATTTTTGGATTATATTGTAATCTGACCAAAGTTTGTTGCCAAAAATCAGATGCAGCTCATCTTGTTTCACATAAATTTAAAGGTTTAATTTTCTCACGACTGAGATTTAAAAGGTCAGGGTCAAGTTTAGATGATAATAATAGCAGCACTACTAAATTATTAAAATAAACTGCAAAGTGAAATTCAAAATGAAGCAGATTCAGTGTATTACTCTGCTCTACAATTCAAAAAGCCATTCAAAGTCAGCCATAAAAACACACTAATGTTCGAGATCATTACAAGGTGCTACATTATAAACCATCACTGTTGTTTTCATTATTTTTCCTCATCCTAAATTAATTTCCCAGATTAAAGCAGTCGCAGCAGGTGAGGCACACCTGGAAGCGTCTGCAGCTGATGGCGTTGAGACGACGGCAGCAGCAGGTGAGCTCCGATAACGCTCATAAAACTCAGACACGCCGTTACACTTCAGAGTCAATTAGCAATAAAAGAGAAAACAACGGAAAGCAAACAGACACAGGTGCAGCCGTGGCGAGCAGAAGGTAAAGGACTTTCACCGAAAAACGTTGTCTTCCACAGCCATTTCTCTAATGTTGGTAGTTCTAGAGCGGTGGTGCCAAAAATAAAAATCATTTCTGGGGCCAAAGACTGTGACACTTTGAATGTAAGGTTTCATCTTCATTTGAGTCTTGAAAAATCTTTATCTTTAACATTAACATTTAAGATATGGAAATTGGTTTTAGATGGATTTGAACATGTTTTAGCTGGATTTCAACAGGTTTTAGTTGCACTTGAATGGGATTTAGTTGGATTTCAACAGGCTATATTTATCTTCGTGCCAAAAAAGGGCTTAACCTATACAATGTCAAGAACTAGTAAAATAAATCCATCTAAAACCTGTTCAAATCCATCTAAAACCTATAAAAATCCATCTAAAACCTGTTCAAATCCATCTAAAATCTATAAAAATCCATCTAAAACCTGATCAAATCCATCTAAAACCTATTCAAATCCATCTAAAACCTGATCAAATCCATCTAAAACCTGATCAAATCCATCTAAAACCTGTTTAAATCCATCTAAAACCTGATCAAATCCATCTAAAACCTGATCAAATCCATCTAAAACCTGATCAAATCCATCTAAAACCTGTTCAAATCCATCTAAAATCTATAAAAATCCATCTAAAACCTGTTCAAATCCATCTAAAACCTATAAAAATCCATCTAAAACCTGTTCAAATCCATCTAAAATCTATAAAAATCCATCTAAAACCTGATCAAATCCATCTAAAACCTATTTAAATCCATCTAAAACCTGATCAAATCCATCAAAAACCTGTTCAAATCCATCTAAAACCTTATCAAATCCATCTAAAACCTATAAAAATCCATCTAAAACCTGATCAAATCCATCTAAAACTTATTCAAATCCATCTAAAACCTGTTCAAATCCATCTAAAACCTGATCAAATCCATCTAAAACCTGTTCAAATCCATCTAAAACCTGTTCAAATCCATCTAAAACCTGATCAAATCCATCTAAAACCTGTTCAAATCCATCTAAAACCTGTTCAAATCCATCTAAAACCTGTTCAAATCCATCTAAAACCTGATCAAATCCATCTAAAACCTGATCAAATCCATCTAAAATCTGTTCAAATCCACCTAAAATCTGTTCAAATCCAATTAAAAAATAGTGCCAAAAATATCACCTAAATTTATTGAAGGGCCACATAAAACATTGCCCCTGGACCTTGAGTTTGTCATGTGTGTTCTACAGGATTTGGGAACGCTTCACACTGCACTCAATGATTTTTCCCACTCTGAATCGTGTTGTCATATGTTCCCGGCGTCATTTCTTGTTTGTTTACCCTGCTCTCGAGGCGGTCCGTGTTCAGTCGCAGTTCATTTCTTTCCTTCTCCACTTTCTCCAACTTCTGCTTCAGCTGCTGGATCTCCTCCTGTCAGGAAAACACAACCAAAATATACAAAAGTCCAGCGTTTTTTTTACGAAAGGTTACATACATTTGATAGTATTACAGCCTGTAGAGTCTGTATTGTATTGTACGGAGCGTATACTCACGTCTTTTCCTCTGATCTGTTCTTCTGTGAGCTGCACTTCGATCAGAGGTCTGACCGTCGTGAAGAGCTTCCACCAAGGCCATCCTTTCACTCCACGGTTCTTCTTTATGTTCTTCTGAATACAGCGGATCGCCAAGTCCTGGATCTGTCGCACAAAAAGAAAATACAAAAAGAAAATCAAAAAAACTATCTTTATGCACAGGGAGGACTCAAGAAGCAGGTACGTGACTGAAAGAGCAAAGCTTCGTTCCAAAAAAGCGTCCGTGTCCTTTGCTCGGAGCTGTTACAGAAGAAGAGGTGAGGGTTGAGTCAACGTTAGCGGCTTTGGTTCAGTCTCCTGCAGGGTTTGAACTGCTTTGACTGATGACTGTAAGACGCAGACAGCTCCCGACACAAATTAAACCATCGGTGTTCAGAGGGAAGTCTGCTGAAGAGGCATTAAAGCCCCATCATCCCTCACCGCAGGTATCTGGACCAACAATAGGGTCTGAGTGCTCTCGGCAGCAAAGAAAAGCCCTCCTCAGACACTCATAAAAACCTATTCAATCATAATAGCTTTACATTTCAGCTGGAACTCACTTGTCAAACTAAACAAAACAGGCCATTGTCGGTAAATATATTCCATCAAATGTCTCCTCAGATAAAATCTCCCAGGACGTTTCTAGCCTTTTTAGGTCTGGATTTTAAGACCAGGTCTGAAGGCGGTCATTCTGTGCACAGACAATAGTTTTGTCCCGACATATGGAGGCTTAATTTAAATTTAAATGATAAAGTTTCAAAAGCAAAATGTGACTTATGTGCATCTCAATGCAATTTAATACCAGATTTTTCACAAACCTAAGGAAAAGAAGATAACTTTTCAGGATTTCAGGATCAGGTTTCTTTTAATTTTTATTTTATTGTGGCTTGTTTTGTTCTTAGCTGTTTTTGATGTGACATATAAAAAGGGAGTGAGAGACATACCACAGCAGCAGGACTTTAATACTCTGTATGAAACATCCTTTGTCGAGTACAAATATGTATTATGAACATTGCCCTTGGAAACTAGAAAGACAACAGTGTAATCCCAGTAAACAGGTCTGATGTTGAATTTCTAAATTAAGAAGGCATCATGTTTATGCATCAAAACATGAGTACAGAAACCCTACAGAAACCCAACAGAAACCCAACAGAAACCCAACAGAAACCAAACAGAAACCCTTCAGAAACCAAACAGAACCCCAACAGAAACCCTTCAGAAACCCTACAGAAACCCTTCAGAAACCCAACAGAAACCCAACAGAAACCAAACAGAAACCCAACAGAAACCAAACAGAACCCCAACAGAAACCCTTCAGAAACCCTACAGAAACCCTTCAGAAACCCTACAGAAACCCTTCAGAAACCCAACAGAAACCAAACAGAAACCCTTCAGAAACCAAACAGAACCCCAACAGAAACCAAACAGAAACCCAACAGAAACCCTCCAGAAACCCATCAGAAACCCTCCAGAAACCCATCAGAAACCAAACAGAAACCCTACAGAAACCCTACAGAACCCCAACAGAACCCCTTCAGAAACCCAACAGAACTGACACTTGTAATGACACCGACCTCTACCCGTCCTTTACACCGTCACTAACGCTCTCTGCCGGGGCCCACCTGTTCCCGTTCGGGCCCCGTGTCTTTAGGCGAGTGTTTAATTAGGCTCGGAGTCGGCCGGGGTCCCCTGTGCCCCTCGCTGTTTCCCGCTGAATGTCAAAGAGACCGGGGAGAGGAGACAGGCTGCACGTCTTCAAAGCTGCCGGCGGATCTCTTCTGTTTGTCTGTTTCCCGCCGAGACCCTCTCTCTCTCCGTCTTCACGTCAGTCTTCCTCTCCTTCACTTGTTTCTCCGAGCTCTTTGAACGGGGCTCCCACCGGCGAAAAAAATGGAGTGGAGCGGGGCGTTTTCCCAGAGCAGTCGAACATGAGACGAAAAAACCAACTCATTGATTTAGTGATGTTGTAATGCAACAGAGGGCTTCATTTGAGTCACTACCTGTCTGATTATACAGGGTTTATTAACGTCAGAGCCAGTTTAAAGGTGTACGCTCACTTTCTTGGTAGGTAATATTTTCACAGTAGGTTTTAGTTGAGTTTGAACAGGTTTTGTATGGACTTAAACAGGTTGTAGTTGGACTTGAACAGGTTTAGTTGGATTTGAATAGGTTTTGTATGGACTTAAACAGATTGTAGTTAGACTTGAACAGGTTTGAGACGGTTTTGAACAGGTTTTAAATGGATTTAAACAGGTTTCAGTTGATTTTGAACAGGTTTTAGATGGATTTGAACTAAACCTGTTCAAATCTGACTAAAACCTGCTCAAATCCATCTAAAACCTGTTCAGATCTCACTAAAACCTGCTCAAATCCATCTAAACCTGTTCAAATCTGACTAAAACCTGCTCAAATCCATCTAAAACTTGTTCAGATCTCACTAAAATCTGCTCAAATCCATCTAAACCTGTTCAGATCTCACTAAAACCTGCTCAAATCCATCTAAAACCTGTTCAAATCCCACTAAACCCTGCTCAAATCCATCTAAAACCTGTTCAGATCCATCTAAACCCTGTTCAGATCCATCTAAAACCTGCTCAAATCCATCTAAAACCTGTTCAGAACTCACTAAAACCTGCTCAAATCCATCTAAAACCTGTTCAGATCCACCTAAAACCTGTTCAAATCCATCTAAAATCTGTTCAGATCCACCTAAAGACTTGTCAAATCCATCTAAAACCTTGATCAAATTTATTTAAAATCTGTTCAAATCCAACTAAAACTTGTTTAAATCCAACTAAAACCTGTTTAAATCCAACTAAAACTTGTATTTGGGGAATAGGAATCAAATCAGAAGAGACTATTGGTCCTTGGAAATGTCCTTTCACCAAATGTGGCCCTCTTTGCAAAAAGTTTGGAAACCCTTGATGTAGACCTTCACTTTTCTGAAAAAGCCCCACTGCAGGGTCCCTTTTAATTGTTTACTAAACTTTGCCACTAGGTTTTTTTTTTTTTTTTGATGCTTTATTTGTTATTCTATTAGACTAGTTTTAAGCCTGGAGCTTGTAACGCATTTTGGCAGCAATCTTCCTGTTTTCCTTTAGGCTTTTCCCTTCAGGGCTCCCCACGGCGAATCATCTGCATCCATCAGCGTTCTCTTCTCTCAACCTTCATGATTTTTATCGTGGGGAGTTTAATTAGATACCTTTTGTCTGGTTACATTTTTGAAATTGTGTTATTGATAATCTATATACATTTTTAATAAACCTTCTGTCTCTTTTTTGCACACTGTTTGTCTTGCTTTTCCTTCCACCTTTACTTGTTTTTGTAAAGTATTCCCAAGAACAGCCCATGACTTAACAATTCTATAGAAATAAACTTTGACCTTGACCTTGGCGTGTAGGAGGCCTGAGGTACAGCCGTTTACCACTTTAATAAACAGTAGAAGAAGAAGATTGATCCCAGTTTATTCTCAGTTTCTTCCCCGTCCCAGATCTCAAAACCACAATCAGCCATTTCTAATAAACACTAGCTTTGTTTGAGTTTATTAAACCAAAAAAGTCCAATATTTTGCATTGTCTTCATGGAATCTGACTGGTACAAGAACGATTTGCGCTTCCCTTTTGGTTCTTAGTTCTTCTTTTCCTTCTTCTTTCGTGCTGTTTTCAAAGTCTGGTTAGTTTCAGTGTGGACTTCACACCGGGAGCAGTCCGAATCCACTCCCATTTGTTCGCTACAAATAAACGAACCCAATCCCGAGCTACATCAGTTACACCAGACGACGCTTTACGGCGCGAGATGAGGCTGAGCTCGAGTCCTTGAGGAAAGAGGCTGGGAACTGGAAAGAAACTCAAACGCCCTTGAAAAGTAATTTGAGTTGCACAGAGCAGCGAGAAGGACCGCGCTGATGTTAATAAAGCGCTGCAGAGATTCACAGTCTCTAACTTTCACTGCACAAAATAAATGTACGCTTTTATAAGTGACTTTAAAACAGATTCCTCTAGAGTCCACTCAGATTTAGCTTTACTTTTACGAAACTCCAGGGACACATCTCTATGAACTACACCGTCTACGTCTTCTCGTCTCTCTCGTTTCAGACCACAAACGGAAATGTAATTCACTCATAGTTTGGTATTTGCGTCTCATCGTGTTAAAAATAGCCTTCACCTCACTGGGAGCAGCTGAGAAACCATTAACAGCGTAAAGCCCTCAGTGAGATCCTCAGGGAACCGAGACAAAAGCCCTGCAGCGGCACGGGACACTTTATCACACTCACAGAAGAGGTTTAGTTAGTTTTAGTGAGAGGGACCCACTGGGAACATGGCTCCTTCACAGTAACAGGAAAACTTTCACAGAAAAATCACACTGTTTACAGATATTTATAAAGCTCAGCTGCAAATGGTTTAGTTTGTCTCACCACATTTTCAGTAATATTCATTCGTTCAAGTACATTAACTGATTTATTTTACTGTTGCATTTAGTTTTTGAATGATCAGCCCACAGCGGGGTTTTGACCAATCACAGCTCACTTCAGGTAAAAAGGAGCGCTCCCATTGGTCGACTCTGATGTCAACAACGAAGGAACAAGGAAATAAACCAAGGAAATGGGTTATTCTGTTGAAAATATGTCTTATTTTACAGAGAAACAGCTCAAATAAGATAAAAAAAATAGACAAACATGCAGCAAATTAAACAAATAAAACAAAATCTGGTACTGGAGCTTTACTTTTCATGGTCAAACTGGAAATTTAACATGTAAAAATCTATAAAAATCTGCCATTTTTTGTGACAAAGACCCTCTCATTAATTGAAACTGCATCTAGCTTCTGTTACCTTCTGACATCTGACACTTTTTTTTTTCTCTGGGGTCCCATATTTCAACCAAAATAATCACGACCAAACATAAGTCTTTTTTGGTATTTTAAATCTTTTAAAAGCTTTTTTAATCCCATTCAAAGCTATATCCTAAACACCAGGCTCATTTGTTTCAATCTAGGGCCCTTTTGATCATTTTCAGCTTAGTTTCATGTCTTTTTACTATAAACTTGTTGCTATTGATGATATCTTTCTAAAAGCAGCATGTTTTTTTATTAATTGTCGATACTAACACAATCCCTTTGAATAGTCATAGTGACAATGGTCTAAAAACAGCCATTATTATACAAATATCATTAAATTTACTGATATCTACTGAACTTAAAATGAGCTCACTGTTGACTGTTTATATTCTTTCACACTGAACTGTCTCCTGATGCTGGGTTTGTTCAGTTTGGCTGTTGTCCCACTTTGAGCCATGGCCTAATAGCAGTAATAGATCACCCACAGTGTCGGGACGGCCTTCAGAGTTTTCAGGGTTTTTAGGACACACCGAGTGTCAAAGTGATTTTGGACAAGTACAAGACAATGGCCTCCACTGGTCATTTTAGCCCTAGTTATGATACATATGTCTTTTAAAAGTCCATTACCTGTTTTTTTTACTGTTGTTTAGTTCAACAGTTGAATAACGAAAAGCTTATTGTAATCATCTGTGAAAAAATGACACCTTAAGACATGATCTTGGCTTTGTAATTAAGGAAATAAACCAAGGAAATGGGTTATTCCGCTGAAAACAGGTCTTATTTTACAGAGAAACAGCTCAAAAAATGTAAAAATAGAGAAACAAGCAGCAAATTAAACATAGATAAATGTTGGTAATGCTGTAACGCAGTGTTTAACGAGTCTACAACGGTAAACTCCAAAGATAAAAGTTTCAGGTCAGCTCTAAACTTTGATTTAATGTGACGTATTAGTATTTTGGTGAGAAAAAATACCTTTTTTTAACTAAAAGAAGCAGGAAAGGTAACTATGCTGCTGTTGGAGGAGAGTGGAGTCTGAGACCGGGATAAAACAACTAAATCGGGGACTGAACTTTAAATGTGCACTGTATTAAACATGTTCACAATAGAGTATAATCACCTCAAAATAACACTCTTGCATTTATCTTGAAAAACTGGCCCAAGACCCAATGAAAAGAGCCATTAGTTGCATTAATTCCTGTTGTTAGAGTGGACAAAATCAACACTTTTAGTCATCATCAGCCCTATTTCCAATGGGTTTATACACAGACAACAGCATGTCCCTGCAGGGCTACCGTACTTGGAGAAAGAATAGGTGCAAATTGTGAAATTGCCAAGATAAATTCATAGCTTAAGAGATTCGATTCTTACCTTCCTCTTCTTGAAAGCCTGTCGGGCCAAGTATCCGCGACACGCAGCCTGGAACAGAGAGATATTCCTGCGGGTCTGGACGTCCCGCTGCTCCTCCAGCCTCGACAGCGTCCCGGCCCGGAAGAACACCTGAGGACGACGACAGGACGGTTAACGCTCTTTTCATCAAACAGGGAAAGACTGGAGTGGTATTTTTAACTTTATTGTCTCCTAACTGAGCGAAGCGACCCGAGCCACGAGCCGAGAGGCAGGTAAATGTTAAAGGACGGCGCTTCACTGCTTCCTTTAGAGAACACACTGGATTAATGCTCCGAAAGGGACGGAGACAGATGTACTTCTATTCGATCAGTATTAACCAATGAGGATCAAAGATGATCAAAAATGTCATTTGACAAAATAATAACAGAGCATAACTGAACAAAACCTCATTATTTTTACTGATTTTATTCTTATTCTGTGGATTTGAACAGGTCTTAGTTGGATTTGAACAGGTTCTAGTTGGATTTGAACATGTTTTATTTGCATTTGAATAGGTTTTAGGTGGATTTAAACAAGTTTTAATTTGATTTGAAGAGGTTTATATAGATTTGAACAGGTTTTAGGTGAATCTAAACAGGTTTTAGATAGATTTGAACAAATTTAAATTTGATTTGAAGAGGTTTTATATAGATTTGAAGAGGTTTTAGTGGGATTTGAACAGGTTTTAGTTGGATTGAAACATGTTTTAGATTAATTTTAACAGGTTTTTGTCGGATTGGAACAGGTTTTAGTTGGATTTGACGAGGTTTGATATAAATTTAAAGAGGTTTTAGTTGGATTTGAACAGGTCTTAGTTGGATTTGAACAGGTTCTAGTTGGATTTCACATGTTTTATTTACATTTGAATAGGTTTTAGGTGGATTTGAACAAGTTTTAATTTAATTTGAAGAGGTTTTATATAGATTTGAACAGGTTTTAGGTGGATCTAAACAGGTTTTAGATAGATTTGAACAATTTTAAATTTGATTTGAACATGTTTTATTTACATTTGAAAAGGTTTAGATGAATTTGAACAGGTTTTAGTTGGATTTGACGAGGTTTGATATAAATTTAAAGAGATTTTAGTTGGATTTGCACAGGTTTTAGTTGGATTGAAATGTGTTTTAGTTGTATTTGACGAGTTTTTATATAAATTTGGAGATATTTTAAATGGATTTGAACAGGTCTTTATTTTATTTAACACATTTAAATTGGATCTGAGCAGGTTTTATATCGATTTAAAGTTTTTACCTCACCCTAAGCTTTGGAATCAAACAGTATATATTTAGTTGAAATCACGAAATACAGATGGCTGCTCTTCAAAGTAGCACCAGGTTTTTAAGAATTCAAATATTCTGACCTTGCTTTGACATGAAAAACATAGAGTCGATCAATAACTCAGCTCCGTCCTATCATCTAATGAGGCAAACCTTGAAACTCCCTCCAACGGCGCTTGAACCTGAACGCCCCGTACATTTAGCAAATGCAGCTACGTTATTTGTAAATCTGGTCCGTTTCCAGAGCAAACATTATCCCGTTTTATGGCCCTGTCCGGTAAAGCCTCTTCTATCTCTTTGACGGATGAGGAGACCAACAGCGACGGTGCCACTTCCTGAATCATGATTAGTCCACGGTTTCATTTGTGACTGTAAAAAAAACCCCCAAAAAAACCCTGAAGCATAATGCGGCGTTCTCCGTCTGGATAATTTGTGTCTGGGGACGGTTTCTGGGCGTAAATTAGCTGGCAGCTCTCGACGGAAGCGCATTCATTAGGCACAGTTTGAGTGACGGTTTGTCCTTCAAGAAGATGTCACTGTTCGCTCCTCTGGTTGTAATTTGGGAAAGTGGAAGAGGAAAAGGAGAGCGACTCGGAGTTAGGCCAAGAATTAACACTATTAGAGGAGATACTAGGTCTGTATGACTTTAAAAGAAGATATTAAAGGTGCCTTTACCTGAAGCACTGCGCTCAGCCTTTAAAAAAACACTCAGAGATATGTCCTTTCACTTACATTTCAAATAACTGTGCTGTCCTTGAAGCTCAAAGTGTAGTAAATGTATAAATAAATTAGTAATTACTTTTGGAAAAATGGTCACTACAGCAAATACCTGATATTATTATGAAAATACAATATATATTCACTCCAAACTGAGATTTCATCATTTTTTACCAATATTTTTCAAGGAGATATAGCTTTTGTATGATCATGATTGCTTAAGCTTAAGTGTTACTATCATTAGTTCCTGTTCCTTTATTCCTTTCAATTACATTTTAATTAACTGTGCTGTCCTTGAAGCTCAATGTGTTGTAAATGTACAAATAAATTAATAATTTTTTTTGCTAATGTACTTTTAGGACCCCAGGAAAAATGGCTGTTGCAGTAGCTAATAGGATCCAAATGAACAAAATAGTACTACAAATACATGGAAATATAACATATGTTCAATCCAAACTGTGTTATCATCGGTTTGTACCAATAATTTTAAACGAGATATCGCTTTTTTATGCTCTTTCTGTAGCTTCCACTGCTTAAGCTTAATCATTAGTTCTTGTTGTTTATGAGGTTGTAAACACTACTCTCAAAGTGTCCCAGTTTCCCTCGACGTTCACTTAAACCTGGAGTAAACTGTGGTCCGGTGGGAGCTGGAGCCGGGGGCGGGTGATGTCGGCGGGGCCCGGGACACGCCGCGGCCCCTGGGAGCCATTTGTCAAAGCGGGACGCGGTAACGACGCCACATTTGTCCGCGAGAGGTGGGCCGCTGCCAGCCTCCTGCTCCGGCTGCCGTTCACCGAGGCTTTCAAGTCGAAAACGAGCGGCGGACACATACATATTTCATGTCTGTGTCGAGCACGTGTCAGAGTCTAGTGTCAGTGGCAGCTTTTACAAAACCAGAGACCTGAGAGTGAAGCCGAGAGCTGTTAAAGCCAAGAACCAAAGTCTCTGGCCAAAATGTTTTAGATCCAAACAAGAAATAGATGGATTTAAACCTGAAGAACACAACTTAACGTTCACCACATTCAAAATAGTCCTTTTTTATAGATTGTGCTTTTTGTGGGCCTTGAAATCAGTAGCATTTTTGCAGATTAGTGACTGAAATTGTATGTTTTTTTTTTATTTACAACCACATTAAAAAATAAACAGTCACCAATCTGGACCATGGTCTTACTGTAGACGCCGGTGTTACTTTTGTTGACGAATAATTTTAATCATAGTTTTCGTCGACGACTTATATCTGAGGTCAAAAATAAAACAAAAGCTAAAAGGAAAGAGAGGGAGAAATTACTGAAGAGACAAAAAAACACCTTTATATTTTAATCGACTAAATTCTTAAAGGATTAAATGACGAAATTATGACTAAAACTAAATTGCATTTCAGTCAAAAAGAATAAAACTAAATTAAAAATTTGCTGTCAAAATGAACACTTCTGCTCATGCCCAGAGTTTTACGACTAAAAAACAATTACTTTTAATGGAATGGCCTCCAGATGATTTTAGATATGTAAGTAATGTCTGTAATGACAACTGCAAATATTTCTGCTGCATTTTGTTGTTCTGTTCTGCATTTTCCTCATGTTTCTAATCATAGCTGCTATCAATGCTCAAACTTTTGTCTTTCATTTCTGTAAATCACACTGACATTGCTTCAGAACTTGTCTTAACTTCAATAAAACCATCTTTAACTGTCCGTACTTTTGTCGTTTGCTCACTCTCTTTCTCTTTCTCTCACACACTTGCCGTTTATCTTTTACTTCTCTTCATTAAAAAGCAAAACATACAGATAATCTCTCTAAAAGTGCGTTCCACAGAGTGCTATCGGTGCGTGGGAAGTGGCCTGCGTAGGAAGCCTGGCCCTCTGTGTCTTATGCACCGCTTAATATAAGGTCCCATAATTGCTATTAGTCCTATTAATGAAAGAGAAAGTTAGATTTAAACTTTGTCTAAGGAGAAGTGAAGCCAAAATACGGCAAGGTTAAACGCAACGTGTGCCTAAAAACTTCTCTAATTGACAGCTCAAGGCACCGGCTGCTCTTTTATTCCACAGACACTCACAGATCTAATTAACAAAACCGTCAGCCTGTCTCTTTTGCCAGCGATTAGCCGTGGTTTTTATCGGACTGAGTTAAAGGCTGGCAGCGAGAGAGAGCTGCTTTCGAAGGGTCACTGACACGGGAACAATGACCAGAGAAAAAAAAAAAGAGACAGAGCGAAGAGCTTAGACGTTTGAGAAAGGACAAAATGGAGCTAAAGTTTTGTAATTGTCTGTTTGAGTGTCACTGCTCCAATGAAAGTAGGATTAAAAATGTGTGTTATTTAAATTTTAACAAATAAAACTGCAATAATTGTACTCCTCAAGAGGAGAATTTGAACTTTGAATCTCAAAATAACTGGTCAGTCTTGAAGATTTAAAGCAAAAGTTATTGGCTTCAGTGAAACCAGTAGGACTTAAGTTTACTTTTCAAAATACTTCTTTTAAAAACCTCTGTTCGGTTTTTGCCTGTTTTCTTGCCGTTGTGCAGAAGAGTCACAAATGGCTGCGATGGGTTTAAAAACAACACACATTAGGTTTTATAGTTTCCAATAAGCTGTGGCTACTGATACACAAACTGTATTTAAAACTCTCAAATAAGAGTTTTCGGTTTTGACGAGATGACAAAATAACGTGTGATGGTTTTAAGAACTTCCGAATGTACAGAAAGTATTACACAGAACAACAGAGGCCCCAGGGTCAAAGGGCGTTAACAATGTTTTTACGCTGTATTTGTTTGGATCAGTTTAGTTCCTGTAAGTGTTTTTACTAAAGTTTATAAGTAGCACTATGTTTAGGTTGTTATTGTAAATGAGAACGTGTTTTTAATGGCTCCTCTGGTTAAATAAAGGTTAACAACATGGACCACCCCCTGCATTCAGCTTTTGAACAACAGAGAGCAGCAGTGGACGTCTGAGATCAGTGAGTCCACACAAATTTAAATTGAATATGCAGCATTGAATGGACTATGTAGCACTTTGGATTTACAAAATGTCCATTTAAAAAGCCTGCAGATCATTTGAATTGGACCAAAAGCATCAGGTGTGAACAAAACCAAAGATAGTGGCTCTTTCTCGTGTTTTGCAGCCTTCAATCTTCCAAAAGAAAGCTCTGAATATAATCCAGTCTTTATCAGATGTTTGTTGCTTCGTGTTCGTTGACGGTTTTATAAACACTCACCCGACTCAGCCCCATGTGGAAAGTGCTCTTCTCCAGCTCCAGCGACTCCAGCAGCTCCTCCACGGCCTGCGACAAACACAATAACACGAATACAGTCAGTCGAATACACAACGTACATACGTGAACTAAACCAGCGCCGCTCGACTGGGCCTGAGCCGATCACATGACCCTCAGCCTCAGGAGACGGCCTCAGCTCCATAGAGACGACAAGAACCGTCCCCATAACACCAGCTAATGCTCACAAACCACACACGATGCCTTCAGGGACCAACAGGATAAAACGGGTCGGATAAAGGCTTCTCAGGTTGCTCCCATTGTGTGTCTCTATATCAACAAAGTACAGTGTTCCATGGCAACGATAAAGCACCAAAATCCCACTAAAAGATCTTTACATTTGTTTAAAAATAGATTTAACCCTAAAGAAGAGTTTTCAAGATATTTTTTCGGTGGTGACCAGGAAAATATTTTATTGGTAATAATAAAATATTAATAATAGTCAGAATTAAAATGAGGCCAAAAAATATATATATTGAAATTGGTTTTGGTTTAAGTCCAAAGAAGGTGGGACAAATTCAACTGAAATCTGTTCAAATCAAACTAAAATCTGTTCAAATCTGACTGAGACCTGTTCAAATCCAAATAAAACCTGTTCAAATCCATCTAAAATCTGCTCAAATCCAACTAAAATCTGTTCAAATCCATCTAAAACCTGTTCAAATCTGACTGAGACCTGTTCAAATCCAAATAAAACCTGTTCAAATCCATCTAAAATCTGCTCAAATCCAACTGAAACCTGTTCAAATCCAACTAAAATCTGCTTAAATCCAACTAAAACCTGTTCAAATCTAACTGAAACCTGTTTAAATCCAAATAAAACCCGTTCAAATCCAACTAAAATCTGTTCAAATCCAACTAAAACTTGTTAAAATCCATCTAAAACCTGCTCAAATCTAACTGTAATCTGTTCAAATCCAACTAAAACCTGTTTGAATCCAACTAAAACCTGTTCAAATGTAATTATAAAACTAATTAAAAAAATAACTGTCCATTTAATTAACAATACAACAATGTATTGGGCAAGTTTAGCACAGACTGTGGCAAACTGGGAAACAGCATGACCCTGCAGGGCTTCCATAGCTGTTCACATGCTCTAAAAGGAGGAGTAAGAGCATGTGTTTTGCAATTTGATGTGAGCTGATTGGATTTAATATTTTGACATCAGTAACGGTTGAAAAGCTCTGTTCGAGAAGCTGTTCTGTGTCCCTTCTGCAGCGGTGACTGTACTTTCCTCGAGTCTAACCCCAGCCTCACTTTCCTTTAACGTCTGACAAAGTGAAGTGTCCCGACGGTGGGACTTTTAACAGTGTCATACTCCTCCTCAGAGACGGGACAGAGGCGGGCCTGACGTGTCTTTGGTCGCGGAGATCGCCTTTTGGCAGGAACACCAGCTGGAAACTGCCAGCGCGGCTACGTCTCGACACGAGTGGGCTGACAGCGGCAGAACGAAAGGTTTTTGAGGCGAGGACAGACTCGGAAAACCCACAGAAGCTTCTAGTCAAAGTTGGTTCACTCTTTATTTCTTCAATTATAGCTCCTTGTGGGCAGTATTATTTCTGTGGGAGTGGGATATCTAAGCTTGTCTCTGAGGAGCTTTGGAGCCATTTTATTTCCATAATGTAGGGCACTGTTCACACTGGAGGTCAGGTTTTTGGTCACTGTACTATTTTAATGCTTCATGAAGTCCGGTTTTATGGACAAGTGCATTTTTAATTGTTTGGTAATAATGAAACCACATTGTAGTAAAAATAAATGAGTATTATTGTAGTTAAAGCAGAACATCAGGTTGTGTTCAATGGAAATGTTACAGAAATATAATACAAATTTATAAAAATCCCCCAAAAATTTGTAACCTTTTCCTAAAACAAAAGTTTAAGAATCATTTCAGGGGTCAAAGACTGACAAATCCAACAAAAATCTGGTCAAATCCATCTAAAACCTGTTCAATTCCATCTAAAACCTATTCGAATCCAACTAAAACCTGTTCAATTCCATCCAAAACCTATTCGAATCCAACTAAAACCTGTTCAAATCCAACTAAAAACAGCTGAAATCCAAACGAAATCTGTTCGAATCCATCTAAAACCTGCTCAATTCCAAATGAAACCTGTTCAAATCAACCTGAAACCTGTTTAAATCCAACTAAAACCTATTCGAATCCAACTAAAAACAGCTGAAATCCAAATGAAATCTGTTCAAATCCATATAAAACCTGTTCAGATCCAACTAAAACCTGTTTAAATCAAACTAAAACCTATTCAAATCCCACTAAAATATGCTCAAATCCAACTAAAACCTGCTTAAATCCATATAAACCTGTTCACATCCAACTAAAACCTGTTCAAGTCCATATAAAACCTGTTCAGATACAACTAAAACCTGTTCAAATCCAACTGAAACCTTCTCCAATGCAACTAAAACCAGTTACAATCCAACTAAAACCTGTTCAAGTCCATATAAAACCTGTTTAAATCCAAGTAAAACGTGTTCAGATCCTTACAAAACCTGCTCAAATTCAATTACAATCTGTTCAAGTCCATATAAAACCTGTTCAGATCCCACTAAAACCTCTTGTTCCCTAATTCATATCTTTAGAATAGCTTAGTGCCTTTTGCAAAGTCCCAAAAAGATCACGTTCTAAAAGTATTGAAGGGCCTTGAGTTTGACGTGTTCCAAAGTGTGAGGTATCTCAAGATTAACGCCACATAGTGTTTAAAATACAGCCGACTACATTTGAAACATAAATTGAAGGATATTTAAAACCCATTGTGACGTCGAGTTGGGACAAATCTTCAAAGTAAGAGCTCATTTTAAGGCTTACTCTGGAAATAAGGCTTTTAACACACAGATGTTTTTGAGATGCCACTTCCTCACACATCACTAATCACGCTCCATACACCGTCTTTGAGAGACATTAATCACACGCTCTGGGACGCTCCTAAACTGTGGCTCCGATACAAAAGGAACTACAAAATAATGAGCAGAGGGGGGAAAAAAGAGAGGAAAGAGCCGTTCTTCCAGC
The DNA here is from genome assembly GCA_036850595.1 of Rhyacichthys aspro. Taxonomy (NCBI): domain Eukaryota; kingdom Metazoa; phylum Chordata; class Actinopteri; order Gobiiformes; family Rhyacichthyidae; genus Rhyacichthys; species Rhyacichthys aspro. Next base: position 3,202,233 of record CM072160.1, read on the forward strand.
GTCGGTAATTAATCAGTACAGTAGCCGTATGCTGCCATCATAATTAATTACACACGAGAGCGCTCCTGCAGCAGAGAGGAGAACAAAAGCACCGTTCACACCAGGTGATTAGTTTGAGGAGGGCAGAAAAAAAGAGAAAAAAAACCCTACAGTGCCGTCTCCAGCCTTTCAACACTGGGTTATTTCTGGAGAGGAGCCGCTGCTGCAAAAACAGGCTTTTAAAAGTCTCTAAATGAGGCTGTCACTAATTAACGACTCGGAGATAAGACACGAGCAGGACACACTTAAAAACAGGTAGGTCACTATTAACCAGGAACAGTGGAAGCTGCTGAGGAGAGACAGAAACACAATAAAATACTATTTATTCATGAATATGTTTTAAAACTCCAATAAACATTATCTTTTGGTGCTTATTCTTAATTGTACATTTATGGATTTTTTAAAAGACCATATTGTTTTGTGGGTTTTTTGGGCCAAAAACCCCCTCCAAAACCCCCCAAAACCCAAAAAAACCCCCCAAACCCCCTTAAAACCCTTTCAACCCCCCAAAAAACTGTTCAAATCCATCTAAAATCTGTTCAAATCCATCTAAAACCTGTTCAAATCCAACTAAAACCTGTTCAAATCCATCAAAAATCTGTTCAAATCCAACTAAAACCTGTTCAAATCCATCTAAAACCTGTTCAAATCCAACTAAAACCTGTTCAAATCCAACTAAAATCTGTTCAAATCCAACTAAAATCTGTTCAAATCCAACTAAAACCTGTTCAAATCCATCTAAAACCTGTTCAAATCCAACTAAAACCTGTTCAAATCCATCTAAAACCTGTTCAAATCCAACAAAAACCTGTTCAAATCCATCTAAAATTAGTTTAAATCCAACTAAAAACCTGTTCAAATCCATCTAAAACCTGTTCAAATCCAATAAAAACCTGTTCAAATCCAACTAAAAACTCCTGAAATCCAACTAAAAACTCCTGAAATCCAACTAAAACCTGCTTAAATCCAAATAAGCATCTTCACATCCAACAAAAATCAGTTCAAATCAATCTAAAATCTGCTCAAATCCAACTGAAACCTGTTTGTTTGCTTTGGTATTTAAAACTTATAAACCACAAACAATCCACAGAGATCATAAAAAACTGCTCTGGGACCAACACTCACCCTCTTCTCGTCGGTGACAATGTAGTGGCGGCCATGTTTTTTGGTCAAATGCGGCGCCAGGACGTCAAAGCGCCTCCGAAACTCCGAAAACACCATGTGGTCGGGGTATCCTGGGAGAAGAGCGACGAGGTTAGAGACGGGAAAATTCACTGCGAAAAAAGCAACACTTCCGACAGAAAAGATGAAAAAGTGCAGTGACAGGTGGGAATTTATGAGATTACACAGGCTTACGGAGGTTTAGGAGACACATGGAGTGAAAATGGACGCTTTAAAATGAAGACCAAATGATCTAAAGGCGACTCTGAGTGAGGGCATTAGGGAATAATTGGTCTTTTTGAAAGGTTTATAGAAACAGGTCACAGTATTCTCTTCTGAGGCCGAATGGAAGCACAGTTAATTGGGTTTATTATGGCGTTTGAGGTCTGCAGGTTGAAATATTAAGCACAGCAGATGAAATTAGAAAACCTTTAGAACAAGACGAGACTAAAATAATGGAGAGGATTAAGGTAGAAGCTAGATTAAAACTCCATTACCTTGTTTTTTTACTATTGCGTTTAGTTTTTCAGTGTAATCTCCTAAAGTTTATTGTAACAGGAATCATCTGTGACAAAATGAGACCTTAAGACGTGATTTAGTCTTTATAATTAACCCAAAAGTCAAAGACGGATAGAGATTTTTTCCTTTTCTCACCCTGTTTCCTGCTTTTATACACAATCTATCTATTAAAGACAAAAAAAAAATGAAGCTTTTTCCTTGTATTTGACAGAAACTGTATCAACTTTTCTATCGACTTTTAACAGAGATAATCAGTTTTTTTAATAAGATAAAAGCGGTCACGATGTTGTTGAGTTTTCCAGCAACTTTAACCGTTAATCATTATATTTTGTGGGTTTTATTGTTATTTTTCTCTTTCAGGATCGTTCAAACCTGCGTAAACCTTAACCCAGAGTGCGGCGTTACCTTGTCTGTAAATGCGCAGCGCGTCCAGCAGCTTGGATCCTCGTAGCTGGGCTCTGAGGAGGCCCACGTCCAGCGTCATGAGGCCAGCGTCGGGGCTCTCTCCGTGGGACACCCGTGGGTCCCCTCCGCCTCCCACCGCCTCAGCTTTCGGCAGCAGACAGTGGACAAAGTGGACCTTAGAGCGGCGGACCATGTCGATCAGAGCGTCCTGAGAAAGAAAGAGAAAATCATCACTTCTCATTATCGTTTTTTCGTCCATTTTCCTGCCCGCGGTTTTGTTTTTACTCCCATTTTTTTGCAGTTTAAGTCGTGTCTGTGTGTCTCTTACCACTTGCAGTTTGATCTGAATACACAGGCTCTTCTTCTTGACGGCGGCGACTCCTGTGGTGAAGGTCTTCCTCATGCTGGTGGCCCGTCGCAGAGCGAGCTGGGAGCTGCCCTCCAGACCCGCGATGGATCCGGACAACACCGTGGCTCCGCTGGCTCGGCTCATGAACAGACCGCTGATGTTCTTCCTGTGGACGGAGCACAAACGTACGTCAGACGGAGTTTTCAGGTTCTCAAGACCATGTTTTATGTGGCCTTTCAATATATTTAGAAGGTGATGTTTTTGGCACTGGTTTTATTCATTGAATTTGTTTTAAACATGTTTTAGATGGATGTGATTTTGGCTACAAAGATAAAATCTCTTCAAATTCAACTAAAATCTGTTGAAATCTGGCTAAAAATGTTCAAATCCATCTAAAACCTGTTCAAATCTGACTAAAACCTGTTCAAATCCATCCAAAACCTGTTGAAATCTGACTAAAAATGTTCAAATTCATCTAAAACCTGTTGAAATCTGACTAAAACCTGTTCAAATCCATCTAAAACCTGTTGAAATCTGACTAAAACCTGTTCAAATTCATCTAAAACCTGTTGAAATCTGACTAAAACCTGTTCAAATTAATCTAAAACCTGTTAAAATCTGACTAAAACCTGTTCAAATTCATCTAAAACCTGTTGAAATCTGACTAAAACCTGTTCAAATTCATCTAAAACCTGTTAAAATCTGACTAAAACCTGTTCAAATCCATCTAAAACCTGTTGAAATCTGACTAAAACCTGTTCAAATCCATCTAAAACCAGTTAAAATGAAAGAAGGAAATTATTGTTTATGTGATAACTTTTGTAAAACCCAAATGAAGATGAAATTTTGAGTTTGACACCACTGGATTGTACTATAATCTCCTTTTACTTTATCATTATTACACTGTACCGTACATATAGATTATTTAACTGTTCACATTTTAGTAGATTTCATTTATAGCTTATTGTATTCACCTTTAGTAGGACTTAAAGTGTTGTAATACTGTCTGTTCTTGTTCCACATTTGCACCAATCTCTATAAATGAAAGGATTCCTGAACTAAAGGATCCATATCAAATAGTTTTCCTCTTGTGATACATTATCGTGATACAGATATCGTGATATTTATAGATATAGACGTGGACGGGAGCCAGCTGTGCACAGACTTTGGTAAAATTGGGATAAACTACATTAAAATGACACTACAATGCAAAGAATTAACACCGAAATTCCACTTTTTGTCAAACTAGGGATATCTTTACCACTTCATTTCCACAGATATCATGATTTTTTGTAAATGTATGTATGAAGAATCATCGTATCGTGATATAATCATGGATTCCGTATCGGAAACTAGATTGTATCGTGTTGTACCCAACTCAGAATTAACTTGGTTGAAAATCTCTAAGCTCTCCAATTGATCTGTGAAAAAATATTGTAAACAAATCAAAAAACACACAACTAGCCACAACGTTACAACCCATTTTGTCTCTGTTCTTTCTGAAATTTCAACTGTGGTCAGTAAGTTTGTAATAAACCATATTATATGTCGAATTCAAGCACATCTCTAGCATTTCTAAGGTCTACCCTGGCCAGTCATACCCATTTACCTCAGGAATTCATCCCTTTCCTTCACAGCCCTTTAGCAAAAATCACTCATTTATGTACAACGCGATTAGTTGTATGTCTATCCAATTACCAACTTGTATTTATTAATTGTTTACATGCTATTTACCAAATCTTAAGAGAAAAAATGTGTCAAATATCCTTAAAAGTCATATTTATGATGACAACAGGACAAAATAATCCCAGTACGATTATTAAACCATACGAGGCGCTAGTTTTGTGAGTTATTGTCCGTACTTCTGCGAGTCCTGAAGCAACATGGCGGCGTTCTGAGCGGCCGGGTTGTGTTTGGCGTGACTCAGCCAGCCCTGAGCGTTGTACTCCACCCAGTCCGTCCCGTGACTGTGTCCCAACAGGAACACCTGAGGCTTGTCCCCACGAAGAAGCAGATTGGCCCCTGAAACACAAATATTCATCATTTCAAAGAGAGAAGAAGCACAGCGGTGGTATAAGTGTGATCCTGGTGTTTATTTAGCGCAGCCCACCCTTGTTGTCCCCCTGACTGGAGCCGTAGTAGCAGAAGAGTCGCTCCAACATGGTTTCCTCGGATCCTCCGGGCTGCACCGCCTCCTCCTCCATGAGCCACAGCAGGCCTCTCGCCTCATCCGTACGGGACAGAGTACGAACCTGCCACACGTCAAGGTTGGTTTACAAATGATTTATGACACAGAGCAACACTGACGATGAGGATTATTATTACTCCTGATGAAGGGACTCTTATCGGGGAGTTTATTAGAGCTTCACTCGATGCACTTGGCCTAAAATGGGGTCAATACGTCACAATGAGCCTTAAATCTGGTCAAAGCAGACGGCCGACCTGGAGCTGGAGGTTTCTGTCTATTCAGAGGCAGATTTTCCGTCCTATTTCAAGTGCTTCTTCTAAAAAAGTATAGTCTAGACCTCCCCTAACTGTAAACTGTCATTAGGCTCATGATTCGTGGCTGGAAAACTTGAATCATCATCAATCAAGCCTTTATTGTTCCTTTCTTTTTTATTGCATTATGTTTACAATATTAGTTTACATTTGTATTCGACCTTTATTTAACCAGTTTGTTCATGTTTTTAGTGGAACATGTAAACTCCACACAGAAAGGTCCTGTCCTGACCAGGAATCGAACTCAGGATCTTATTACTTCGTTCACTGCTATTCACGAGTCGTCCCTCTGTCCCACTCTGCTCTGGGATAGTCCAGTCCACTGTTAGACGTCCCAGTGATGACTGGACCTTAGCTGTGACCCGTCTGTGATCCTGTCCCGACCCACGAACCCCTCCTGACTCCAGTAACTCTCACTCAGTGCTGTATGTACTATATATAACTGTCCTGGACACATCTCAGTCCCCCTCGGACCGTCCCGGGAGCGGATCCTCCTTCTGTGTTTCTCCCTGAGGTTTTTTTTCCCCTCAGATGTTTTTTTTTTGAGGCAACTGTAGATGTGTGATGTGTAAAATAGAACATTAAAATTGTAGCACTTTGAAGGATTTTAATATCTCTTTAAAACAATTTGATCTGTTGTATTTAAGAAAAAGCTATGTATGTAATAATATATAACAGAGACCTCCAAAAACAGCCCATTTTCTGACATGAGCCAGTGTCGAACGGTCTTTCCTCCTTTCTTTATTATCGTTGAACAAAAGCTTGAGGAGAGAGCGGCCTCTGAATAAAGAGGCGTCTGTTGCTGCAAACTGAGGCTTTTGATGAAAACACAAGGTTAACTCTGTCTCAAGGCTCTTCTGAATCAAAGACGCGTCATGTTTGTGCTTTTCAAACACAATTAATGCTGCAGAAGTGGAACACCGAGGCTTTTCACAGAGATATCCAGAACCAGTGACTAGTGACAGAGCATTTTACAGATTTATTAAGAGGCAGCTTATGTTATGTTTTGCAGGAAAGTTTATATCAACCAGGGTTTTTACGCCTTTCCAAAGTTCAAATTCCAGCACTTTTTAAGCACTTTCAAGGTGTGTTTTCATGTTTTTCAAGCACCTTTCAACTGCGGTAGATTACGTCTGTATGTAGTTTTTCTCATTTAAATCCATTGTGGCATGAAAAAGACTTTGTTTAAATTGTTGAATACTTCAGAAATTAAACTTGAGTGATCAAAAAGATGTTAAAACGAGCAGTGTTGTTTTCTTTTCGTTCAAAATGCAAAAACAGTGAGATTATGAATGATTAAAGCAACACAATTGAAGCACTTTCAAGCACTTTATCCAAAATTCAAGGACTTTTATAACCTTTAAAACACTAGATTAAAATTAAAGCATTTTCAAGCACTCATGGGAACCCTTCCCAACATTATTTCTCATCATTTCTTCATTTCATTTCCAAAATGAAGTGCACGTTGCTGTTGATCCAGACTATTAGCTCAAACTTAATTACAACTACAACTTGCTGTCCATTTAAGCTGTAATCAGGCAGATAAAAAACCCCGGGAAGTGTGTGAGGAGACAAACAGAGACAGAGAGAGCGGTTCTTACCAGAGCTTGTGTCGAGGCCTGGTCGACAGCTGCTACAGACACAGACGGACTGCACTCTATGTCATCTAAAGCAAGCTCTATGTTTTCCTAAAGACGCAGGATAAAGGAATCAGGGGGTTAGTAAAACTACTGCAACAGATCAACAAAGGATAAACTGATTCTATTAAATAAACACTTACTATTTGATTGGGTTTGAGTGTTTCTAAATTAAACAGTGTTATCTAGAATTCAACAGTGATTTAAAACAGAGGCTCTCAAATCGTGTGGGTCCAGGGTTTTACTGAAGAAAATGTCAAATGTCAAAGGAAATAACGTCACGAAACAAAGTGAGCGTGTGTTTTTACTGAGCTTTCTTTCCTGACTTGAAGCATCCACAGAACTGTATTAAACTGATCATTTTAACGTCATAATAGGTTGTGTATTTGAGTGTCTGCAGCACGTTCTTCTTTTAGTTCAGTTTACATATTTCCAGTCATTGATTACACATACATTTGCACATTTATTGCAGACGGTTGCGTTTAATTACTGTAAATAGTATTCCTCTCATATGATGCCTTTTAATTGCTCTACTTTCTTGTATTTCTACTTTTTCTATTTCTATTTTAAGTCTTATATTTAGACCTATTTATATTTTTACACTGCTTGGCATTCGTTGTGGACAGCAACGGAAGAGTTTCATTGTACAAATAAAACTATATAAAGGAAATCTACTCCGTGCACATGACAATAAACTTGACTCTTTGGATCTTGACTCTTTGGAGTGTGCAGGACTCTGTTAGGGACATTTATGACTGAGATAGTCTCACTTTTCTGTCTTTCATTCTGTCTTTCTTTCTGTCTTTCGTTCTTTCTTTTTCTGTCTTTCTTTCTGTCTTTCGTTCTTTCTTTTTCTGTCTTTCTTTCTGTCTTTCGTTCTTTCTTTTTCTGTCTTTCGTTCTTTCTTTTTCTGTCTTTCTTTCTGTCTTTCGTTCTTTCTTTTTCTGTCTTTCTTTCTTTCTTTCTTCCTTTCTTTCTGTCTTTCTTTCTGTCTTTCGTTCTTTCTTTTTCTGTCTTTCTTTCTGTCTGTCTGTCTTTCTTTCTTCCTTTCTTTCTGTCTTTCTTTCTGTCTTTCGTTCTTTCTTTTTCTGTCTTTCTTTCTGTCTGTCTGTCTGTCTGTCTTTCTTTCTTTCTTTCTTTCTGTCTTTTGTTCTTTCTTCTTCTGTCTTACTTTCTGTCTTTCTGTCTTTCTTTCTTTCTTTCTTTCTTTATTACCTGCACCGATGGTTTACATTCAGTTTCGTTGTACAATGACAATAAAGTTATTCTATTCTCTGCCGTCCACAAAGAGACCTCAACTCTGTCCTGGATTTGCCTTCAACATATTTTTGTTTTGTGGACATATTCAAACTGTTTTATTTATCAGTTTGGTCCCTGGACCCACTGTGAGCACCACTTTCTCATTTAACCCTGTATTTTCATCTCAGTAACAGAATAAACTGTTGTGTGTGGTGTCAGAGCCGGGTCCGGGGCACCTCCTTGTATCGGTCCAGCTCCTGGGTGAAGGTGCGTTCGTGGAACAGCGTTTGCAGCCGCTCCTGGGTGTAGTTGTGGCACAGCTCCTCGAAGGTGGCGCCTCTCTTCAGCTGAGACACGCGAGGGTTTTGGAAACCAGGGGTGTCCACGATGAGCAGAGAGCAGAGCGAGTGTTGACTGGACTTCAGAGCTCTGGAGGAAGAGAATATTATGGACATTACAACAACTAAAACATCACTGTGGATGATTTATCAGGTTTTAGACTAAAACTGCAGTGAATTAACAAAAGAGGCACAAGACAAATCACTGGAGCCGACTCTAAACTCGTGAAACGGCACCTTTCTCAGCCGCTTACTGTACGTGGCACCGTCGAGACTATTTATTTATAGAAATACGCAGAGGCACAGTTCCCCCGAGAAGAGGAGTCTGACAAAACTACAAACGGCAGACGGAACGTGTGCAGCAAAAAGAGACGAGGCAAAGGCAGGACGAGTGGGAAAAACAGAAAAACACCACCTGTACCGAGGCTGTAAACATGTCAGGTGAGGCCAAAAACAGAAATAAGAACACTTCAAATGATATTGTTACTAGAAATACAACACAGACCGTTCAATCTTTATCTTTGTTCTCCTATGACTTTATAAATAAACATGCCCTGAAAGAACTGACAGGGATCATACACTTTTTTTTAACAGATTTAAATGTCCCCAGAGCAAAAACGTATTTATAGTGGTGTTGTAAACAAACAGGTCAATGAGAAAACATTTGAGATTTCCAAAGACTATTTATTTATTTATTTATTTCTAAGGGTCAAGAAACGGAATAATTTATTCTTTCATGCATATGCTATTGATTAATGTGACAATACCTGTTACAATGCATCTAAAACCAGTATAAATCCAACTAAAACTTGTTCAAATCCAAGTAAAACCTGTTCAAATCCATCTAAAACTAGTTCAAATCCAACTAAAACTTGTAAAAATCCAAGTAAAACCTGTTTAAATCCATCTAAAACCAGTTTAATTTATTTATTTATTTAAATTTAAACAAGAATAAGGGTCAAGAAACGGACTCATTTATTCTTTAATGCATATGCTATTGATTAATGTGAAACTACAATGCTGTAAATGAGATTTTAAGGCAAACAAACACATTAAAATGTCTTATGTCTCATATTTGTCAGACTGACCTGTTAATTAGAGATATGACCAAAGTGAAGAGCTCAGAGTAAAGTCCTGAAGCCATGGCCTCCAGACACTCCAGAGCTGTGACCTTTGAACCTGAAAATGCAGTGTGTCATTTCAGAACAAAAATGTAAAAAATACCTAAAATACAGTTGGGATTTAAACACTTGCACAGGTCTAGACCACACGTCAAACTCAAAACCCTTTGCAATGTTTTATGTGGCCCTTCAATACATTTAGATGGAGATATTTATGGCATTAGGTTTTAATTGGATTTGAATATGTTTGATTTTTGCTACAAAGATAAATCAAATCTGTCAAAATCCATCCGAAACCTGTTCAAATCCATCTAAAACCTGTTATAATCCATTTAAAACCAGTTCAAATCCAACTAAAACGTGTTAAAATACAATTAAAACCTGTTCAAATCCATCTAAAACCAGTTCAAATCCATCTAAAACCAGTTCAAATCCATCTATAACCAGTTCAAATCCAACTAAAACTTGTTCAAATCCAACTAAAACCTGTTTAAATCCAATTAAAACCAGTTCAAATCCAACTAAAACTTGTTCAAATCCAACTAAAACCTGTTTAAATCCAATTAAAACCAGTTCAAATCCAACTAAAACATGTTCAAATCCAAGTAAAACCTGTTTAAATCCATGTATAACCAGTTCAAATCCAACTAAAACTTGTTCAAATCCAAGTAAAACCTGTTCAAATCCATCTATAACCTGTTTAAATCCATCTAAAACCGGTTCAGATTCAGCTAAAACCTGTTTCCATAAAAGGAGGTAATTAATGTTAAAGATAACTTTTGTAAGAGTCAAATAAAGATGAAACCTCACATTCAAAATTTAATAAAAGCTTCCAAATGTCACCATGTTCGGCCCCTGACATGATTCATATTAACTATCGTGGCCCCTCTTCTCTTTGAGTTTGACACCACTGGTCTAGACTTTCTGCAATGCACTGATGGGGTAATTTTAGCTCAATAATAGCCTCTCACCGGGGCTGTCTCCCTGTCCCATGTCGTCAGGGCCTCCTCTGAAGGACGTGGAGTGCTGCAGTCCTTTGGTCTGGTGCTTGAAGATGGAGGAGGACAGTTCCTCTAAGGTGCAGCCCAGAAGGTAGGCCGCCTTCTGGGCCCATTCGTGACGAGCGAACTGCCTCCGACCGGCTACAACAGACGGACCAGAGTTACAGGCTGAACATTATCACATGAAGCAGTGATTATAGTAAAGAGTGGATTAACAAAGAAATGAAATGAGGAAGAAAGAATCAATTACAAAGAAGAAGAGCTTAGATCTGGTTTGGACCTGGTTTAGACTGGTTTAGACCTCTTTTAATCCTGGTTTAGACCTCTTTTAATCCTGGTTTAGACCTGGTTTAAAACTCTAGCACTGAGTTAGACCTGCTCAAGTCCCGGGTTTAGACTTGGTTTAATCCTGTTTGAGTCCTAATTTAGACCTGCTCAAGTCCCAGGTTTAGACTTGGTTTAATCCTGTTTGAGTCCTACTTTAGACCTGGTTAAGTCCTGGTTTGGACCTGGTTTAGACCTCTTTTAATCCTGGTTTAAACCTATTTAATTCCTGTTTTAGACCTAGTTTAGACCTGGTTAAATCCTGGTTTAATCCTGGTTGAGTCCTACTTTAGTCCTGGTTAAGGTCCTGGCTTAGACCTCTTTTAATCCTGGTTTAGACCCATTTAAATCCTGTTTTAGACCTAGTTTAGACCGGTTGAACCCAGACTACAGTAAAGTCATAAGTTATACGTCTCTAACCCATAATTCTTAAAGACAAACTGGACTCAGAGGAAACCCAAGCTCTGGGAACAAACTAGTTTAAACTGAACGAGCTTTACTCTGCTTTTCTGGGCCTCGAGTTATCGCACGGCGGCGGCGGCGGCGGTTCGGGACGCGGGAAGCATCAGAGCGAGTTTAAAGGGACAGCGCCGTTGTGATCTTTGTGATTCATTATCTCACGACAGAAAAGGCTTAGAGAGAAAGTCTGGGAGCTGGAGGGGAGGCAAACACAGGCCTCTTTCACTCAGAGATTACAGAGGATCTGAGGTAATTTGTCCCAGCGATATCCCACTGTCTGTGTCCCATTTACACCAAGAGGAACAGTAACAGTAAAAAGTTGATCTGTCTGAGCTTTTACCACAGTCTGTGAAGAGAAAAGTGCACCGAGAGCTCCGTAAAGACAGTAAATCTAACCTGACCCGACTCAAATCTTAAAGCAAGGAGCCGGACGCACCTTTAATACGTCCTAAAAGATCAGCTGGAGGCGTCCTGGGAAACCTCCTCCTCCTTTATTGTGATTTTTAGCCAAAGCACCAGTCGGAGTAGCCTCATTTCCACTGGAATAATTTGGTAGAGGTCCGAATTATACCCAAAAAGCATGTCATACTGTACAACTTTGGGAATACTCCGGCCCCTGGTCCAAAATACAGTCCCAAAAAGAGGATCTCAGTTAATCTTATCGAAAATAAGAGCGAACTACGCCTTGTTCTTGTGACAAACGTAACATTTTAAGACAAAACATGGCTTTTTAACAACAGCAGTTCATGATTTCAATCGACTCTCGCTTCAAAACATAGCATTTCTCGTCTAGACTGAATTAAACACAAGCAGAAACTGTGACACAAGAAAAAAACAGAACAGTAAACAACTTTTCTAAAGCACAAAAGAAGACAAAACTAACCAAGTTGAATTAAAGGGTTTTGGGATAGATATGAGTTCTCACTAGACGACAGCAACTCACAAACAAAGTGGAGCATCTTTAAAACAGGGCTTTGTCTCTTTATTTCACATCAATAAACAATCTAAGTCGAATTTTATTGATATCGTCATGATTTTCAGGCTCCTTATTGTGGGGTAAAGCTCTAAAAGGTAAGAAAGTGGAGCAGATTCTTAATTTAATGTTCAAAAAGCGGGGAATAATCCTCTTGTGATGCAACACACAAGGATTAAAGGTCCTCTTTATTTTAATTATTGGCACTGCATCTAAGTTTATAAAAGTCTGCTTCAAATATAAATCAAATGGACACAGCTCCAGAAAAATATTGTGTAAAATTTAAAGAAATATTTTATCAGAGAGAGTTACAAGTAAGAAATCACACTGAATATTTAACACCACCATGTTTTTCATTTTCTAATTTTAAAAAGTCCACTATGACTTATTTATTACATGTTGCATTATATTATTATATGACAAAGTTAGAGCTTTTTATACAGTTATTACATAATTCTCAATTGTTATAAATAGCTCTGTTACAACCTGACATTAGATTGACTTTTTGTTGTCTTTCCTTTTCTGCCATAATCAGACAAAACCTGACAGAAAGCAGATATTAGTGGGACAAACTACCGCAAATACCCATTAAATCAGCTTAAAAGGCACATTTTAGGTGAAAGTGAAGTGCACAAAAGCAAGAAATATCCAACAAAGAGTGATGTAAAAGTGTCTATAATGGAGAAACGGATGAAGACGAAGCAGAAACAATAAAAATGCAAATGAAGTAACGATAAAAGACAAACAAGGAGGCTGGGAAATAAGTATAAAAGTGAGATCTGTCAACAACTTGTGTGTTCTCGTCCATTACCTTCGTCTCCGTCTGCGTTTGATAGAGGGCGCGGCATGCAAACATGCGAGAAGACAGGGTTAGAGAGAGCACAACATCAAAATTCACACAGGAAATATACAAACATTAGCTTTAAATAACACTGCCAACCCAGACTCATGCTTTGGAATAAGAAGTGGCTGAGCAAAATCACCAAAGCAATAATAAACAGAGGTTAGTCCAAAGTAATTTTATCCTCTTTAAGTGTGAAAAATGTGTAAAAAAATCAAATAAATCAGACATTTAGCTGATTTACCAATTTAATTCATCTTTTACCATGTACAGTGGATTGTGCTGACTGTTTAACAATTGATATTTCACTTTTTATGTAAGGATTAGTGCTTTTTGCTTTACTCTGAGGATGAAAAAGACTAATGTGGCAACACTGACCCCTACTGGCGGCTCAAAGCTTCACTCCAGACTGAGGATGTGTTCAGATTGTCATTAAAATGCCTCTGAATGGCACAGGACGATGTAAAAAACAGTCTTATAAGCGCTTTAATGTTCCGTATGCGTTACCTTTTGTGGCCCCTGCGGCTCCGAGGTGGTAGATGCCCCCCAGAATGAGCCACAGGGCCTTCTGCTCCTCGGACGAGATGCCCAGGACCTTCATGGCCGCCTGGAGTTTGGTGAACTGCTGGGACGAGCGCTGTTTGTCGTCGGGCTGGAATACACAGTTTAATACGGTAAAAGCGGTCACGCAAATAGGCCACAAGAGGAAAATTAAAAAAGCAGTAAAACAGGAGCTAAACCTGATCCAAACATGGATAATTAGACCCAGTGGATTTATAAAACACTGGAAAACTGGCAACCACATTAGGATAATACTTATAACGATTCAAAAGGCCATTTTCCACCTAAATTTAAACGATGAAAGTTGTTGTCAAATTGAGCACATCAGACCTTATTTCCAAATAATATAATTAACATTTTGGGATTTCCACATCCGTCTAAAACAAAAGAGATTCAGAGACAAATGCTAAAAGATAGAATAGACCTTTTTTAATCTGGAAATGGAAATGTTAAATTGGTTTATGGAAAAAGAAAGTATTTAAAAGACAGTGGAGTAAAAATGGAAAACCCAGACCTTTATTACCTGCATTAGACCTTTATTAAAATAGTTCTATAACTGTCTTGTTATTTGTCCCTGAGCCTTGAATGCTCTCTGTCTTTAAACACATGAGCAAAGTGGGTTTTTTAAGCTTAAAAGTCCATTACCTGACTTTTTAACTGTTGTATTTAGACTGGCTTTAAATTTTAATAGATGAGAATGATCAGCGGGATATTGATCAATCGCAGTAAAAAAAAAAGAGCGACACTGATGTCAACAACGAAGGAACAAGGAAATAAACCAAGGAAATGGGTTATTCTGTTGAAAATACGTCTTATTTTAAAGCAAAACTGTTCAGAAAAGATAAAAATAGAGAAACTTATAGATAATTACAGGATCTCTACAGTCTACAAAGGTAAACTCCAAAGATAAAAGTTTCAGGTCAGCTCTAAACTTTGATTTAATGGAACGTATTAGTATTTTGTGGAGAAAAATTGGTCCAGTTTGACCTTTTTTTAAATAAAAGAAGAGGAAAGGTTAGTACGCTGCTGATGTTGGGGAAGAAAGGTAGGACTGAGACAAAATGGGGTAGTGGAGGTAAAATAATTGTCAAATCAAAGTCTGAAAAAATATGATAGAGCACATCTTTATCTGTTCCCAGACTCAAAAACACCTCTCGGTCTGTACCTTCGTCTGCGGCAGGATCCCGAAGCTGCTGTTCTCGGCCAAATGGTTCAGATGGAGCTCGGTTCTGAAAGACACAGGACGAAACATGTTTTTAAAATGATAAATGTGGTAGAGTGCAACAAGTATAGTGTGCAATTGTGAATTTAAATGGGCATTAACAGCTGGAATAAAACTAAAAGTCAGCACTGCATCAAAAATGGTTGTAAATGAACACAAATGTCAGTATTTTATCTGTAATTTAGCTCTTTTGGTTATCTTTCTGCATTAATCAGTTGGGTTTACTCTAACACAATGAGTAAAAGCTGTTAATGTAGTGTTTGTTGCTTTAAAAATCCATTATTTTAAGAATTTCCTGCATTACACCAAAACAATACATTACTGTAATACATCTCTGCAGGACGATGGAGCCCCTAAACAAATACTTTTCGAGCCCAAAATGTCTGAAACGTCCCGAACGCTGCATTGTGTCGATAAATTTTTTGCTGGAGAACAGACCTGAGGCCGCTGTCGGCTCCGGCCAACAGGAAGTAGAAGACGTTAAAGGTGGACTCTGTCTCCGGTCGTCGGCTCACCCTCAGCTTCTCCAGCAGCATGGTCTGGAAAAAAGAGATTACACATGTTCTCAATCATCCAGGTCGTGGTATATTATACACTAGAAGGATCCTGGGAAAATGAATCCAAAAAGGTGAGGTATCAATCCACAAAATGTCCACTTCTGTTAAAGCGTAAAAAGGAAGATGATTAAGGATTTTAATAGATGAGAATGAACAGCAGGATTTTGTCCAATCACAGCTCACTTCAGATAAAAAGGAGCGCTCCCATTGGTCGACACTGATGTCAACAACGAAGGAACAAGGAAGTAAACCAAGGAAATGGGTTATTCTGTTTAAAATACGACTTATTTTACAGAAAAACAGCTCAAAAAAGATAAAAAATAGAGAAACAGCAGCAAATGAAACATGGAAAAGTGTCAGGTCAGCTCCAAACTTTGATTTAATGTAAAGTATTAGTTTTTTTAAATAAAAGAAGCAGGAAAGGTTATTACGCTGCTGTTGGAGGAGAGTGGAGAAAAAAATAAATTATGACATGAAAATTAGACATTACATTTAAATTTGCTTATGCATGAAAACAGTGCCTTCAGCCACAGCTTAGGCATAATGTCACTTATTAATTTGGAGCCTGTTGTTACCTGAATAGACGCAGAGGAAACCTGTCCGGCCTGGTCAAAGTCTAAAGACACGACGTGAGAAAAGCGGCTGGCGTTGGTGTTCATGGCTGTGGAGCTGTTCCCAAAAGCCTCTAAAATGGTGTAGACCGCCTGCCATTTCTCCGCTGAGGGACCAGAGACCGGAATAAAAGAGTTTAAACAAAGACATAACAGAAAAAGAAGGGTTAATAAACTGGTTTGTTTGTCAGACACACACCGGAGAAGATTTTCCCGGTGCTGCCAGCGATGGAGACCAGGTACTGGACCAGGTGCTGACAGTTGGTGGTTTTGCCGCTGCCGGATTTCCCCAGAAGAACGATGGACTGGTCCTGGCGTGTGGTCAGCAGGTTACGATAAGCCGTTTGAGCCACGGAGTAAATGTGAGGAGCCATATCCTCGCGACGGCAGCCTTTAAACATGTGCATCACCTGAAAGAGACGAAAACACAACGTCATTTGAACGCCTAGCCCTCTTTTTCCGCGTGGACCGGCCCGGTACCTTCTCCGAGTACATGGAGGGCGTGCTGAGCGGGTTGATGACCACCGTGTTGGGGCCTGCGTAGGCGTGGATCAGGTTTCCTCCGTAACGCTGCCTCAGACAGTTCATCACACTGGACTCGTTCAGGTACAGCAGCGACGCCAGGTCTTCAGAGCGGTCGTAGGACGGAGGGTTCGCCTGAAAACAACGAGAACACGCTGGATTTAACGGGTTAAGTACATACAGTAGATTAATCGAGCTTTTTTGTAATGGGCACAGACATTAAATAAGACTGGAATCATATATTTACAACATTTAACTAAAGATTTGTGTTTCCAAATCTGAAGAAAACTTGCGATAAGAAAATTTACAGCAAGAAAATCTATAGTTTTGAAAAGAAAGCACATGAACGCATCATGAATTTGACAAAAAAAAACATCTACTGCATTTTACAAGTCACATTAGAGTCGGACCAGGGCAATAATCTGAAATTTCTCACTGCGTTAAATATGTTTTTGATTTGTTATGTTTAACCAGAAAACCTTTGTCAAACTTTCATAAAAAATACAAAAAGGTAGATCTGGAATAACTTGAGAGAAGAAAGACAAACTTTGATATCAGGAGGTCAATAAGCTTAAGTCAAATAATATTCCTTCTGCTGCTGATGCCAAGGCAAAAGGCAAAGTTGGTGGTAAAACAGGCACAAAGAAGAAGAGTTTTGGTCAACTTCTTCTTCAACTCTTTTTGTTTTTCCAGTAAATCTGATGCTCATCCAGACTCTTCACTCCCACCTTCTCGATGTCATCCTCGTCGACGTCTAGTGTGGTCCCGTCCTGCTCCAGGCGGATCTTGACCTTGCCCTCGGGCAGAGATCCGGGGTCAGTTTTCACTACGGTGGCTGTGAACGCAAAAGAAACGCTTTTTTAAAACGATTTGTTCTGGAGACATTTAAGACTCTAGAGCAAAGGTGTCAAACTCAAAGAAGTGAGGGGCCACAATAGTTAATAAGAATCCTTTTAGGGGCCGAAGATGACATTTAGGAAGCTTTTATTAATTTTTGAATGTGAGGTTTCATCTTCATTTGAGTTTTACAAAATTTATGTTTAGTTTATCTTTTTTTTCCTGTTATGGAAACTGGTTTTAGATGGATTTGAACAGGTTTTAGATGAATTTGAACAGGTTTTAGTTGGATTTGAACAGGTTTTAGTTGGATTTGAACAGGTTTTAGATGGATTTGAACAGATTTTATTTATCTTTGGAGCAAAGACTGGCTTAAGATTTAAAATAAACAAAATAAACAAAATATTTCTGATTCAAATCCATCTAAAACCTGTTCAAATTCAACAAAAACCTGTTCAAATTCATCTCAAACCTGTTCAAATCCATCTAAAACCTGTTGAGACCCAACTAAAACCTGTTAAAATCCAAATAAAACCTGTTCAAATTCATCTAAAACATTTTCAAATTCAACTTAAACCATCCAAACCCAGTTAAAACCTAGTAAATGAGTGGTCCTTGAGAGTGGATCATTGGTAAAAATGTAAAAGTATTTGGACATTTGCAAAGTCCCTGTGGGTATCTGGTTTTAATTTAAAGTTAGCACTATTTTTCCTTAATGCAAAAACTCAAACATTTGCAAAGCACAAAGTAAGACATTAGACAATTTATTTCAGCTTGAGTTTTAAAGCAAAAATCTAAAAACTCACCCAGAGAGAAGCCATCTTTGTGGACCAGCCAGACCTTCTCAGATCCATACCAGGCCTGCTCCGCCGAGATCTGCTCCTCAGTCTTCACCTGAACGGACACAAAGGGACAAAGACAGAAGTGAACGGGCGAACGTAGAAGAGGGACGCGCCTCTCATCGACCTTCGCTCAAACTTTATGAGATGCTTCATTGTCCTGGTGCATGCTGCAAACTCAGAGAGGAGCAGGACAATGTCTGTGGAGCAAAACCAGTCACTTCAAAACAAAAAAAACAAAAAAAAAAAAGCTCAGGGAGTGATGTGAGGAGTTTTGACAACTGTGGCGGGCTTTATCACATTTTCAAGACTTTTTAATTAGACGCTGTTGATTTATAAATGCAGAAAATTTCAATTAAAATACTGAATGGTACAAGTGTGAGTATATATTGTGTTTAACGCTCTATAAAACGCATTTTCACATCAACATTTTGAAAGAAAATATTGCTGGCTTATTGCAAATCTGCTGATATAAATGTAATAATATTTGAACCCTTGTTTTGTCCTGTTTTACTCCAGAATTAATCTCGGTTTAGAGGACTTTACCTACACTTCAGAATAGAGATTTGTGCTTAATTATTTACAGTCACTCACTACAAAGCTTAAGTTGTCATTTAAGACTGTCAACTTTACCTCAGTTGTTAAAAACTCACTCCTTTTCTCAGTCAAAACAAAAGATAACCGAGGCAAGGGAACCGAATACAAACAAAAAAAGTCACAAAACGTGTAAGAAATCCGATGCAAAAGTGAACAAGACACACTTCAGTCCACAGGCAGGAGTCTGGATGGAGGGAGGTGAAGGAAGAAGAGGGTGAGGGGTCACACAGCAGGGGTACAACCAGACCTGGGACTGTTTCGCCGCAGCGTGAGAGGCCTGCAGCAGCGCGATCTGGTCGTCCTCCACCGATCCCTGCGCAGCGTTAAGAGGTCAGAGGTCACAGTTAGAAATGAGATGGTTTTTACGAACGACACAGAGAGACAAGCGTAACACTGAGTATAAAAGAAGGAAGAAAACTGTCCGAATAAAGGGTTGTGTTAGGTCAAATCTCACAGAAAACATAAAGCAAATCAGACAATGTTATTCTCATTGTTAGGTATTGTACAAACGTCTGGTCATCAAATAATAGTGCCTTTCTAGGAGGTGAATTCGGAGCATTTCTATGGGTTTGTGTTGTTGAATTAAGCTTTGCATAAGTCTGACAAAACAGCAGACGTTAGATGCTATATTTGGCTGTTTTTCAATAATAAATACTGTATATTTTCATATTTTCAAGGTATTTAAAGCTGCTGTTTACCAAGAAATCTGTTTGTTTTGTGTTTATTTCAACATGAGTAATACTAATGTAAAGAAACAGAATATTTACATTAACAGGTCCTTAACAAACGTGGCTAGTAATAGATTTCTTCTTGATTTAAAAAGCCCTCGTGAACTTGAAGAAGTGAATGAATCGGAAGCACTTTCAGCGACATGACACAAGCATCGGAGCAAAATGGATTAATGTCCCATTGCCATGCAGACTGAGCAACTAAAATGTCCATGCATAAAGCTTCAGTCAGCCCAAAATGTGCCATTAAAAGCATCAAATATTCAAATAAGCTGGTATATCAATTAAAATCCAATAGTGTTATCAAGTCAAATCATTGTAGATGTCTCAGCTTTGAAAATTTCACTCGGTCGGACACAAAAAAACACGAGCAAGCCGCTTCCAAAACAACTTTTCAAAGCATTGTTTGTTTCATGCCAGCAAATGAGCATAAAAACAACTACTGCCATTAAAAAAACAGGCTAGAAAATGGTAGAAGTTAGAATGAGCGCAGGCCTTACACTCTGACAAGTCACACGAGAACAAAATCCATCCAGGACGCCCCGGGGAAGGCTGCAGGGCTGCGGTACCTGGACGGGGGCCCGGTCGGGGGCGGGGGCGGGGGACGGGACACTGACTGTCGGATAGAGCTTAGCCGCCAAGCACCGACAGAGGCAACACAGCAGCAGCAGCAGCAGAAGCAGTGAGTGAGAGACAGAAACAGGTGAAACAGGTGAAGCAGGACGATGGACAACAGAGAGACACATGGGAAATGAAACAAGGATTTACAATAAGAATATATTCACTCAAACGGAAAAAGTATGGATTTATAGTCAGTGGTAATTGTATAAAACATGTTGAAGATGAGCTGTAATTAGTATAATCCACGATAATATCACGTTATAGTGGTTCTGTAGATATTAATATACAATAAACCATGATGTCTGATATTTAAATGTAGAGGAAAGACAGCCATAGTTTGACAAAAAGTAGATTTTTTTCATCTCACTCTTAGTTTGTGCTTAGTTTGATAAATATCACAATATCTGTATCACGATAATGTATCACAGAAGGAAAACAACCTGATAACAATAAAATGCATTGTCCCAACTCTGTAATGTATGAACAATGTCCCTGCAGAGCTACCGTAGTGGTTCAGAGGCAAAAAGTGAGCAATCTTAAAATTATATTCAAATATATGTACAAATATTTGCAATGATATGATAAAAACTACTAAACAAGACCGGATTGTAGAGTTGTACCATGTAATATCAGCCATGTTAGTTTTTATAATGACCAGATTATCATAGCGACATCGTCCAGAGCTGCTGTCAACACATCTTTCAGCTCAAGGGAACAATTAACCAAAGTTAGCAGCAAGTTTTAAATAATTATCTGATGTCAGTCGGTGTTAAAAGAGAAAGCGTGTCAGATGAAAGGCAGCAGAGCAGCACTCGTCTCTGTATCGATGTCAGAGGCGTAAGATTTCACTCTGTCATGAGCCATAACTGTGTCCAGCTGCTGTGGGCCCAGTCAGAGGCCACACAGACACCTGCTGAGACTCTCCTCCACCGTCTCTGTCTGAAAATAAATACACCAATAAACTGAGAACGCCAGGCTCCACGACTGAAGCCGGGATGCTGACGAGACGGGACATTGTATTAGCTCAGACTCAACAGTCATTATTAGGACTACAGCTCAGAGAGGAGGAGGTTTTATACGTTATTTCTCTTGTGTTTTTCAAATTGTTGATTGGACGCCATATTGGAGAGGTCAAAAATACACACAAGAGAATGCAATAGAGTGGAGGAGATGCTTTTCTCTGTTTTTCTGGAAAGAATATGTCAAATCTACTGTTACTGGCTTTAATACTAGTAATATTGCTTTTCATTGTGTCTTGTTGTAAATGTTAAAAGGGGAAAGCAGTAATTAGTTTGAAGTATTACCAAGAATATAGAATAGTAAAATAATTAGGATGGCTGGTCAGGCTAATAATGGCTGGTCAGGCTAATAATGGCTGGTCAGGCTAATAATGGCTGGTCAGGCTAATAATGGCTGGTCAGGCTAATAATTATAGGTTAATATTTAGAGAAACTGTTGTCGAAGTTTCGTATTATCTCCCCTTTCTACTTTCCCAATATTGCAGTTGTAGAAGAGAAAGTTTAGCAAAATTGCAATAGCTCAGTTTTCATAACAACATTAATCCATCTCCTAAACCACAGCAGTGCAGTTAGTTTTGTTGGAGACTGTGAGTAAGACAGGACAGACGTTGGTAAAAGGCACAGTAGATTTACAGGAGCGTTGAAGATCCTCATGAGCCGTCTCTGAGCCTCCTCTGTCGGACTGAGCGGCGCCTCCTACAGGCAAAGCAGCAGCAGCACATCAGACAATAGGCCACAACTTAAGCCAACTGCAGTCCAGACAGGCCAGTCCGTTAGTAGAGCTTTAAGCACAGCAGCAAACTCAAGGATGAGTGAAAAACGTGATGCACAGTTAGGCAATAGCACAAAGAATTATCTGACCATAACTATAGTCACACAGAAATATGTTTCATGATCTGCCTTTATGTAGTTTTAACCTTTAACTGTATGGACACAGGTAAGACGAAAAGATGTATCATATCTCAATGCTTTAAGTCTAACTTTGTGTATAATTTTGTAATCAAATCCACTATTCGGTTAAGATTAAAAGAGGTTTTTAAAAAGAGTATTTCAAAAGTTAAGGGTCTATGTACATGGCTCTATGGGACAGAGACAGCAGCAGCCGCCCTAGACTCACACTGCACTGTGCTAGCGGTAGCCTTCGTACCCGAATATTAAACATCCAGACACGTTTGTATTTCCATTTTTAATTAAAATATTAATGTTGTTCATTTTCTGAATGTAAATGTAATCAGGAAATGCTTGCTTCCCAATTTTTATTTCCTATTTGCAGGCTATAAATTCATTTTGAAACCAATTTAGCGCCATGTTAGTATCACACACCAGTCAAACACCATGCAGACAATAGGCTTACTTTTACAATACATTCATTTGTCTGAGAGATAAGCACAGATTCCTACAATAGTCAAAGTTATCTTGTGTTAAAGTTATGTTTCATACAAACTCAGTCCCCACTGTCTCCACCATCACTACAGCAACACTTAAAATTCCTCTCCCAGGATGCAACACTGCGGTAATTGGCTCGACATGACTCTCCAGTTAGCTGCTAGAAACTCCAGTCGTCCGAGTTCTGGTTTGAAGCGAACGTCTGCGGGGACGCTGGCTTTGCAAACAAGGCTGTGAGCTACATTCTGCCACGTGAGATCTCATGGTTCGGAAAAGCAGACCGTCCTCGTTTGTGCCACATATCGAGTTGGAAAAGGCATAAATTTGAAAAAGCAACTTGAAACTTGCTAATAAAACTTTCATGCCCACAAAAGCTGCTACAGTAAAGTACAAATAGGCAGCAAATTCAGAGCTGAGAATGTATAACCGGATCTGACAGATGAAAAGCTATGTTAATAAAGTATTTTCTTCAGTAACTACACCATATTTAAGACAGTAAACTAATGTAGAAGTGTCTTTACCTGAGGCTAACTGCTATTTTCTGATGTAAAGAGCTAAAAAAAAGTTTATTAAAGCAGGAAGATGGTAGGAAGTCAATCTAACCTAGGATAAATACATTTTAGATCCAAACAAGCAGCGAAGAAAACCCAAATAAAGAAATGAAGAATCTAAGAGCTTTCTAATATCTTTAGTAGCAGATGTCAAGATGTGGAGTGGTCTCAGGGCAAAATTCATTAAAACTAACTGGGAACACAAGTAAATACCAGCTAAAATCCTTAAAAACATTAGTTCTCAAACCACTGGAGTGTTTTTATTTTATTACAAACATGCATTCCATTTCAATCTGCCATGCATTGTCCACACCAAACTCCAAATCTCGTGCAAAGCGTGGACACAGTACCTCTTGTTTTCCGACTGCTGCTGGTTGTTGAACACGAGCAACTCCAGTAGCGGCACAAACTGAAGCCGGACGACTGGGTTTCACTTCATTCGTGCTTGGTTTGGAAACTGAAATCGGTGGAGTTTGTGCCGGTTTTTGGCTCGTCGAAGCGGTGGCCTGTGGTGGGTTCGGAGGGGTCGTTTTAGTGACTACGGTTGGTTTGTTGTGAGGCGGCGGTGGAGATAAAACCGGTGCCTTCGGAGCTGGGATAAACCCGACGACCGGTGGAAGAGACACGGGCCTGGAATGAGTCGGCTTGGGTGGATTTGACTTTTCGGAAGTTGCATTAAACAACGGAGATTTAACTCTTTCCAAAACTGGGGCAGGGTTTGACGGTTTTAGATCAGCTTCCTGTGGTTTTGGATCTGCTTCCTGTGGCTTTCGATCAGCTTCCTGTGGCTTTCGATCAGCTTCCTGTGGCTTTCGATCAGCTTCCTGTGGCTTTCGATCAGCTTCCTGTGGCTTTGGAGTAACATCTTCTTTCTTCTTGTCCTCTTGCGATGTCCTGTCGTCTTTCTTTTCGAGGTTTTTCTCCAACTCTTTTATCTCTGGACGTTCCTCTTTGCGTAACCGAACACGCGGCTCCCTCGTCCTGCCTCTTACCATGAGATTCGTCAAACCCTTCGATATGTCGTCTTTTTCGTCTGTTTTCACCGCGTCGTGTTTGAACGAAAACACCGACATTTGAGGTTTGATCGCCGGCATTGATTTGGCAGCTTCAGGCTTGGATTCCGATTGCGTTATAGTTTCTTCCTCTTCAGATGGCAATACTTTCCTTACAACGCGACGGACAACTTTGACTACCTTCTTACGAGTCGATCCTTGGTCTTCTGTGTTTTCCATATTGTCTGTACCATTCACTGCGCCGTTGACTTCACTTGTCACCACAGCTCCATTTTGTTCCAAGCTTCTCGGAGTCGGTTCTGGACTTCGAACTCGCTCTGAAATCTTCGCTGAAGGCTCAGGACTTTTGAAACGTTCAGGGACTTTTACCGGAGCGCGGACTTTGGGCGGAGAAGGACTTCGGAGTCTGGCGGTCGTCTGTGGAGAGGCCTCCGGAGACGGGCTTTTGGCTCTGAACAGACCTCGGCCCGGGTCTAGAGCTGGAACTGACTTGGCCCGGCTCGACAGTCCCTCATTCTCTGACTACACTCACAAACAGGAGAGACACGACATATAAGGCAATGGACGATAAACTGAAATCATCTATTCCAATGTGTCAGAACAAACCATATCTATGACCGATCTCGCTAATCTCACTGAGAAAGGAGCAAAAAGTGGCTGACTATGACTATAATACAAGGCTGGGCAAACCAGGCTAGTTTAGGTTTTTATCTCTTGGTTTTAGGCCCTCTCTGTTGCCAGGTCTGACTATTATAATTTAAATACTACACATAACGATGCAAAACTGAGATGCACGACTAATTTGGATAAATCAACTGGTCTGTGGTGCATCACACGGGCACAGTGCAATTCGTATCTATGTCAATTTCCTGCCTTTTTGCAAAACTAAGGCACTACAAAGAGAAAATGAAACCTTTCTCTGCTATACATTGGTTATATTTAGCATCTGCAGAGTCACTGTTGCATGAATTAAGCTGCTCTGCACTGCACAACGGTTAGAGACGGTTTTCATTCAATTTAATTACATCTATCAATATTAAAAACTCAAGTTGACTGAACTAATTCATTTTATAACCCAGCCCTACTTTGAGTTGCTCTTATAATTACTACACGAGTCAAAAAGGCCAGAGGTCAGGGTTGACTTACACTTTTGGAGCCCGGTTTGTTCTCGTCTTTGATCTAAAGGCGTAAAAACAACCAAATCAAAAGTTTGCTGTTGAATAATTGTTTCACCACACTCCGTGCAAACAACAAAACCATGCAAAAAATAAACTTCTTAGGGCAACATTTTACTAAAGCCACACTTTTGCTCTTGAGATAATGCACACACTGGTCCAGGAAGTGTTTGGCAAATGGTAAATGTGGAATAAATTCACTGTGGATGATACATTTAAGAGTTAAGTGAAATAATTAGGCACAAATAGTTAGTTATGAATGGTAACAAATGCAAATGCAAACGTGAATATTTTGTAAAACAGTGATAAAATTAAAACATGATGCAGATATCGGTTAAAAAATGAAAGCCATGCAGTGAGAGAATCGATGCTTGACCAAAAGTGCCAAAAAAACCCACAAAAAAAGACTTTCCTTTGACTCCCAGAAGGAAAAGCGGGATGAAAAAGCCATGTCGGCGGCTCTGCGGTCATGGGCTGAGATGGATGAGGTGAAACAGGAAGACAAGCTACAGATGGAGAAGAAAGGACAACAATACAGAGACAAGAGATGAACAGAAATGAGGATCTACTGTAAAAGTGGGAACATTACAGCAGCAAGGGACAAGTATACAGAGCAAAAATACTGGAAAGTTAGGTCGTGTTACTTTAAAATAACGCCAAAAAACATCAAAAATAGCTGCAAATCAAAATCTGTAAAACCTGATATGTGTTGGAAGCTCAAGTATGAAATCATTCCAACATTTCAACCAAAAAAAATGCAACTAAGAGCCACATGTTTCACAAATAGGTCAAAAGTGTAGCATCGTGTGTAGAAGTGAAAGCGGCCCCTTTTTAAACTTTTACGCCACATTTTTGCACAAAAGCTAATGATTCTATGAACAATGATTACGCCAACATTAAAAGAAAATCCAAAATGGTCAAACAGGAAGCATCTGTTTAGACTTTACAGACTTTTTTACACAATATACAAGAACTGTGTATTTTCCTACATGAAGTAAAAGATGAATGACCCACATAATCCGACCCAATCCGACCGAGTTCTCCATATACAGTCAATTATGCAGCGTGAACAGAAGATAAGACACTGTCGATGGAAACAGTTCATTCGACCTGTGGCTCTCAGTGACTCTCAGGAATCGCTCCGGGACACCTTCACTGGCAGCGAACGGGACGGTATCTATGTCTGGCTGCGTTTATCAGGCCTCACTGAATTAGCACGCTGACTAACGGGCTTATTTTAGGATTAGACTGTAGTTCCAGGGCTGCGGGCCAGTCACAGAAAGGCCAACCGGGTTTAAAACAAGTATGGACGACTGCTTTATGAAAATACTGTAGGGCTCACTTTTAAAAACATACACAGGAGGCATTAAATATACTGTAATTTGAATATAATTAGCGTTGTACTGACATTGGTCGACCGAAGACGACAAACAAGCTCCTCTCCCATCGCCAGCCTCTGAGTTCACACGAGCAGCTGTCTGTTGTCGTTCTGTTGTCGACAGTCAAATGAGAACTCCCAGCATGCACCGCACAACAGAGAAAATACCTACCGCGACAACAAAAACTCAGGACTTTGCTTTTGTCGTAAAACTACTCGAATATAAAACACTGAGCCGAGATGAAGGTGCGTGACATGGTTAGAAAAAGACAAAATACTTCTTTGGGAACCACATAGAAACTTGTGATATTTAGCAGAATGTGACATTAATGGAGTTAAAGCTTATATTTGACTGTTTGTTAGTGTTACTGGGCACTCTTCAAACATATAAAGGCAAGCTGACCAAGAAACTAAAACAGTGGCTATATTTAACGGTATTCAAGAGCCTCCATTAAAATAATATGACATGTTGGTGTGTTAATATTTATTATAGACGTCTAATGGTTTGGGTTCTGTAATAATAATAGCGCCTAATGGATGTTAGAAAGAAGATTTGGAAATATAGACACTTAATGAATGTTTTTAAGTCAAGTATCATCGAAATTAATGAAATTCAATACATTATCGTCACATACAAACCACACTGTCTGGTCTAGGAAGTATTTATTATTATTTATTTACTGCTTATTGTAATTAAACAGGTTTTGGCATTTGGAGACAAATTATTGTGTTATAGGAAAAGCCCAAACTTTACCTTGGCTTTTAAATGATTATATATGCTATAAACTTTATTCACTTGCCATTTTAGATTGCTGTATTGGTTAGTTTTTGAAAATATTCTGCATTCTTTCTCTTGTTATGGTTTATTTTAACTCTATGTTTGTCTTACGTGTAAAATCTTCTAATTGCAAATCTTGTCAAATCTTTTTACTTTTATTTCTGTTCCTTTCGTCCTGAATATGTTTACAATACAAAAGTTTAAATTAGACCTATGTCATATGAGGAAAACATGTGTTAGCTAATAAACAATAAATAAATTGTACCTTAAAACAGACTAAATTCTATCGCTGAAACTGGCGCCACCTTTTTATATCATTGCATTGTTGGTTAAATAGAAGACAATTGGGTTTTGATTACGATTCAAGTAGTATTTGTGATTCAGATCATGTAATAATGATAAATTTGTGATATGTAGAGCAGTGCTGGTTTAAATATACAACAATTACAGTCTCGTTTAAATGTTCCTGTCACATATGTTTGCTAGAAGCACCTAGAAGCAACTTTCCAAACTACATTTCCCATCAGCCCCTGGACTCACAGTAAGCATGGCTCCCTAAAGGCAACATATAGCCCATCTGTCTAAAAAACCTGCTGATTTTTCAAACCATCAACAACATATATAATTAAATATAACCAAAAGTACAAAATAAGTAAAAGTTTTCCTAAAAAAATCCTACTTTAATTCATTTTTTCGCTGCTCGTCTAAAAATAGTCCACCGCTTTTGGAAACTCGCACGCGTTTACGCCGGAGACAGTTACCTCAAACTCCTGGATTAATTCCTGAGGTTAAATCCACAATCTTCGCCTGAATAATCCGTGAAAGTTCAGAGCGAATAAGGTCCTGGAGATCTGAACGAAACGCCGTAGAGCCGCACACTGAACGGTGGAAAAGCAGGGCCCGAGAGCCGGCGCGCTGTGATTGGACGCTTCACGGTGACAGCAGAGATGTGGAGACAGCTGTTCTGATATAGAAGGGTTAAAAATAGAGGTGGCCCAGGACCCCGGACCACCCCACCCCCGGGTTCTTATCGTCCAATCAGGGGCCCCCGTCCTCTTCACACACGCTCCTCGGGGCCGGGAGCAGCTGAGACGACACCATTTGCTAAAAGGCTGTGAATGTAATGGGAGATTACGGTATACAACTGTTTGTGTTGGAGGAAACGGGGCAAAAATAAAGTGGATTAAGGTGAATTTAGTGTCTTTTTAGTGCAACTGGGCAAGAAAGTGACTCGAATTTTCAATTTCAGTTTCAATTTTGTCTCCCAACGATTACAAAACCTACTTAATCGAGAAAAAGCAATCATTTATTACTTGTTTTTATTTATTGTTACTTGATTTCCATGAGATTGTGGAAGTGAACTACATTTTCTAATTATTATTTCATGTTTATTTGATAAACTATTTATTTATAAGTTTGAATATATCATTTATTTTAAGGAGAATTCACTGTTTTGTTCAATAAATCCAAGATATTTCCAAAGTCAATGAGTAATCGTTTAAAATAATCGTGATTTTAATAATGACCAAATTAATTGTGATTATAATTTTTCCCGTAGTCCTAGCTGCATGTAAAGTATGAGAGCAATGTTTTTATTCACAAAGTGAGAGCTGTATGACGCGGCCACAACCTAAAACCAGACAAAACAAACACTACCTTCGTTTCTGAGAACAATACACTTCACTTCTCTACACTTCAATCATCAGACTGTGTTTAGTTCCACCATTTGGGAAGTTGACCACCTTTTGAAACTACCCCGGCCTGTAGGCTCCAGCGGTAACGAGGATCTAGATAAGGTGGTTATTAGTTGAATCTGCTCTGCTCCACAGTTGCCTGCTCAGAGCCAACAAAGCACAGTCAACTAATAAGATGAAGAAAGGCAGAGGTTAGAGCGAAACCCACTCATTTTTAAGCTCATGCCACTTGTTTTGCATGAGGTTAAAAGTAGGTAAAAGTGCAGCCTCTGGAGTTTTTCATTTCTCTGAAGTCTGGCTTTAGTGCTTGATTATAACAATGTGATTCAGACTTTTGTAAATAAATTCACTAATCTTTTTTTTATGCCATTTTTACACTTTCCAGACATTGTTTTAAAAAAAAGTTCAGATGTAACTGTCCTGAAATCCTCCAAAAAACATGTGAAAAAGAGGCTTTACTAAATGATGATAATAAAGTTTGTTGTGCCAAACCTTAGTCAAATTAATCAGCAACCAGCAAGTTTTTTTTTAGCAGCAGAAAACTGTGATTTTTCTGAACAATCTTTTACGGTTTCATGTGAAATAACGTCAAGAAATGTACAATATCAATGGAAAATGTGCAGTGTTTTCAGTAAAGAGCAAAGTGTGATGGTATGTTTTGTATTTTCTGTATGTGAATGTTTTAAAAGTAATCAGTAAAGAATGATCTAGAGCCAGATAAACTACTATTTTTCAAAGGAAACCTCTCAGTCTGTCCATCTTCTGCAGAAACATACCTTTACATTCTGTCCAAACATGATCCACCGTCTGTAGCATTAAAAACTCATCACGCTCTAAGTTTTATTCTAAACGTCTTCTTTGTCACAGCCTTTTGAAGGAAGAGGGAAGTAAAAACACATGCCGTGATGAAACAGGAAGTAACACATGCTTCCTTCAGTGAATGACAACAGAGATGTGTATCTGACAAACTAAAATGATTATCTGGAGAGCTGTCAACACTTAAAAAACAAACAAAAAAAGATTAAGTGTGAGTAATGGTTTTAGAACAGTGGAAACATTCATAAAGACTTAAAAATGGAGTCAAATTTTACAAACAAAGCTACAGCGAACTAGAAAAAACACATTTAAAGGAACAAAATATCAACAAAAGGGCTGTAAAGGCTGTGAGCTCTGGGTATTTTTCACATTTGCCCTTTACGTTTCAAATTACTGACATGCTACTTTTAGCGGTTCGCGGCTGGGTGTACTGTCCCTGAATGCACCACAGCTCCAGCTCTGAATGGACTGCTTTACCGTTCACTTTGACTGAAACAGCTCTAAAGGCTGTGGGCAAAGGTTTATCTGTCAGTGCCTTGTTTTTAAAGCAGCAATGGATTCAAAGCTGTGTGTATTCTTGGTGTAAAATCATTATGTCATCATTAATACGCCGCTCGTCTATTTATAATGAACAAAGGTGGTTTACTATATCATCTGAATGGTTAAAAAATAAACAAATGAGGGTAATTGTATGAAAGACAGCTTAAGGCATGTTTTTTTCTGTTTTTTTGCTTGTTTTTGTCTTGTTTTGGTGTGTGACTGCTTAGTTTTTCCGTCAATCTTTTCTTGATTTTGTATTTTTTTGAAGATCTATATCTGTGTAATAAAAAAAGCATTTATAATGACTTAATTAATCATTCACAAAGCTTGATTACAACACTGATAGTGACAACAGAGTGAATATTTAGTGTCATATACGCACTTTTGTATATTCATTGCCAACTACTACTGCTTGAACCGCAGTTTTCCGTCCACAAGATGGAGCCAAAGCACCAGGATTAATCTCAGGAAAACTTCAACCACACAAAGCCTCCATTATTTCCAGTTCTGCCATGCCTCTTACTGTAAGAGAACAGGCGACATGAATAAGCACAGCTCCACAGAGGTCTGTCTGACAGCCTTAAAGCATATGACACACTCAGGGACCGGGCTGTTCACACACGGCTCTGAGCTCCAAGGGTGGGAACCAAGTGACGTAACACGTTAAAGGTCACTCACAGCGTAACATTCAGGAGCGTCTGGTGTAAAACCGAGAGAATGTGATGTAAAAACGCCCAAAGTACAAGTAACTTTTCTATTTGTTGTGAAAAAATGTGTACTATAAGCAAAAGAAGAGCTTAGAGTAATGAAATACTGAAGGAAAACGACAAAAAAAGGAACAATTTAAACAATAAGTCGCGCTAAAAACAATCAAATGTTGTCAGTTGTCCCTAGAAACTAAACTAAACTTAACTTTGAACTTGTCTAACATGATTTAGGACTATTTGTTTTATTCTATCACAAAGATATTGTCTGGAAAAGTATAGATCAAGTTGTAAAAATAGAAAATATAGTGGAAAAAAGCGATGAAAACCAAACTTTAATGGGCAATAAAAGTATACACTATAAAATACAAAATAAAAATAAAAATAAAAACCATTGGCATTTATAGCATTATGTCCTAACTTGAGGTAAAAGAGGCAATAACTTCTAATTATTGTCTTGTATTATGTTGTTAGTCTGAAAAAACAAGAAACGAGTTACAACAGCAGAGTTTTCATGTTTGAGTCCTGACCACTTCACAAACACAAACACGACTCCTCGCTCCACCCTCCATCTGTGGAGACCAGGGTTGGGCTCAGTTCAACCATGTTTCCAGCCAAAACCAACCACAGGGAACTTATGTCAGTTTGGTATCAGACCAACATGACTAAACGAGGTTCTAATGTTGAGAAATGTTAAGAAATGTTGAAATGTACTGTAATATCTGGGGAAAAAATGGTAAATTAGGTGTGTTTTCTGAGTTGAGAGACGTCAGAGGCTGCAGAAAGAATAGTGGAAGATGTTTTTTCACATTCTTTGATCAAATGTGCTGGTATTGAATGAATTTTCACCAAAAACACAAAATGTACACCTCTTTTACAGTTTCTGTGGATTTACTGCTCTGTCTTGGTAATAAAACCTCTTTTCTCTGCACATGGCATGCTTTAAAGTCTATGAATACTCCAGACAGCCATTAATTGATTATTAAATTAGGAGAAGATTATTTTAAAAATGTTTTCTAATCGATTAATCCGAGTAGTTGTTGCTCCTAGTGGTCGTCTAAATTATTTTTTATACAGCCACTTTGACGCCTAAAAATGTTTCGTTTCCTGGTTTTAGTTTGGTTTCTTGTTAAAATTAATATAAAAATCAGAGTTCTTAATCGAGCTGTGAGTCTGCCTAAACTCTGCGTTTACCTGACTAATCTCAATCTCAACAAATATCTTTTCTAGTGTAAGAGTTTGTTTTCCGGTGCATCAAAAAAATCTCACAAGAACCTTCCCCGACATCTGCCGTTTGTGTCGTTTTGATGTGACGTTTACTAAAGACTTGACACACGACCGAGACCCATTCACTAAATAAAACACTTCAGCTTCAGCTCCACTTTGTGTCGAGTGATTCAAAGTCAAAATCCCCAGAATAAAAAAATCAAATATGGATGATTAAACTGAGAGTATTTGTAATCTTTGAGACATTTCCAGGCTTGAGATAAGAGGCTTGAATTGTGTCGGTTTGGTTTCCAGCTTTTATCCTCAAGGTCTGGTCTGTGAGTGCACACTTCCTCAAAAGATACGTGACAATGCCTTTGAGTTTTGACGGCGGAAAATAAAAAAGAGCGGCTAGATTTAAATACAACTGATGGAAATGAACACAAACGCAACGAAATACCACCTCGGAGATTAAAAAACAGCTCAAATGTGACTGAGAAACAAACACAGAGCAAGAGGATGAAGTGTTGAAGCCAGAAACAAACGGATTAAACCAAAATCAATTCAAGACGATTTCTATTGGACATTATAATACTCTCTGCACTGACCGTCACTTTAACAGATGCAGCCCTGCCCCCATAGGATTAAAACTTTGACCTTTTTCCACCTGGATTTGATGGAATATGCTCCCATCATTTGATTATTAGGTCTTTCCCTGAAAATAAAGCCTGAAATAGAAAAAAGAATGTATGTTAAAACAGGCTCAGTAGTGTTTATTTACGAGAAAGTTGAAGAAATTAAACAACAATTAAAGGATGAAATGAATGCACAAAGTCATATAAACAGGTGCTTAATAAAAAATAAAAGTAAATTTAGTGATGCTAGCCAGAACATATTGTATTATATTTGACAATGAATTAGTTGTGTTTGTGTTATCCCAGACAAATGTGGCTCTGAAACCAGAAACAGCATGAGTCAAATGTTTTCTGTTTCTTCTAATAACACCACACTGTCCCCGGTTTGACAGATACTACTCTATGTAACTCAGACAATCACCTGACAATCACCTCATGAGATCGGTCGACTAAAATCTCAAAGGTCAAACAGTTTTTAGTTTTTAGTTCACTTTTAGCAGAGTTACTACAGCTGGGTCTATGGTCCGTGAACGCACCACAGATACAGCAGTGAATAGGCCTTATGTCTGCTATGGCTGTTCTCTCGTGATTATTTATATTTAGAAGAGTAAAACAAATAAATAAAATATAAGTGAAACTAGGTGAGAAACAAATGAAGGGAGACCAAAAAAAGTCATGTCTTTTGTTGACTAAAGGCCTATTTTTTACACATCTGATGCATATAATGCGTCAGTGCAGCTACAGACAGGCTTTTTATTGGATGCAAATCTAAAAAAGATGCATAGCGTTACTTTAACTGTTTCTATAAATCATTTCTAATGTTGTCTAATAATGTCTAATAATTGTATTTCAATGCAAATGTAGTCTGTTTATGGAAATGTGACTATGGTCAATGAATAAATTACAAGTCCATGGAAGACTATGGTCCAAGTCCATGGAAGACTATGGTCCAGACTATGGTCCAAGTCCATGGAAGACTATGGTCCAAGTCCATGGAAGACCATGGTCCAAGTCCATGGAAGACTATGGTCCAAGTCCATGGAAGACTATGGTCCAGACTATGGTCCAAGTCCATGGTAGACTATGGTCCAGACTATGGTCCAAGTCCATGGTAGACTATGGTCCAGACTATGGTCCAAGTCCATGGAAGACTATGGTCCAAGTCCATGGCAGACTATGGTCCAAGTCCATGGCAGACTATGGTCCAAGTCCATGGCAGACTATGGTCCAAGTCCATGGAAGACTATGGTCCAAGTCCATGGAAGACCATGGTCCAAGTTCATGGAAGACTATGGTCCAAGTCCATGGAAGACCATGGTCCAAGTTCATGGCAGACTATGGTCAAGACTATGGTCCAAGTCCATGGCAGACTATGGTCCAAGTCCATGGCAGACTATGGTCCAAGTCCATGGCAGACTATGGTCCAAGTCCATGGCAGACTATGGTCCAAGTCCATGGAAGACTATGGTCCAAGTCCAAGGCAGACGGGAGCACAACCAAAGATCATCTGACGTGTTTCAATCGATGGGTTGCATTTACAAAGGCTTTAAACTTGCAAATATCACAAAGCACAAAGTCTCCAAGAGCTCTTCGATTAAAAATGGTTTAGTATCTGTTGATATTCAGCCTCACAGTAAACTTAAAATGAATTCCTGTGAATGGTTTAACATCAAAATGACAGAACATCCATAACAGGAATAGTTTAGGAGTCAGTGCTTTAGTTGATTTAAATGGTCTTTACCTGAGGCTGAAGACAAGTCAAGGCAAAGAGGATTGGACTGCTCAGCTTTAGATTTAAATCAGATGAATAAGACTTCATCATAAGTTTGAGTCGACGATGGCCAACAACAAGAGGAAGAAAGCAAAGAGGAAAAGAGTTCTATGTTTGCTTTTATCATGAATGTAATTTAAGATTTGATCTGGAGGCAGATGAGTTAATGAGGTCAGTGGTGTCACTTTAATGTTCTCCAAATGAAACAGCCTCGAGATAAAGAAACATAAATGGATCATGTAACTGCCAAACTGTACTTTTAGCAACCTGAAGGTTTTCTGTGAGCAGCTACGGGAGCCCTGCAGGGACATGCTGTCAGATGATAAACTTTGAACATTTAGTTTAGAAGCCTTCTGCCAGATTGTGTTCAAATAGAAATATTACTAATGCACTTCAGTTTGTCTTCTCTGGGCTCTTAAATAAATAGGACTCTATAATAAAAGAAAAGCATAATGCGGCAAATACTTTCAATACTGTGATAAAGACAGTATAATGTTTAGCTGATATAAAAATATACAATTATTCAAGGCTCTGAACTAAGCCAGGAACTAAACCAGAACTAAATGTAGTAATGAACCAGGATTAAACCAGGACTTTTTTATTTTACGCACCACATTTTGATTTAAGGCTTTGTTTGAGCGATAATTTTGAGACAAAAATAAAAGTGTTGTTTTTTGTGATACAGATATTGTGATCGATTATATTGTGATAACGATACATTTGCGATATATTGTGCAGACCTACTGAAAAAGTTTCCCAACATGAAACAGGTAAAAAAAAACGCTCTTCTAATCAAGATTTTTATTAAGATCCAACAGTGTCTTGAGTTTCTTGTCTCCTTTAGATCATTATTTTAGCTTAATATTGCTTTAACTTGTATTTTTGGAACTTTGGAACAACAAACTGAGCAAAAATAGTAAAAAAATTCACAAAATCTGCCGCAACTTCAATCATTAAAGGCCCAATAATGAATTACAGAAATCCTGTGATCTTGGTGGAGGTTATTTGAATGGTTTTATGT
This sequence comes from Rhyacichthys aspro, assembly GCA_036850595.1. Classification (NCBI taxonomy): domain Eukaryota; kingdom Metazoa; phylum Chordata; class Actinopteri; order Gobiiformes; family Rhyacichthyidae; genus Rhyacichthys; species Rhyacichthys aspro. The sequence goes on from CM072160.1 coordinate 3,237,920, forward strand.
TATATTTTAAGATCCACTGAGCGTCCCAAGGCCAGGTTTGTCTTCCTTAAAGGTTTTATCTCGAGCAGCTGTCGGAGTCTAAAGGCCAGGCGGGAGTCAGCCTCAGTCTACGCTCCGAGTTTCCATTTATTCAGCGAGAGCAGAGCCGTCCGAGCGAGCCTCTTCACGTCTCGGCCCCGGAGCGGTGGCAGATGTAGGTCAAACGCGGAACGAAGGGCTTTGTTCACACACGTGCTGCCGGCAGATAGGCTTTCATACGCACACGTCACAGTATCACCGAGATCAGGCAGGAAAAGCACTACGATAAATCAGGACTGTCATAAAATATACATGCCTGCCTCCATTTTCCTCGAACACAACAAGAACCTGCTGTTTTACTGGAAATGTTGAGTATGGAAGCAGTAATAAATATAGCACGTGTGTATCTATGATAGTCAGACAGGTTTTATACGTTTTCTTGGCACGATTAGGACTAATGACATGTTTACAAGTTAAATTAGTGTTTTCACAGTGACTCTCTAAACAAATCACTCGACACTGCTGGTACTTAAAGATTAACTTGTTTTATTGTGATGCTGTCATGTGGATAGAGATATTTTTAATGTGAGTCTTTACATTTTAATGCAATTCTAAAACCTTCCCAAGTGGAGTTTAAGATATCACAAAGAAGAAGTTAACATTATCACATATTCTTTGTTTTCCCAACATTATTCAGGATCTGCCTGAACGTTTATGGGGGCTGGGGTCAAACTGCTTATTGTATGAAGCCAGAGAGACAAAAAAAAAAAAAGGCAAACTTCACACAGAAAAGTCATAGCTGGCCAGGACTGAATCCCACAACCTACAGTACAATGGATGTATTATCTTTTTGATTTATACAGCCCAATATTGCAACAACAACTGCCTCAAAGGGCTTCACGAAGACAAGAGAACATCCACTGTCCTTAGATCCTCCATCAGGATCAGAGGAAAAACTGGAAAAACCCAGAGGAACCTCAGGGAGAACCACAGAAGGAAGAACCAATCCCAGGATGGACAGGCCATGACATTTAGTCCAAAAAAAACCCCAAAAAAACAAAAAAGAAACATTTCATATTTAACAAACACCAAAAAAAGCCTTTCCTTAAAACATCCTCTAACATCTGCAGTATATCTCATGAACCAAATCCATCCAATGTCCATAATGACTCTACAGAAACTAAAGATAATTACCAGAGAAAGGAGTCGTATTATCTGTGATGCCTTGGTTTTAGTGAAGTGACAGTAATAAACAGGAACAGTGTAGCTTCTGTGCAGCATTGGTTTATGCAAATTAGCCATGTGCTTCAGAGAATTATTTTGCACCTTACGACAAAACTAGTTTAGATTAACCCTAACCCTTTAGTCCAAAGACAGGCAAGTGTAGGTGAACTGGTGACAATAAATGGCTGGTTTATTATTTATTTATCAGGGACCATGTACAAATACATCAATCTCAGGCAGAAGAGATGCTTTGGACCAGATTTAGCTTTAGCATGATTTAGCTAGGGCATGTGTGTACAAAATTAAAACATTAACATTACAAATACATCACAAACACATACAAATACATTACACAATTTATAAGGATACTACTATAGCTCTTATTGTCATATTTGTTATAAATTGGATCCTCAAACAAAGCAATACAGCGTCCCATTGTCAGCGTTAACAGGCTTGACCTTCTAAAATTGACATAACTTTGATTTTTTTGTGTGATTTTTTTTGTTTTTACATAAGTTGTGTGATTAGTTAGGTTCGTGAATGACTGTGAAAGTGAATGGTCGTCTGTCTCGGACATACTCCAGCCCCACAACGTAACACAATCAGTGGTAGAAAAAAGAAAAAAGACAGACAGAACGAGGAGTCTGCACATGTCAAACTCCCACATAAACAAAACACCACAGCTCATGTCAGACAGCTCAACCTTTTCAGAGCCACTGTCAAAACTAATTAAAGAAGAATAAGACGACTACCTGATAATGATACTAAATGAGTGAGCACAGAGGATAACGCCTGAGCAGGAGCGTGACTGACAGCAGAGCACATGCCTTTAGCGCTGGAATCTGTCCAAACACGTTCAGAAACCGAGGGCGGCGCTGGCTTTGAGGAATGTCACAAGAAACATGGAGCCGCTTTAAGACAGCGTTATGCCACAGATATGAACCTCCACTTACTCAATAATGGAGTAAACTAGACTTTAAGACTGTTGAGACCATGATGAGGGCAATTTAAGGCTAGCTTTATATAAATGACTGGTTAGACACATGCTTTTGTCAAACAACACCACAGAGAGACTGTTAATTTTAATATGTGGTCTCTTTTGGTGACAATAATGGGTAAAACTGCTTACTTCCCTAAAACACTCAAATTAAAGCATCCAGTAGTCTTGGTCTAGCATTAAATGGTGGTTTTAGTCCAAACAAAATCCAAAAAAGTGAAATAAATAAATAATATAGATAGAAACAAGAATGATGTGGACAAATTAAACCAGTTGTTGTACCTAGACTTCCATGAACAACTGGGCAAACTATATCAACGAAAATATCTCAATATTTTGTCCATCCCTCACTTTGTTATAGTACCTCATTTATTAATAAAAGGCCACACTGTAATAGAGCAAGCGTTGAAGCAAACAGAAGTGACTTTTTCTGTCGAATATGAAGCTGAGAAGTGCTACGCTGCTCAAAAAAGAACAGAGTCTATGTAAACTCTGTCCCAATCTCATACAAAAATGCACTGATATGTCTTTATAAATCAAGATATTACCCCGCACAACCTGAGTGTTAGTCTACCATGAGAGTCAAAAGAAGAAGAAAGTAAAAATTATGACATTAAAGTATAATTATGTATGTCTTATGTATGAATTGTGCTTGTTTTTAATGCATGTGAAAAAAGAACAGTTGAATCACCTTAAAGCAGATTGTAACAGGAATCATCTAAAAACAAGACTTCATTTAGGCTTTATTATCAAGGATTTTAATAGATGAGAATTTCCAGTCCTGAAAGGAAGCTTTGTCCAATCACAGCTCACTTCCAGAAAAAGGAGCGCTCCCATTGGTCGACACTGATGTCAATAAGGAAGTAACGGCTGCTGATAAAACAGAGGAAGTGTTTGTTCAATCTTTACATTAGATTGGCAAAAAAAGAAAAACACAGAGGAAAATGTAGCACATAATGTTTAATTAGGAGGAAATAATTGTCATTCTGATGGTGTCGGAGCCAAAAGTTTACAATAAGCGCTAAACTTCAGTTTGGTGTAATGTATTCGCATTTTTACAGAGGAAAAAATGGTCCAGTTTTAATTTTTTAATAAAACTAAATCAGAAATGGACCCACTGGATGCTGTTGGAGGTAAGTGGCATCTGAAATGAGGCCAAAAGAAAATCAAGTAGTGCCACTTTAATCTAAAATACACACAATTGTCGGCGTAAAGTAGTTAATTCCTTGTGGATCCATTAAAATGTCTCGAAGCACAGACCACACAACTATCAGCTGCTGTTAATTCTGTGGCAGCAGTAATCTGTGAGGAATGCGTGTGAAGGGACAAACACACAACGGTTTTTTTTTTTACACAACTCCCATGATTCCTCTGTTCTGACCTTAGCGGGGTCAGAGGTCAAGAGAGTGAGGCTAAACAACTTCAAGACGACGTTAAGACGAGGAAGTCTGGCCTGAGACTGAGTGTAATTACTGAGAGACAAAGTGTCAAGTCAAAAATATCTACAAAGCTATGTATTGCTAAAATGAAAGCTAATAATAAATAAATTCAAGCACTTAATGAGCATTTTCAAGGTCCATTTTCAAGCTTTAGCAGAATATATCCACCCTAATCTATACATATTAAAAACTAATAAAACGAATCCTCAAGGTCAAATGTGGACAAAGAAATAAAAAGTCAAAGCATCCTCCTACTCTGCCTCTGAACAGATCCACTGATTCAAGCCACAGACGAACACAGCCACACACTGCACTGAACGATATGAACAGGACCCAGTGTGTCCTCTGTGTCCGTTTAAAGCCCCGAGGCGGAGGTCAGCTCCGGGACGGGACGGGACTGAGAGACATTCAGAGAGAGGCGTCTGCTCAAACCTAAACTGACAAAGTGACCAGACAAGTGCACTACAAGAGATGAGGCAGCGTTAGTCAAGCGTTATTTAGTCTTAAACTTGAAGAGAACTTGAACTGAAGTCAATAAATATGTTTCTTGTCAACATAAAAGAACCAAAAAGTCCTTAATCCAGCCCTTTGACATGAGGCTGGTCACTGTGAGAGTAGACTTCCACTTTTGTTGGACAAATTTGAAGCGGAAACTATATGTATTTTATAAAATCTTCCTTTCATAATACTTCAATAAAATTCTAGGGTGCGATTGGCTTTCCGTTTGTTTCTGCCAATGATAAATGAAGCACTTTTCATTTAACATTTTACTTAGTGCTCCGTTAATTTGTATTCAAGTGCTTGTTAAGGTTTCAAAAGTATTTAAACCTCCACAAAGGTGAAGCACTAAGTCTTATATAATGAGGTAAAACAATGGTATATTAAAAGACTAGGTCACACATGTCAAACTCAAGGCCCCGGGGCCAAATGCGGACCTTTGCAATTTTTTATGTGGCCCTTCAATACATTTATAATATTTTTGGCACTAGGTTTTATTGAATTTGATCGTTGAATGTTTTAGATTGATTTTGTTTATGCTGCAACGATCTGTTGAAATCTGACTAAAACCTGTCCAAATTCATCTAAAATCTGTTGAAATGTGACTAAAACCTGTTGAAATCTGACTAAACCCTGTTCAAATCCAACTAAAACCAGTTTCCATAAAAGAAGGAAATTGTTTGTGTGATAACTTTTGTAAAACTCAAATGAAGATGAAATCTCACATTCAGAATTTAATAAAAGCTTCTCAAATATCTTCGGCCCCTGAAAGGATTCTTATTAACTTTCGTGGCCCCTTACTAGTTTGAGTTTGACACCACTGGACTAGGTTTTAAAGACAGGGACTTAAATGGACTTGAGTTTTTGCTCAAAAAAAGTCTGTTTGTTTTTCTTTTTTAACACCTTGAGAAGAGCTCTGTATAAAAATGTCTGAAATCTGGGACAAAGCTTACAATCCTTGCCCATTTTAAAAATTAATACGCACAAAAACAATATCTTAAAATGCAAACAGAGCTAATTAAAATGAGCAAGAGAATACGGCATCAGTGTCCTTTGTTTTAAAAAAGGCTGGACTCAATCATCATTCCTCAAAAACAAATTAATTCACGTTGGACACAGAGGGGTCTCAACAGTAATTTCCTCCTGAAGTGAGCGGAGACGTAAATAGAAACAATATCCTTCCACAGCGAGCCGTGGCAGTTCCTGTATCCTCCTCTTCTCAGTTTTAACAAAGCTGCGGTGGTCCGTATGGTCTGACCGAGGGGGGCGGACCACGGAGGCAGGAAATGGGAGTCCGGGACCTCCCGCAACAGGTCACAGTCACATACCACAATAAAACAGAGCGGGGTCTTCACTTATTGAGCCCTTCTCTAGTTATTCTGTTTCTGAGCTGTTTTTCAATACTCGATAATAATAGATTATGTTATAATTAAGGTCTCTAGGCAATAAGTTGGTGTTTGAGGCCATTTTTATAAGTCTAAGACGGCCACACTGTGACAGCTAAAGACGTTATTTATTTAAAATACTTTTTAGAGTCCAAAAACAATGTCTTTCTATAGTGCACTTTATAGTAATAACCCCATTTTGTGTTGCTGTCTGAATTTCTAGTGACTCTAATGTAAGCCACTGGAAGTTTACCCACAATGCATCATGAAAAGTAGTAAACAGCATTGGTCAAAATCAAATCAAAATCTACCATAATGCTTTTTGAGATGTTGGAAAGGAGACGGGACGGTTTAGAGACATAAGTTTGACCATCAGTGACAACATGATTACTTTTTTAATGGCTAGCATTAGTTTAGCTCGTACAGTTGGATATATGACAGCGTAGCTTTCATTTTTTTATTCATTAATGTGACCAGACTCAAAATATGTATCTATCACAAAAAAGTCCATTACCTCATTTTTTTTTTTTTTCAGTGTAATCTCCTAAAGTTTATTGTAACAGGAATCATCTGAAAAAATGAGACCTTAAGACGTGATCTAGTCTTTATAATTAAGGATTTTAATAGATGAGAATGATCAGTCCACAGCAGGATTTTGTCCAATCACAGCTCACTTCAGGTAAAAAGGAGCGCTCCCATTGGTCGACACTGATGTCAACAACGAAGGAACAAGGAAATAAACCAAGGAAATGGGTTATTCTGTTGAAAATACGACTTATTTTACAGAGAAACAACTCAAAAAAGATATGAAATATAATGTGTTCGTATTTTGTGGTAAAAGATTGGTCCGGTTAGACCTTTTTTAAATAAATGAAGTAGGAAAGGTTACTACGCTGCTGTTGGAGAAGATTGGAATTTGAGACCGGGTCAAAAAACTACTAAAACTACTACCACTACCACTACTACTACTACTACTACTACTACTACTACTACTACTACTACTACTACTACTACTACTACTACTACTACTACTACTACTACAAAGAAAGACACAGGGACTAACACTGAACCAACCTGGGTTATGACAAAGCTTACTTCAGATTACTCATACAGATTTTAGTTTTTTTATCAGTTTCAAGTTAAGACAAGTCAAATAGCCTCTTACACAATATTATTTATGAAAGCAGCAAAGCACCAATGCCCACTATAACACACTATATATATATATATACTTGTGTCTTCAGTCACAGTCCAGTATATTTGGATTTACAGATTGTCAGTAGTCGATAAATGTGCAAATCTGTTCATTAATGAAAGGCCTTTAGTTCCTGAGTCACTCTTAAAATGCAAAGTCTCATTGTCTAATGGCCACACGTCACTGCCCTGCCCTGCTCTGACGTATGGATTCAAAAGGAAGTAATAGAAGTGATAAAGAGGGTGTTATCAGCTGGGTGTGTGAGAGCTAACCCTCCACTGTTTCCTCTGAATCACAGGGAGGTGCTCTTTTACTCCATCATAATTACAGACTCCACTTAAGGGCCACAAATATCACTGATGCAAACTATTCAGACTGGAACTGACACTGATTCTGTGACTTATGGCTTCGTTTTCTGCTTTTTGGACGAGCGGAGTACAGGTTTCTCCTCGTATCCCGACCTCGCGGAGGGTTTAATCCGGAGAGCGTCGTTAACGGCGGCGATAGGTGCTTCGCTGAGTCAGCGCGGTTCGACTTTAGCCGCTGAGTCATTGTGCGGGGTTTAGAGAGGAGAGGGAAGAGAAACGCTTACTGTGAGCTTTTTCAGCAGCAGCAGCTTCGGCCAAACACACTACACTTTTAACACCGTCTGCTTCGGTCTCTGCCAAGAATTCTTTTCATTGACAGAGTTTCAGTCTGAGCTCTAAGGGCTGGGACGACAGGTGTGTGAACTCGTCTGGCATTGATCTGTGGTTTAAGATGGACGATAAAAATGAAGTGCTAACTGAGAGCTGAATGGCAGATGAATGGACGATATAAAAGAGATATGTTCTGTCTCGAGTCTCATACATTAGTGAGACTATACGCAGAGAAAAGGCTCAAAGTGAGTAATGACAGGTTATATAAAGGCAGATATCTAAGACAATGGTTATTACAGCTTATTTAAACATACTTTTTTTTACTATAACCTCAAAAGCGATGTATTAGGCTGATTAAAAAACATAATTCATACATCTACAGCTTATCTTTTACGAGTCAAGAGGCTGGAGTCAGTTGTTTAAGGCTTTTGTTGGGGTATATTGTCAACAATCGCCAGTTATTCACAAAGTTAACACTTAAAAATTCATCTCTGTTGGTAATAAACAGCGACTAATTCTAAAAAAACTCATCTACACACACGTCTATTAGCATATTTGTCCCTTCTCCAATAAAAGAAACCAAAACCGACTTAAAACTATGGCCCAACAGCTGCTGAACTGCCATCCTCCTGCCCCTCGTCTTCATCCGTCCTCTATAATTCATCCTTCTGTGGCATCTCTGTAAATAATTCAGTTTAATTCGGTCGGCGGTGCCACAGCCGCGGTGAGAAACGTAGCACGCAGCTGCTGCATCGAACCCCACAGAAAACACCACAGCGCTGCTATGGAGTTACTAAAACAACATTTGTTTGGTCAAACCCGGTCGCACAAAATTAAATGTATCTATGTGACGGCTCTGCAAACTATGATGGATGGAATATCAACTATTTCAATGGGAAAAATGCATATATTAAGGGTATGTTTAGTGAAAAGACAGAAAAAACAAGTGAAAATTAGAGTTATTAATATGTCTAATACAGCTCACGAGTGGCCAGTCAGTTCTTATTAATGATATATGTCGCTCACATTGATCGTCTTTATGCTCTGAATGCACTTTGGTTTAAATAGCAAGCAGACAGAGGAGTGTTGATGACATTTAATTCAAATTTTCAGTTCAATTTTATTTAAATAGCCAAAATCACAACAACAACTGCCTCAAAGGGTTGAACAAAAAGAAAAGACAGAAACAGGATGAACTAGACACATCTCTGTCCTTAGACTTTCCATCAGGATCAGAGGAAAACTCAGAGAGAACCACAGAAGGAGAACCCACTCCCAGGACGGACAGAGCGTGCAATAAATCCAGGATAAAACATTGACAAATAGACCATCGAAATGAAAAATTAACATGGATCTAGTCGGTGAGAATTGTGAGTCGGCTTATTTGTCCATTAGCTTCGTGTTGGCTCAGTCAAGTTAATTAAGAGTCATCACCCGGCTTCAGAAAGGTGTCAGAAAAGTTTAAAATCAGCCACGAAGAAGTACTGGTTGCCACAATTCAAGATTAGCTTACACCACGGGTAAGATCATCGAAAGAGTATGATTGAGAAGTAGCAAGGGTCCAGTGTATTTTTTATTTAATTTTTTTAAGCTTTTTTGTGGCTATATCCTCAAGCATCGGGGTCTGTTTGTTTTCTGTTACCAAAACACATGGAGGTAAAGAAGAAGTGCCTTTTATTAAGTTGAAATCTCAGAGCAGCACTGTCTCTTTAAGCCCCTCCTTCAATCCCACGATCCTCTGATTTCTCAGTAGGACTCCTCTGTCTGTTCACTGTTGTTAATTGGTCCTTTTTTTAATTAAAAAGTTGACTGTATTCACACATGGGCTGTTTAAGTACAGGTTGGTGTCATTTGTGATTATATCAAATCTCAGAAATCCTAGTCAACCATAACCTGCCATTTCAGGAACTGAGGAAATCTGAATATTTAGGTTGAAAATGCTCCTAAAATTATGCGTTTATGAGTTTTTTTTAAAGAGCACAAAAATGTCAGAGAGAGTAGAGACCTTTAAGAACTATTGTGTTTGGCTGGTTGTGTCTAAATATAGATTTTCCAGATGTTTTTTGTGCCTATCTTATTCCATGAATCATATAATTTCAGGAAATGTTAAATAAACAATACCCAAACTGGCAGCCGATGTAGCTCAATATAAAAACTCACAATCTCTCAGTTCATAAAGTGCACAGGCCTCAGACGTAACCACAAGCGCAGTGGTGTTTGTTTAAAGGGAAGTCTGCTTTTCAAGAATAAAAGTGTCCCCATCCACGCAGTTGTATTTACGACCTGTGACACCGGGGAAGATTATAACCCGGGTTTTCTGTCGTCTGACACATGCCGAGAGGTTACGACACGCAGTTCAACACAACAACAGAGCGAAATTACAGGGAGACAATGGATGCGGGCGGAGGCTTCACAGCAAAGAGGTATTTTACAGGTTCTCTTAACAAATTACAATGTGTTTAGTGGTCTGACACTTGGAATAAAAAGTGGGATTTGATTCAAAGTGAGACTGAAGTCCAGCATTTTATCTTGCACTTTAAATAATGAGAAACTGTATATATTTTGCATATTTATATAATTCTTAAATTAAGTACATATAGATTCTTCCAAAAGCCATGTAAATAAAAAGATATAGCTCACTCCTATTGGAACACTAAAGCAGGCATTCATTCCCATTCATTTATCAAATTTAAACACACTTAAAGATTAAAAAAAAAAATCTTATTTGGTGTTTAAAACAGTCAAACTTCTACTAATGGGCTTCCGTGTAGTTTACAATTAAAGTTGTATGTGTGTTACTTAGTTTAATATGGATTTGTGTAATGTCTGCATCTATTATAGTGTATCATGTAATCTACTCTAATCAGAAAAACACAGATCCAAGATAGTCTGGTTCCTCTCGATCTGTTTGATTTCTAGGAGGCAGAACAAAGCAGATTAAACCAGAAAATCAGAAAAACACTCCTTTTTGAGTCCTTGAAAAAAGCCCTCCATGTTTTAGATAAACCATTATAATTAGTCGTTATTGTTGGGCTCCAGACCCACAAGACTTCACCAAGAAAGTAAAAATAGCTGGGTTTGGGAGGCCAAGCTAGGTAGATGCATCCATTGCTAAATATCGAAGCATTAGCTAATGTTCTCAACCCAATCAAAAGTCAAAAATCATCTTGTTTCAGCAGAAATTGCGTTGAAAAAATATGAAGGTCTGCCTCACTTCTATTGCCACAACTCACAAGCAGCTCAGAAGATCCTGTCAATAAAGATCCTAGCCAAGACACACTCATAAGGCCAATAAAAGCGTGTGAAAACATCATGAATTTCTTATTAGATCTGATTATGGCACCTACCAACCTACTTTGAACAATTTTACACAGAACTTAGTAAATACAATAGAAAGTAAGTGGTTTCAGACACAGCAGTACGTCACCAGTGGCTCTTTATTTACAAACATGGAGCAAACTCTTAAAAATCACCAGAAAAATTTAATAAAACGAACAAAAAAGGCTGCACTCGACCGAACCATGTCGAAGCAGTGTGCATCGTTCAGTTCATTTAACAGTGATCATCTTGGATTATCCTGAATTGCGGAGGCCTGAGGATTATCTCTCAGCGGGACGGCCCCTTTACAGCATCTGCTCCCGCTCCCACTCGGGCTGGAACGAGTAAGTGAGAGGATTAGGAGCGGGACAGTGTCGGGTTAACGGTCTTATTTCTTAATCAGTGACATAAGTGAATAATCCCAGAGTGAGCGCGCTAATAAGTGTCAGTGAGTGTCCGGAGATTAGAGAAGTATTCACTGCACAAATAATGTCCCAGCTGCTATTGGCTGCTAGCAACAGGCAGCAAGTAGAATAATAATTGCAAAATAATGTTTTTGATCTTCAGAAACTTATGTTGTGGCCCTTTGCAATGTTTTATGTGGTCCTTCAATGCATTTAGAAGGTGATATTTTAGGCACTAGGTTTTAAATGGATTTGAACAGGTTTTAAATGGATTTGAGTAGGTTTTAGTTGGATTTGAATAAGTTTTAGATTGATTTGATTTATACTACATACAACAAAGATAAATAAAATCTGTTGAAATCCAAGTGAAACCTGTTTAAATCCAATAATAACCCATTCCCATCAATCTAAAACCTGTTCAAATCCAATTAAAACCTGTTCAAATCCATCTAAAACCTGTTCAAATCCATCTAAAACCTGTTCAAATCCATCTAAAACCTGCTCAAATCCATCTAAAACCTGTTCAAATCCATCTAAAACCTGCTCAAATCCATCTAAAACCAGTTCAAATCCATCTAAAACCTGTTCAAATCCATCTAAAACCTGTTCAAATCCATCTAAAACCTGTTCAAATCCATCTAAAACCTGTTCAAATCCAATTAAAACCTGTTCAAATCCATCTAAAACCTGCTCAAATCCATCTAAAACCAGTTCAAATCCATCTAAAACCTGTTCAAATCCAATTAAAACCTGTTCACATCTATCTAAAACCTGTTGAAATCCAATTAAAACTGTCCAAATCCATCTTAAACTGTTTCAAATCCATCTAAAACGTGGTCAAAACCATCTAAAATCTATTCAACCCAAATAAAAAACCTGTTCAAATCCAACTAAAACCAGTTTCCATGAAAGAAACAAATTAATGTTTAAGATAACTTTTGTAAGACTATTGTAAGATTTAATAAAAGCTTTCAAATGTCACCATCTTTGTCCCATGAAAGGATTCTTATGAACTATCAGGGCCCTCATCACTTAGTTTGACATCTGACAGTAGCCGACTACATTTTCACTAATTATGTAAAAAGGACTCTTAAACAAAAAGGTAAGCATTTAAAAAATACCCAGAACAAAAGGGCAATGGGTGTGAAGCGAGTGTAAACAGAGGTGACAGTCAAACAGAGGGGACCTGTCCGAGGTGTGATATTTATAGTCGTCCGTGTCGTTTTTCACGCTGCAGATAATTGAAACAAATGGAGCATGTGTGGCTCGGTCTGAGAGAGTGACTCATTACATTTCTTACAACTCGTCCTTTGGCATTCCTGCGTCCCGCCTCGTCCTGACCCGACCGCGCTCTGAACTCTAACACACAACACACACACAAAAATCTAAACCAAGTCCACTTTACTGCATTAATGCATTAAGTCTGCTCTCTGCTAGAATTAGTCTTTATAACCTCTTTCACACAAGTGCCGTGTTTTTGTCCTTGCGTATAAACGTGAGCACAAATAACATGCCATTATTTCTTTACTTGTTTTGTGTTATCCATTGAGAAAACTGCTAATATAACAGAAAAACATGTAACAAGAAAAAGGTAAAGAAAAAGTGTCACCAGGAGCTTTCAAAGTTGGTGGAAAAATAGCTTTGAACAAAAACAAAATAAACCAAAGAGATTGCTGCACAAAATAACTCCTTGTTTTTCCTGTATGTCACTATCATATGCATATCATGTGCATGTGTAGTTCTGAATATGAAAAGAGAAACCCAAGCCGCCCACTCGTGATCAAAGAGCGAGATGATGAAATGAAAACCCCGTCCTGAAGCGTTTGTGAGAGCGTCCCGGAGGAGCGCGACGGAAGTGGACTATTTGTTCCAACGCAGATTCCACAAATACCACAGTCTGACTTTAAGAAGGGAGGCCGCTTCCCGTTGTTTTCAGACACACTGTTGGTTAAAGCCTTCGACGCTCAAGACCATTTATTACAAATCTAAATCCTTGTGGCCTTGCCTTGTAGAATGAAGTTAGTTTTCATCTACATTTTTCTCAAATTAAGATTTTAATTGAATTTACTTCACCCAAAAAATGATTATTATTATTATTCTTCCCGACTTGTATTGATATGTTTAAGTGCCAGGGTAAATTTCACCTTTAAAACAGACTAGACTCTGACTCAAGTGCGACGTTTATCTTTGAATGGCAAGACTTTTGGGGCTTGTCATTTTTCAAATCCAGATCCAGAATAAGATGAAGTAAAAGTCCTGTTGCGTTTAGTTTTTCAGTGTAATCTCCTAAAGTTTATTGTAACAGGAATCATCTGAAAAAATGAGACCTTAAGACGTGATCTAGTCTTTATAATGAAGGATTTTAATAGATGAGAACGATCAGTCCACAGCAGGATTTTGTCCAATCACAGCTCACTTCAGGTAAAAAGGAGCGCTCCCATTGGTCGACACTGATGTCAACAACGAAGGAACAAGGAAATAAACCAAGGAAATGGGTTATTCTGTTGAAAATACGTCTTATTTTACAGAGAAACAGCTCAAAAAAGATAAAAATAGAGAAATATGCAGCAAATGAAACATGGATAAATGTTGGCAATGCTTCAACGCAGTGTTTAACGAGACAACAGTAAACGAAAAAAGATAAAAGTTTCAGTTTTAAACTTTGATTTAATGTAACGTATTAGTATTTTGTGGTGAAAAATTTGATCTGGTTTGATTTTCTTCTTTTTTTTTTTAAATAAAAGAAGAAGGAAAGGTTACTGCTGCTGTTGGAGGAGAGTGGAGTCTGAGTCCGGGATGAATAAACTAAATCAGGTCCTGCGGCTTTAATACAGGTGTTACACAGACATCAGTGGCATGTGTTACAGAGTCTAAACCCAAAGCCAGATTTATGATTCTCTATAAGTACAATACACGGACACAGACCTTTCCACCAGATGTTTAAAAGGAACATTTCACCACTGAAGTATGTCCAGTTTTTGAGTGATTTTTTTCCTAATCTATAATGAGTTTGTGAGGAAACTGTAGGAGCCCATAGTGTGATAAAGTCTCAATAAAAGTGGAAGTGGCTATTGCTTCCTGAAATAACAACTATTGTGCCAAAGTTAACAGGCAGCGCTCGGGGCACGCCGTACAACGAGGGCTTTAGAGGAGACTTCTGACAGCAGCAGTTTAAAGGACGCTGTGTAAAATGTTTTAGTCTGCTCCGTCCATTTTAGAAATATAGTTATTTACAGCTTTATTAGATCCAGTCCAAACTTAAAGAGGACAAACTGAGCACCTTTTAACATAATATTACTCCATGAAGGCATACGACATTTATAAATTAAACTGATTTTCATTTGACGTATTTCTACAGGTAGAAAACGGCATGTCCCTGCAGGGCTACCGTAGCTGCTCAGAAGCTGAAAAGAAGAACGAGAAGCGTTAAACTGCAATATGGCCACCAGATGCTGCCAAAAATACACACTGCACCTTTAATATCTAATTTAAAATTCTAATTCTGTTGTACTTTGAGCCGTCTTACTTGATCACTCATCTTTTTTATTATTTTATTTAATTCTTTTTTCTTTTAATTGCATTTTAACTTGTAAAGCACATTGCTCAACAGTTTGTTTAAAATATGCACCAAAACTTTGACATTAATTCAGTTTTATTTTACTATTACAGACTGTACAAGACAAAATACTCTGGGCTGAGTTGGTTGTACACTAGACCAGCCTATTCTCTGCTGCTTTTAAACCACAATAATTGTTTTCTTATTGGCTCTGAGTGTAAGATGTAAACTTTTATGATCCTTCTATTGATTTTAATCACATTTTAGGTGCTCTTTACTTTACATTATTTGATTTTATGTCTTTGTGTTTTTATTTCTGTTCTGTTATCGCTTGAACACTTTGGCCGACTGCATTAAAAGTGCTTTATAAATAAAGTTTGTATGGTATAACTTGTTTTATATACACTTTATCTCAATCGTTATTACTTTATCAATGACCTGCCCAGCCATAAACGGCACAGACTTTAAATTTAAAGCCATGTAATTAAGGTAATAGTGCTCACAAAGACGACTCTAGAAGCGTACTCGCTCCATTTTCTGTTTTCGTTTGCATTATTTAACATTCAAAGTGCTTCAGAAGGAGCTGATGCACAAACAAAAGGAAATACCAGTCGAGTGCTGCAGAGGAAGGAAACAGACTCATGCAAATGCTGAAGCCACCTGAAGAGTAACAAACACTGGACTCCACCAAAAGAGAAGAATAGCCTCATCCTGTGTCTGCTTTAAAGTCTTAATGCGCTTAAAGAAAAGGCTATCACTTTAAATCACAAGAAAAAAAGAAAATTTATCAGAACAAACTGGTATTTTAAAGCTACATTAGTGCCATGTTCCATTAAATATCTGTAAAACCTCAAAATGACAGTAATTACATTCAATGCAATATATATTTATAAATAAAAGCTGCTCAATGGCACATACAGAGTTTATTTTATATGTTATATGGCCCATAAAGCATACAACCTTGTGGAAACTAGTGGAAATAGTGAAAGAGCAGAAGCAGAACAAAATCCAGGTCCTAAAAATGGTATTTAAGCGTCTTTTTTTAGTACCTATAAAGTCCAAATGCACAAAAGCAGTTCTCGTTTCTGTTTATTGTTAGATATTTTTATTTTTCACAATGTTTTGAAGGATATTGGGGCAGAATATTTCTCTTTTTTGATTTGTTTTGGTTTTAATGGCGAAACGGCCTGTGTAACGGACCATCTGGAGAGTCAGGACACTCCGTCTTTATAATTTCCACACTACACTTTCAATTTGAGCATTTAAAATCTTGTAAAAAGATAAAAATGCTCCGTTAAATCAAAGCAAGTTAAGCCTTTATTGGCGTTTTTGTCCATTTTGTGCCACTTCACAAAGATTAAGGCATTACAAAGTTAAAAACACGGCCTTTTTCTGGTGATTATTAGTCGTCTTTAGCTCTAGTTCAAGTATTCCTTTTACGTTCAATTGATTCTGCTATTTTTTAACAATAAAAAACCGTCTGTAGAGTCGCACTAACAATGGAAGCCGTTTGTTATTCCCGAAGAACGGCTCCTATTACGGACTTGGCTCCGGGTCGAGTCGAGGTGGAGGTATCCGTCAGAGAGGACAAAAGAGGCAGTGGCAGGCCCGCTGTTTTACACACTCACAAATCCACCCGCTGAACTTGGGAAGAGTTACCTAACGCTCGGTGGGTAGAGAAACAACGTTCGAAGCATAAAAATCATTAAAGCCACATGACACGTATAAGTCAGAGTGAAGCCAGTAAACTGTGGTTATAGAAAGAGCTCAAACTGATTCGATTTTAGTGAGAGGACCATACTGGATCCCTTTTATTCTGTCACAAGGGCATTTGAACCAGAGCCAAAGGAGACAAACAAACA
Organism: Rhyacichthys aspro; assembly: GCA_036850595.1. Lineage (NCBI taxonomy): Eukaryota > Metazoa > Chordata > Actinopteri > Gobiiformes > Rhyacichthyidae > Rhyacichthys > Rhyacichthys aspro. The sequence goes on from CM072160.1 coordinate 3,254,454, forward strand.
AGCAGAGCCTAGAGGAGGACGACCATCTGCTCACTCAGAGTTTAAAATAAAAGCTGTGTGGAAAAAAAAACGCTTTAACAATTCCACCATAAATTGACGTCTTCGTTCTTCAAATTATGACCGACAACATTTAAAAACTATATGTTCTCATTCTTTAAACAAAATAATTTTCACAATTAAAGACATATTTTTCATTAATGATCATATAATTAACTCAGTTTTACTTCTCAGTCATCACTTGTAATTATTCAGACTATTGACTCTTTCATATAATGTACTTCTATTTATTTATTTAATCTCTATTTTCAACAGTAAGAGTCTAAACTTCTGAGTAATTTCTCTTGTGAATTAATAAGTTTATCTTAAGCCTATGTTACTTCGATTGACATGGATTTGTTTGTGGTGCATTTTACTTTAATGTAAGTTTTGCTGCTTTAGTCATATTTATCAGTCTTTGATGAAGAAGCACAGGTCCCAAAACCATCCGTGAATAACTTTACTTTAGCCTTGACCTTCTTGTTTAGGCAGAATTTGTCCTTTTGTCCATTGAAAATAATGTATATGGTGGGCTTCCTAACTTTGATTGCCAAACTAAAAAGTGTCTACGTATCTGTTTATGCACAAATTACAAAAGGCTTAAAGGGTCAAACTCAAACCTAAACATTTGAATCAATTTCTAGACAAGATAGACTTAAAAAAATTACATTTTTAAGATTTTAAGATTAAGATTTTTCACATTTTCCACGACACAAGACCTTGACTTTGTATTTAAAACATGCCAAAGTGGGAAAACACACACTTAAGCAGCCACAAAGCTCAAACATCTGTGTAAAATTAAGCGAAAATACTGTATATGGTGGGCTTCCTAACTTTAAAGGCCAAATTCACAGCACTAAAAAGTGTCGAATTCTCTTTTTCTCTATTTTATTTTTGTTTATCCAAACTACAGCAGCCTTAAAGGGTTAAAACAAGACCCTGACTTTGCATTTAAAACACGCCAAAGTGGGAAAACAGCCACCGAAACTCAAACGTCAACCTCTAAGTGAGAAACTCTTCAGCTCATAGTGAAAAATGCAACTCAATAACAATTCGCCTGAAGCATCTATGACATAAGCCAAAGGACGAAAGCAGTTTGACCTCCATTATTACAGTCTATACGTACTCCCAAAGCTCCATTTGTGGCTCGAAGACTGAACTTTGGCCGATCAAGGTCTATTTATATCCCAATCCCATCCATATATTGATTTATTAATGTCACGTGGTTTTTCGCATGAGATGAACTGGACATTAGTGCATACACAGAAAGGCCATGTGATTCAAACCAAGGATAGACACATTAGAGCAAATGAGAAAAAGTGCTTGGAATGAGGAATAACCGTGTAGAGAGGCGTCCATGGTTAAACACATTCGGAAAGACTATTCATTGTTTTATGTTTATATAAGAAGCAATTTCTTGATAACATTCTTCCTGCCACAAAAACAAAAGCAAATCAAGACTCAAACAAAAAAAAAAAAAGTTTTTGTTGTGCTATTTCTATAACTACTGCTACTATTCCAATATACTTCAAAATAAGTAATATATAAGATTCATCTTTGTCATCTATTAACACGAGTAACACGAAGCAGAAGTTCAAAACTCAACGTGAAAGTGAAGTTAAAGTTCAGAAAAGGAAGTGCTTTTTGTACACAGCATGAAAACCTCGGCGATATTCTTAGACCGGACGCCGTACCTTCTCTAACTCACACCAAAGATCAATCTGGGCAAGAGCAAGAACAACAAGAAGCCATGTTTTTTTACAGCTATTTGCCCCTTTGAATGAAGAAAAAAAACACTTCAAGTAGGAATAAAACTGACAGGACGGCCCCCATCGCGCTTTGAACCAGCAAGACGCATATTTTTTAGCGAGGGTAACTTGGAGAACTAGGAGGGTCTTACATGTCTGGCGTCCCGGCGTAGTCCCTCGGTGTTCCTCAGCCAACAGCGGCTCAGCTCGCTCAGCTCCAGGATCGGCTGCACTTTGAGGCGCACCGTGTCTCCGGACTGTCGTATCATCTCCACGATCTCGTCCCGGCTTTTATTCTCCACGTTCCTCCCGTTGATCTCCACCAGCCTGTCTCCCGGGACCAGCCCCAGAGCCAGGTCTTTGGTCCCGGCTCCCGGTTCGGCGAAGTGGACCACGCGCCGGTAAACGCCTCCGTCCGGGCTTCGGTCCAGCATCGTGGTGCGACGTAAGGAAAATCCAAAGTCTCCGGTGTTGCGGCGCTGTAGCTCCAGCTCTCGGGTTTCGGGAGGAGTGGGAGCGACGACCGGAGGGAGGTGCAGCTGAGCGGGGAAGGTTTTGGGGACTAGCTCGGGGACGCAGACCCGTTTGGTGGGGGGTTCTGGAGGGGCGCCGGTCGGCTGTTTGAGGCTCTGTTTGCGGAGCATGTTGAAGACTTTGCTCTCGACCTGAGGCGAGGGAGCGGCCGAGTTGGGTCCCGACGGAGTGGACCCCTCGGACGGACTCTCCTCTTTGCTCCGCTGAGAAAACGAGAAGCGCTTCATCATCTGAGGAGACAAAATGTTGAAAGATTTTTAATAATCCAACCCAAGAGAGTGATTGGTTCAACAGAACAAAAGGCGAAATCCATTAATCACAACTGCGTTTATATGAGGGCTCTACGAAATTAGAAAATCATGTGGAATAACTATCTTAAATTTTAGAATGCTCTTTGACAGAGTATTAATTTAATCTGATTTAGAAATATAAAGTAATACCAGCCACTCATCAAAGCAAGAGCTATATAAATATTAATATCAGGTCTAAACTAGGATGTTTTTATTTGGAGGCATCACAGTTTGAGTTAATGCTCTGTTTAGGCAAAAAGTAAATGTACATAACATTGTGATACAAGTCATTCTTTTTGAGACGGATATTCTCCAAAAAAGAGAGTGCAGCTGCCTTGAAAAACTATTAAAGAGGGCTGCTAAAACTACAGGTATACGTCTGGAGACTCTGGTTGAAGTAGTGGAGAAACAGACAGGACGGAGGCTATACTGAACAACATGGAGCATTGAATTGAATTGAATTGAATTAAATATATAACAACCTGAAATCTGCAAAAACTTATTTACGTTCTGCATTGACTTTATGCCGTTCCAAACAAAAATCTATCGAGGAACCAAGCGTGACTTTACGATATGTCTCATCTGTGTCTGTTTCTCCCCCCTCTACCCACCTGTCCGACCTGAGAGGAGTTCTGCTTGGCCAGTGATCCGAAGTGGGCCACTCGTTCCCGGACGGAGCCTCGGTGCGAGTCCTGTCCCGCGGCGGACTCCCCCTTCAGGTCGTCAGTGGAGCTGGCGGCGCTGAGCTGACCGTCCAAAACCACGCTGCTCCTGTTGCTCCGGTTACTGAGGCCGTCCGATTCGATGTCGGTGAGAGTGAGCTCGCTCCCGCTCACCACTTTGATCGGGATGGGGTTAGATATCTCCAGTTTGTTCTTGGACTCGCGCTTGGCCTCGCGTTTGAGGTTAAAAAAGCCGCGCCTCATGCTCATCTCCTCGAGGCTGCGCAGCTCGGCGGCAGACATCCTCTCCTTCTTCTTCTCCTTCCTGCCGCTGTCCCGCTCCTTGTCCTTCTTCATCAGGTTAAACATGGCCGACGTTGTTATGGGACGACTCGTCAGAATCGTTCAGACAGGGACCAACCCCCTAAAGGAGAAAATACACAGACCAATACATAAGTAAACAAGAAACTGCACTCTATTTGACATATTTTCTACAATTTATCACTGGGATTATATGCTAATAAGTGTACAGTGCCTTTTTTACATGGAGCTAGGTCGGTTTGGATAGCTTTTTTTCTCTTAATAAATAAAATCATCACTTAAAAACTGCATTTTGTGTTTACTTTGTCTAATATTTTAATTTATTTGATGATCAGAAACATTTAAGTGTGACAAATGTGCAACAAAAAACACACTTTTTCATGGCACTGTATTTTCAAATTAAAAAAAGTTTAACCATGACTTTTTTGTCCATTTATTTGGCTGAAATGCAGAAATATGATGTTTTACTGTGGCTTTTATTAACAGATTGATGCTAAATATCAAAACACAATAGATCACACACAACAACAAAAATCCTAAATGAATACAATAAAAATATACAGCTCTGTTTTTATGTGATGACAGTGTGTAACATATGAAAGTGCAGTATAAAGTTCTGTATATCTTACACAATATAGTCTCATCCCAATCTATTTGAACCTGAATTCAGCTCTACTTCGCTCTAAAGTCATAAAATAAGGCACCAATAAAAGCAATGGGCAAAACTATTTCCATTTTAGTATTTATATAACCATCTAAACACTGGAAAATCATAACTAGGCCGTCCCCTGTCGATTTATCCATCTATCATGCATCCATCTATGTTTTTAAGTGGATTTTTTGACAGAAAAGGCTATTGATATTGTATATTTAGAAAAAGACTGACTCCCAAACATCTTCATATCAGCCTGAAGTTCATGGCAATTAAATGGATGCAAATGAATAAGAACTGCTTCATTTGCTGCACAGTTAACCTCCTTAATGTTTCCCATCAGCTGATTACATTACATTACATTTATAAATCTATTGAAATAAGTCTATTGAAATGCTAAAGATGTCATGCGTGTTCTTGTTTTGTCAGCTGCAGTTGTTTATGTCACATGTGCAGAAGTAGAACTGTCACTTTATTAAGCCGTATCTGATTATGAGCGGTTAATTACTCGTCTGATAAATCATTTCAGGCCACTTAAGTGAGCTCAGGGTAATTACAGGGAAGTTATAATCACCCAATTAAAACAACAATGTTCCATGTAAGCACCTCGATGCAGAGTCAGGCTCGGATGAAGGAAGAAAAACACACAGATGCAGGCTTTTCTATTGTAAATAACTGTTCCACACTGTATGTAGCATCTGTAATAGACATAAGCTTCAATAAAAATAATTAATAGCATCTATAAACAAAAATGGCATTGCTTAAATAAAAATAGACTGTAAAAAGAGTGGATCATGGGAAGTGAAGGTCGGCTCCAACAAAACAGCTCCTATTATTGCTCATCATAAAATTTAAAATAAAATAAAATAAAATAAAATAAAATAAAATAAAATTAAATTAAATTAAATTAAATTAAATTAAATTAAATTAAATTAAATTAAATTAAATTAAATTAAATTAAATTAAATCAAATCAAATCAAATCCTGGGCCAGACCTTCTAAAATCTGTTAGATATTAATCCTGTATTATTTCAACACTACTTAACTGGTCGTTATCATCACTAGCTTCAAATACTGTAGCTACAGCTAACTTTGTGACCATTATCTTTTGTACCTTTTCAACTTTTGCTGCATTCATGTGAACCTGGGAAAAAAGGCACCTGAAAGTCTATTTGAGTGAGATAAAGAACTCATTTTAAACTCTGAGCCTGACTTGGCGTCATATGTGCCCAAAGGATGTATTTCAAATAGGCTCTCTTCACCTTAATACAATTTATATTTTTGGAATTAAATCAAAATTAGGAGTTTTGGCTAAAGCTATATTAAAGTATTTATTTGTATTTAGCTTAAAATAAAACGTGAAGCAATATTTTAGCATTTAACACAGAAGATTGACTTGTTAGCTGAGTTAAATGTTAAAATGTAGATTTATTAAGATTCAGAGTGTTCCCTTTGGTTAACGACGACACCACATTTACTTAAAACTGACTGTTCCTTTGAATATTACGATTCCCAGATGGGTTTCAGTGACTTGTTTTGAAGAAGACTGTTTATTTTATTACCTCTTGAGACTCGGTGAAGGCTTCAAAAGTAGAGCTAACGTCCTAAAGGTGGTTCTCGTTAGATTTTGAGTGACACAGTCCTATCTCTGCAGGAGGCAGGGCCGGACCTCAAATAACACGACCGCACTACAGAGTTAATGCATATTAGGAATTACTTTACTCCAAGACCTAAAGCACTACAAAGATTACACTAAAGAAGCAAAAGACCAAGGACTAAACCAAATACGGACAAAACTAAGTATAAACCCAGCACTAAAGTTACATAAAACATGGACTAAAACTCTGGAAAACCAAAAGTAAATTGGACCAAACGACAAAAACAAAGCTTGAACCAGGATCTACACTAAACCTGGACAAAACTAGGTAAATAAAGCAATAAACCTAGGACTAAACTAAGACTAAACCAAGACTACGCCATGACCAAAACTAGGACTAGAATAAGCCTAAAGCAGGGCTAAAACTTGATTGATTCATGACGACACTGAAGGTTAAACCAGGACTGAACTAAACCAGAACTAATTCAACTCTAAACCCTGGACACAAAAAAACATTGATCACATTGATCAAACCGTGTCTAAACCAGGACAAGACCTAGACCAGTTGATCTCAAACTCTATCAAACATTTTCTGAGGTGGTACTTATTAATAAAAGTTTAAGAATCACTTACCAAGACTAAAACCATGGCTAAACCCAGGACAAAAACCACAAGGTGAACCTACACTGAAGCAGGACTGTGTGTTATGTCATTCTGCACTAATCCAAATGCAGCAAGAAAAAAGTAGTGAAATAACTGCAGTAACTAGTGGCTTAAGTAGCTTAAATGACAGAAACCGAGGCTATACAACTGCTGTAAAGCCCAGTCTTACATTACACCAGTGCTAAAAGCTCTTTTCAGTCATTGTACCCGCGGCCACAGGGACCAGATGTTTTTGTGTCAACATTAGCCTGCTTTTCCCGAATAGGTGACATTTTAGCGGGCTGTCAAAGTTAAGCTCGCCTCTGTGCAGCCGCCGAGGCTTTTTAAAACAATACAAACACCTCGTAAACAAAGCTACATTTCCCAGCAGCTGCTTTGTTTTTCACATTCACTGCAAAGTCCGCGGACAAAAAGCGTGACAGGGCTAAAAGGTGTAGCTTTTGAGGCTACGTTAGCTTCAGTGCTACCTCCATTTAGCAGCAGGAGAAGCGAGGAAATATCAACAAATTATATCTAGTATTAATAAACCGATTCTAACGACCCTATTCAGAAGTATCTATTGTGATTTAGTTTAACTTTTGAGTGAGTAATCCAGCCTGCTAGCTAGCCTAATTGGCTGAAGTCACTACCTCAATTCTTTGCCCTCATTTTTGTCAAAAGCAGATCCTGGGAATCTATGGAAAACCTCTTTTAAATCCCCCCTGTTTTCTGTCTTATTACAGCAGCGGCTTCATTAAACATAAACCCCTAAAAATGATCTGATTATAGGGATTAAATGCAGGAATACTCACTGTTCTCCAGCAGACTAATGGAGCACCGCTGGTGCCTGGTTAATGGGCGCAGCTCGGGAGCAGCAGCCGCAGAGAAGCTGTTCTCAGGCGGCGCAGGGAAACAAAGCACATCCGCGGTCAAACCACGACCCCTGGAGGCCACTAGTGGTAAATACAACACAAGAGGAGGATGCTGCTGCAGGGAGGGCCAGACTTTGGGGGGTTTTTTTAAAGAAAGACGGAATTGAAAACGTGAAAGTGCAGTATTTTCGTTAAAATGTTAAGTTAATTTGTACGGTGGCCGAGAGGTGCTTCATCAAAATTGTTTTTCTCCACTAAGAAAAAAGCAGAGGGAGATTTTTAAAAATGTTTCCTAAAAAAAGAATGACATTGTTCAAAATTAAAAGAGTTCATTAAAAATTAAAGCCATGTCTCAGTTTAAAAATCTTTAAAAAATTGTCTTAAAAAAACATTAAGAGTAAAACACAGTTCAATTAAAAAACTTAAGCTTTTTTATTTTGAGGATTTTTTAAACAAGCTTTTTAAATTGCTTTAATTTTTCATGCACTCTTTTTTAATTTTGAGAGATTGTGTTCTTCAAAAACAAATCCATTTAGACACTTTTCAGCCCAGTTTGGCTCCGTAGATCAGACCTGACACCTCCGACTTGGCCCAGGTCAGTCTGCAGTCACTCGTCCGGTGTTTTCGGTCTAAAGGGTGGACTCCCAGGGCTCAGATGACAAAGAGAGAAACCTGATCGACTCAGACGCTGTTGCTACGAGAGAGCACCACCACAACACACATCACATGATCCTCACATCTGTTGATCTCCGAGCGACTGACATTTACGTCTAAGGATAAACCAGATCCACGATAAACCAGATCCACGATAAACCAGGTCCACGATAAACCAGATCCACGATAAACCAGGTCCACGATAAACCAGGTCCAGAGTAAACCAGGTGGGTCTCTTTAAATCGAGCTGCAGCAATAAACAGTCCAGTCTGCTCATATTATTTTATGTCAAGGAGATTACTAAAGTTGACTAGAAGGCATCTGGATGTAGTTTTATTGTACGAGACAGACTGTTTCAATAATTCATGTTTATACACTTGGGTAACTTTGATTGACAATAAATTTTACTAAATTAAACTGAAAGCACCAGAAACTTTGGACATATCTTAAAATGGCAGCTCAACCTATGTTCTTCAATCATAAAACTAAACTGAAATCTGTCTCTTTGCATACGTTTAAGTTATTATAAATTAATTATAAGGCCACTGTTGATAATATCTTAATGTGGGGTAAATGACTGCTATATTTTACACATTTTCCATATTGTTTTATGGAATTGCACTTTGCATTTGGCTAAATTTAAAAAGTCAGTGGGACCAGTGTCGAAAGAAGTTAGTTTATATCAGACATGTCCAAAGTATTATTATTATTATTATTATTGATGTGTTTAAAGTGAACCTTGTTATTAGTTTTTTATGTTTTCTAACTCTCCAGATGTAAAAGTTTGTTGAAGAATGTTGATGTCTTTCATGTAACTTATTTAAGGTTCAAGGAAAAAAACACCGGCACCTTCAGCCCTTTGTCCCTCGTCCAGGGAATGGGACGGTTTTAAGACGCTGTGATAATCGCGATATTGAACCCACTAAGTCCGTGATATTTGATTTTTGCAAAATGGGCTGATGAAACAAAAGCAGAAAGAGCCGAACAAAATTAACAATCTGAAATAATTGTGTCCCAACAGTTGGAGTCCATGGCTTTCCCAGGAGACCCCGGGCCTTATTACATCGGGATGCAGCCTGGGAATAACGTGGTCCATCCTTATCCGGACACCCACCCTCCAGCGGGACCCCCTCCTCCATACAACATGCCCCCGGGTCCGGTTCACATGCCCACCCCGGGTCGACCCGCGGGCTGCCCTCCCGGACTCGAATACCTCACACAAATCGACCAAATCCTCATCCAGCAAAAGGTCGAGTTAGCCGAAATGATAATGGGCTGGGAGATGAGTAACAACTACGTGATCAAAAACAGCATGGGACAGCAGGTTTTTATCGCCCGAGAGGAAAACGACTTCTTAACCATGCAGTTTTTAGGCCCACTTCGATCGTTCACCATCCACATTCACGACAACACGGGACATGAAGTTTTAACCGTGACGCGTCCCGTTAAATGTGGCGCCTGCTGTTTCCCGTGTTGCCTTCAAGAGCTGGAAGTCCACAGTCCACCCGGGGTCCCCGTCGGTTACGTGACCCAAACCTGGCACCCTTTTCTGCCCAAGTTCACCGTTTTGGATGCGACGAGAAGCCCGGTGTTGAAGATAAAGGGTCCGTGCTGCGACTGCCGGTGCATGTCCGACGTGGTGTTCGAGGTTTTGTCTCCGGACGAGTCTGCGGTGGTGGGACAGATCAGTAAACAGTGGGGAGGGTTCCTGCAGGAGGGCTTCACCGACGCAGATAACTTTGGGATCTCGTTTCCGATGGATTTGGACGTGAAGGTCAAGGCGGTGATGCTGGGAGCCTGCTTTCTCATTGATTTCATGTTTTTTGAGACAAATAAAGCGAGTCATGATGATTAAAGGTACAAAATGCAAGATTTCACGTTTTTTTGTTTTTGTTTTTTGTTAAAACACTTGGCCCCAGTGGCACTTTATCAAATCAAAGTTTTGTGCTTCCAATCCAAAGTCAAACTTGGAAACGGCATTCTCTTTTTTCTGTGAATTGTATAAAAATAAACGGTCAAATTTAGTTTTTCACAGTACTTTATATTTAAATTATGAGGACATTATAAAAGATGATACAGTACATACACAATGCAATCATAAGTTTCATACGTTTTTATCCACAAAAAAGCAAATAAAATACTATATTATTTAAGTATTATTTATTGTTTGGAAAGGACTATGAAAGATAAGTATTTAGACTGATACACAGGAGAGATTTGTTCATGCAAATGTTTCTGGTCCAGTGTTACATGACACAGAGCATCAAAATAATTCCACTTTTCTTAATAAACAATGTAAATACAGTAACAGCAAATAATGTGTAATTTTTTATATCATTTTTATAGTGTGGGGAGGGCTGGATTAACCATTACCGCACCTCACAATTATCTTCACTGACTGAACTGGACAGCAATGTATTTTCCCTTTAAATTCACAAACACACTTATAAACGTACTAAATAAAGTATATTTTTTGGTATATATTTTGCGGTCGTAGATTGAGTGGTCGACCAAAGCCTTCAAAGGACGACAGAGGTGAGGGTCACGTCTCTGTAGATCTCCAGGCTGGTGACCTGCTGGAGGTCATGGAGGCGGTGGCGGTATTCGTGAGTCTGCATCCCGTTCACGAAGATCCTGAACCACTGCGGCTCGCAACAAATGGTCATCTGAAAGAGAAGGGGCAGGTCTTGTCACATCTCAAGATATACAGGATCAATCTTTTGTGTTTTTTTAATGTTTTGGTTTTTTTTAACACAAAGAAAGAGACTTCAATTGCTACAATTGGCATTTACACGGTTAAAAATCCAGAAAATTCATAAATATTTGTTATGTATGATGGAAACAATATATGTAAAAATATGCTGATACGTAATATTTTTATGGCAATCTTTAAAAGAGCATTTATTTGTGTCCAAGGGACTCAGGTGCCGCACAAAATGAAAGGCCCCCCAAGGGTTAAAAGGACAATGGAATCAACTCGTCCATATGGATTAGTAAAATAATGCCATAGGTCTATTAAAGTAGCTCTTACAGTGAAGGGCTGTCCTCGTTGGAAAGGCATGGGTCCATTTCGCTCCTCATAGCCCCACACATTATTTATCAACGTGTTACGAACCACGGTGTTCTCATTGAAGCGAGGGTTGTAGTGGAAAGCGATGCCAGACTCAAAACACAGATCTACAGTAAACCTGGAGACAGCAAACAACGACAAAGTGAATAACCAAAACAGAATAAAAAAACTGAAATAACATAATACTCACAAAATTAAGTACATTTTTCTAAAGATTTGTTTGTTTAACAGGGCGCTAAGTTTTACATTTTACAATTATCTGCAAGTTTTATATTATATAAACAGAACTTATGATTAAATTAGTAAACTATTGACAAACAGGAAAAGATGTGGCAGAATGACCATCAGTTTGATTTTAGCCTTTAGCCTTTTTCAGATTAACACCTTCCTCAAACTGATTAAATTCAGCTCACCAGTCGTTTATCGTACGGTGGAGTCAGTGAAAGGGTTTTTCAGAAAAGTTGTGGCTGTGATACGGGCTTTTCACATCTGTTACACCAATCGTTAGTCATTTTAAGTCGTAATATTTTAAAAGACCATTCAAGCTTCAGTCAGTGGTGTTCCTCCTTAGTTTTGTGTGTTTGTGTCATTTAATACCACTGTTATTGAGAGGGTCTAATGTTCTTCCAGGGTTCAATGGCCACACTGCACAGAAAACGCTCCAACACATTTTTTTTTCCATAAAACAAAAAGAAAAAGTGGTCTTATAATGAAGATGGTAGTCTTAAATGTTACTAAACCACACTTGAAATGATAGAACATAATAATGCATAAGATAGATAAAAAGTGACTGGTTCAGACTTCGATGCGTCTGGGTGGACCACCCCCTGGATGATGATAATCTGACCCGGCTTCAGTCCACCTCGGATGACATTCTGAAATGGGACGGCCTGCAGAGACAGACACTATATGTGATAAAAGTAGGAGACTTTTGGGGTATTAATAAATACCACAGATTGATTTCATTTTTCCTATATGTGGACTGGAAACAGGCTTTGTTAAAAAAAAACAAAAACAAACTTTAGTTAAACTCACTGGCATGAGATAAGGAGTCTATGCTTATTCAACCAGACAAAATGATACAATCTGTAGTAAATCTATTAATTTGGCCAATGTGTTAAACTCAATTCAACAATTATCATCTCTCTATATTTTTGCCAAGTGTCAAATTTTGTTGGATAAATTCATTTAGTTGCAGAAGAACAGACAATGGCTCTACAGAGGAGTAGTGTTGCACGTAAGAACATTCATTTAGCTTTTTTACTCCAGTTTAGTCTCTGTGTCATTGCTCCTGTCTGCTTCTCTGAACTCATAAAGTGCTGACAACTGTCTACTGCAGGAAATACTTTCACTTCAAAATGACACTACTATGACAAAACATGGAACTGTCCATTGAGACTACTTTAACCCAAAAATAACATATTAATTAAACACATTGTATTGTCACATGTTCGACCTGCTGTGTGTATTTCTAACATCAACAACAATCTGGTGTTTACTTTCACTTGCATTTAGTAAACAATGATCCCCAAACACAGCGCTGTCAAAAGTAAAAATGAATAAAGTTTGTAACCGGAGCCACTTACAGGTTTGTAGACGGGCTGTAGGTTGGAAGCAATCTCTGAGGGCAAGCACGCAACTTTGTCTACACTGGGAGGGACCTCACAGCCTGTAGTTTTATACACAAAGCAGAGAACAGATTATGAGTATAGTTCTGTGTTTATGTGCCATTTGGGGCAGTGAGGGCAGCTAAACCAGGTATTTATACCAGCTTATATTATCAGTGTTATTGACTTACACTCAGATACAAGATAATAAGCCTACAGATGACAGTGTTATTGGAAAAAAAGCTAATAATGGTTAAGGTTCCTTTAGTTTATGTTCACTAGCAAGGATCACGCCTCAACTATGTAGAGATGTAATGATTTTGGAGATGACAGCCTTGGTGTGGGGGTCATTAGGCTTGAGATGATCAGCAACCAAGGGTTTGAATCATGAGGTCTGGGATACTTAAGAAAGAGCTCAGGAGATCAGGTCCGGACAAAGACTTGAATGATGCTGATCCATCGGGTCAAGAAACTTTAGAAAGTATGACGAGCAAGACTATTGAGAATGCTTGATAATAAGATAAGGTAAGATTAGTGATTTAGAAGGACGTTGTTGCTGAAGACACAGGGACAGATGTAAGTCAGATGTCAGCTTCTGAACAGCTGCAGATGAACACAGGACAGAGGAGGAGGTGTGCGTTGGAATGCTGCTGGTAGGTTTCTCGATGATGATGAAGACTGCGAACTCTGGCGATAGCGAACAGGGCCCTCATCTACGAATTATTGAATGGTTCAGACACACAATTGGAGAAAGTGATAATCAGCTCGGGATCATTGTTAGAGGTAAGCTTTAGTTAGAGATATAAATAGTGAATGGTGCCTTGATATGCTCAGCGCGTGCTGGGTTTCTAGTCAAGATAACAGACAAGAGCAGTGTTGAATGAAACTGCTCTATAAATAGGGCTTCTGGGAAAATTAGAGGTGTGGTCGAGGTGTAGTTGAGGCGTGGCCTTGCTCCCTAAGTCAACACATTAACTTTTAGCTTTTTGAGGACCCTCATGTTTCATTATTAAAATAAGGAATTCTGGCCCACTTTGACCTTACTTTCTGACACAAACCATGCTCTTTCGTTTGAAAAAAAGGAGCACTAATGTCCATCTAGGACAGCTGGCTTGTTGCCAACAAACACATACATTATATTAGTTGTCAATAATAATTAATCTATCTCACTTATTGACAAAAAAAGTACTGGAAAACAAGTGCTGAAACTGAACAGTACATTTAAATGTGTTGTCTTTTGTAGTTCTTTTGTTTGAGGAAAAGGTCATGTCGCCTCAAGCCCAAAGTAGCTGGGACAGGTTTCGACCCCTCTGAGGGGAATAAACATTGGAAGATGTATCTATGAAAAGTTCTCAAGCAGCTTTAACACAGAGAGGCTAATGTTTAACTGTTATTAATTGCTTTGAATGTCAGACATAACGTGGGGCGTTACAGATCCTCGAAACTTACTGCTTATAACACCGGACAAACTACTGCACAAAATCTTCAGTTTCTCTTTGTCCATCGCTGTAACTCCTGGTGAGAGCACAGAGAGAGTGAGGCAGCATTAATGAATGGATCCTGCCGTTATGTCATAGCTTCCCCTGTACTAGTTGTTGGAGCTTCTTTAAAAAGAGAGATCTGATGAGACCACACAAGACAAGAGTGACAACTAAAAGAAAGCTGCATTTTCAAGACAACACAACGACCTACTCAAATTACAGGTTCCTTGTAACAAATTCACATACCCACTGGACAGAGTTTTTCTGGGGACATAGCATAAAAACTATAGGTATATAGATATGTACCTTTACTTTTGGGTTCGGGAGGTTTGAGATCTTTGTTTTGGACGTTGACTAAATCACAAAGATTAGCCAAGTTGTTGGGCATGTTCTGGAGGTAGTCCTTCTCTACCTTTTTAACACCTTCAAGAGAAAATAAAAATTCATTCAAGTAACACTGGAAATTTTAACATGAGTTTACATACATACATAGGATGGAAATGCCCTGCTCCCGCAGGTGTTGCAGAGGCAGCATCAATATTTGTGTGAGGCTAAATCAATATATGTCAAAATTGACTTGTGCAGATGAGATCTAATTACGTGTATGGCTACCTTCATACATTATGGGCTTTACTACAGCGCCTAAACCTTTTCTTAAACCCATTTCACCAAACTGCAAAAAGTACAAATGAAGCAAGAGAAATGATCCATACACTGCAACAACTCAGGTGAGGCCAGGGTTTGAAGTTTACTGAAGAGTTCCTCCATCTGAAACACAACATTCAGAACAAAAGGATATCATTAAACCATGTATTTACATATGTATGTGTTTATCTATGAGTTTATTTATCTATGAATTCATTAATGTTAACAATCAAAAAGAAAATTCAAGTCTGGATAGTTAAACTGACCTGGGCCTCAGCTCGATGGATGTGCTCATATTCTTCTTTGGACATGATGCTTTCTGCAGAAAGACAAAGAGGTTTTGACAAACAGCTCCACCCACAATGATCCAAGCAGAATGCTCCACCCATACTCACAGAACTGGAGTTACATCCAGTAACTATTTACTGTATAACGTGGACTTAAGCCCTGTTCATGTGAGGTTCAATCCATAAAGCTCCATTTACAGCTGTTTCCATCACTGTCACACTTTTGCCAGTTTGAACCAACTCAGTGGTTCCTCAAAGATGGAGCTAAACACAGTTTGTAGAAAACATTTGGTTTGATCTGAGTCTGAACACTGTCCCATTGTCTCTTACATTATGGACATCAACCATGTGAGTTTTGAAATCTGAACTTTAGGCTGTTCACTGCAAACGTCAGGCTTTAATCTGCACACGCCCAGTAATCATTGGTTTAAACCTGTGAAAAACATCAAACAAATTGAACCCACATTGATCCGGATTGGTTTTGGTTTGGTTTGGTTTGGTTTTTGTTTGGTTTGGTCGAGTCAAACACACTCCTTCACTATGAGCTAGTTCAGTGAGTTCGGTGCAGATTTCTGTTAAAAATGTTAATCAAAGAACAATAAAAAGTGTTCTCTTACCTTCAGATGAAATGTTGTTACATTTACAGCACAGAAAGCTTTTAAACCTAGTCCAACAAGAGACCTGCCGCTGCATGTTGTATTAATCAGACGAGTGTAAAGAGAAAAGTGCAGCAGCTCTGTCAGTGACAAGACCCTGAAGTGATCAGAGGCTGGTCTTTATACTCACAGACCCCCATCACTGGGCTCTGAGAGAAAACACTGCACTTCCAAGAAATCCCTTGAACACTTTCAGTTTCGTTGTGACTGGTCTTGACCACACTCACTTTTATGTAATTCACTTTTACCTTCAGTGTGGGTTCATTGTGGCTCATTGCAGTATGAAGGTATTTATCACGCAAACAGCTGACACAACAAAACATCTTTACATTGTTCTTTAACGTTCTGTAAAAGATTTCTCAACTATATCTTCATTCAAGAAAATAACAGTTTTGTGTTTGTCAATTATTTTGCTTTCATCCACTTTCTTTACCCGAGTGGCAGTATTTTTCCTACTGCAGGGACAATGTAACTGTTTTAATTAATTCTTTTTACATATTGCACTAAATGTTGGTCCATGGACTTGAAGCATTATTGCACTGCAAGCTTTAAGCAATAACAACAATAATCCCTTTATTATCCCCATTACTATGTAGGTTTTAAAGGGGCTATGTGTAGCTTTTTAAGAACTTTTTAACGCCCTTTTTTTTTAATGACTCAGGCGCTGATGAGTTTGTGAAATAAAGGCAGGTTTGCTAGTGTTTTCTTTCTCGGCGGAGAAAGTTCCAACTCCAACAGCTGCAGCCTGTTCTGCCTGCAGACAACTTTGCACAAAATGGCCCAAAACATCCCAGTTATCAGTTGAAGATTTTGATAAATATGTGGTACACAGTGGTCTGCAATGTAAAGGTTGAGTTGGGTTGGTGTGAGAGAGACTGATTTTGCACAATTATGTTGTGCCCAGTAGATGAGAGTGAGAGTGTGTCAGTTTTTTCTCTCCACCAACCTTCCTCATGGGCTTGTCAGGTCCTGGTGACTCATAAGAGATACAGATTCTCTGGTGTCAGGTTGCAGTGCTGAAACCTTCCCTTTCACTTTTGCAAGTAGGTCAGAAAACACTTGTGCATTTTGCAACTTCCAAAAATACACATACATTTGTGTGTCGTAGTGGACAAAAGATTGAGAGAATTTAGATGCCAAATCAGAAATTTTGCAAACTTTTAATGCCCTCAGGTGTAGAGATAAGACAAATGTTCAATTTACACATTAAGTCTCTACCCATGAAATGAATGGGACAGAGTTCAGAAAGTAGGAATGGGTGTTTGAATACTGACCTGGTTCATCGTCACGTGTAAGTGGGATGGTGATGTTTTCTTTGACCGTTTGACCTGATGAACCCACAGAATACATGATTCCCACTCAATTGTGGTTTGGTGACCATATTTTCAAAACCCCCCAAAAAAACGGTACACTTTAATTTTACCGCAAATCCAAGGACACAACATTAACAGAAAATGAATACAACACCAGTAAATAATCAAAAAACATGAACTAATTGTATGAAGTATTTAGACTGTCCAATATGCAGAAGAGGTTTGTTTATGCAAATGTATCTGGTCCACACTTCATCTTCAGTTGAAATTTACTATTAAATGTCCGCAAAGCATCAACAATAATTCCACTTAATGAATAAAAAACTGCCTCAAAAAGTCATTTGTAAATATAATATCAGTAAAATGCAACTGTCACACACATGTTGTTGAATAAGATTGTTGTAAAAACTCGATAAGCATCAGTGATAAAAAAAAAATGTCACGATAATCTTCACTGACTGAACTGGACGGATGTATTTTCCCTTTTAATTCACAAACACACTCATCACCGGAGCTTTACACACACGTTCAGAGTTAATGGTCATAAAGAATCAATAAACTCACTTTAAATGTTATAAACATCATCTTTAAATACAAGTCAAATACACAAAAGGTTTAATCCAGTTTGTTGAATGATTATAAGAACAGGTTACATTATATTGACTGTTTTCACATTTATACTTGACTCAGACGGATATATCAGGATTTTACAGTCGGGTAGTATGCAGTACATGTAGTTAATATTAATTATAGACTGATAAACTGGCCAGGTTTAGAAAAAGAGAATGAGAATAAGCACATTTTTAACAAAAACAAAGTAAATCCTAAACAAATGAATGTGTGTTGCAAATAGATATGCTAAAATATCCTAATGTAAAGTATATAATTTTATTTTTTATGGTTTTGGGGGATGATAGTGCATTCTAAAGTGGTTTTGTCGTGGAGTGAGCGGTCACTGAAGCCTTAAACGATGACGGAGGAGAGGGTCAGGTCTCCGTCGATCTCCAGGCTGGTGATCTGCTGGAGGTGGTGGAAGCGGTGCTGGTATTCGTGAACCTGCATCCCGTTCACGATGATCCTGAACGACTGACGCTCGCAACAAATGGTCATCTGAAAGAGAAGAGCCACAGACAAGAACAGTCTTAACAATTATAGTTCAAGTCTGCTCCAAAATCACACGAGTCTTTCTTGTAACAAACAGATTCTGCAGAAGGACGTCATCTGGACACGTCCCGAAATGTGAATTTTCTTTGTTGCTTTTGGACGTCGCTGTGTTTTTCCAGATTGTAAAACGAATCAGCATCAAAATATTTTAACAACAGCTATTCGTCTTTTAAATTCTGAGTAGTTATATCTATCTTTTTATAGCATATTTAAGACTTAATGTTTCATATTTATTCTTTTACATCAGTGTTTTCTTCTGTGTGTTTAGCGTTGTTTGCTTTCGTGCCTATTTGTTGTTTGTTGTCATGTCTGTTTATTGTCCTATTTGATGCTCAGATTAATTGCCCCTGTTGGGATTAATCTGTCACATCTCAGACCTCTGTCATCTTGTCTGAGTGCCATTTTTACTTTTATTATTCATTTATTTAATATGGACAACATTGGACTAAACCAGATGCATTGTTTAAGTGTTATAGACACATGTTAATTCTACACCTGTCCATAGGAGGCTTTAAAAAAAAAAGGTTTATGTGAACAATACCGGAGTAAAAAAAGACATATTTTCATTTATTTAAGTTCCTCAGCCACTGCTTTTGGCTTCTATTAAAGATGTTAACGTTCGTCTGCAGTTTTAGGTCAGTCTACAGTCTGGGCGCTTTAAAGAAGAAGCAAGACTGTCCAAAATATGTTCTAAACTTTGGATGCAGTCCCCACATAAGGACAACGACTCCTATTAGTTTAAGTTGTTAAGTAGTTTAATTGAATTACTTTAAGTGGAGCTAACTATTATTGATGGCAGCGCCGGACGCAAAACTCCTCATAGTCAGATATGTGTCTAAAAGTTCTCACTGCACACTATAATAACCACAACAGAACTTGAAAATGGGAAGGTATAGCTATATCTGGTATTGTATTTATTTAACCTGCCACTAGAGGGAGCTACAGTCCTCGACACAACTGTATCCCTGTGGAAAAGTGTGGAAAAGTGTGGAAAGTCCCAAAGCGACAGCGAAACAGAGAAATGTAAACCTAAAGACAGAGAAGCAGAGTTTTTATTTGATGTTTCTGTTGTATTTGAAGTGGACTTTAAAAACTGTTATTTATTATAAAAAGTAAAAATGAATAAATCCTGGAGAGTAGTGATGAGAAGCTGGAGGTACAGTTTTCATTAAATTTAGAGTGTGTTTAATGGATTGTAAACAAAAAAATTAAAAGAGTGCAGTACAAGAAAAAAGATCCTTCTTAAAACATGACTATTTAGACAAGCTGTATTTGCATATCTTTCACTTTTGTTTTCGCCCGAGTAAAGATTATCTATCGTCCAATCAACCGACTGAAGTGTTTACTGTTCACTCTGATGGAACCAAAGGCATAATCATCCCCAAAAAGCACAACGATGACCTTATTTGGTGATGCTTTTGCCTTTCGTTTTTGCAGGAAAATGGATGTAAACGTACCTGCACGAATTTTAACCCAAGTTTCGGAGTTCTTTGTCCGACACGAGCTGCTGTTCATGTGCATTTTTTTACCCAGAGTCGCATGAATGCAACATTACAGCCACCAGTTACATTATTTCCGGGGTTTCTTCACAGATAACAGTGTGTCCCTGAAGGGCTGCAGCAGAAAGGAGCACCAGGACTAAACGCTGTGTAGAGATAGTGCTGTGGCTCTTACAGTGAAGTACTGTCCTCGTTGGAAAGGCATGGCTCCCCCTCGAGCCTCTTGGCCCCATCCCGCTCCCTGCTTCGTGTTACGCACCACAGTGTTCTCATTGAAGCGAGGGTTGTAGTGGAGAGCGATGCCAGACGCAAAACACAGATTCACATGGAACCTGGAGACAACAAACAACGACAAAGAAAAACCACAACAGTCTGTAATTATATGTATTATGACTGTAGCATAGAGGAAAAAAGAAGTAATTAAAAAAAATAGTACTTAGAATCCAGTGGCAGTGCATTTTAAACAAAAACAACATCCTGTCTCATCTGTAAAATACTTTAGAACTGAACATGTCCAAGTTCCTAAAAGATCCCAAAGAGAAAAAAGCTTTTATATTTATATTCTCCAGACCCTCTCTCCAAAAGGTTTCAATCAAGAGTGTGACATTAGATATTTTTTATAATTATATTTATACAGTCAACATTATTCTAAAAAATGTTCTAATTTTTTTCTTCTATTTTTTAAATTATTTAAAAATAAAATAAAAATATAAAAAAATATCTTTTCTCAAAATTATCTTCAAAAAAAAAAATTCTTATGTACTGTTTTTAATGATGTATGATTTTTATATTTTTAAAGGCATTACGTCTTTTTTGTAAAGTGAATAATCAAAATAGAATAAACCATAAATAATGGCAGAATGAGCTCTAACACTATCTCTAAGAGCTCTATCTTTTAGCTGCTTAAATATGTTGCCCATTAGTCTGATTTTACCCTTTTGGAATCAGGAAGTTGGCTCCGTTTAGAGATTCTTAACAGATTTTAACCTCTCTCAAACTGATTACATGCAGTTCACTAATCATTTATCGTACAGTGGAGTCAGTGAAAGGGCAGTTTTAAGGAAGCTGTGGCCTGACTGACTGGAAACACTGCATTATTACCACATGTTGTGAAAGTAGAGCTGCTCAGGAGAAAGAAACGGTTAAGAGTATAACAGGAAATTACATGTGGAGTCATTATTGTTTCTGTTTGAAAACCAGTGGAATGTGATAAAAATAAACAAAAATCCAGACAGTCCGGGTCTAGTCTCAGAACAAGTCCAAACTCATAGGGAGCTCCATAGAAAAGGTGATGAGGGATTAAAAAAAACAGAAATGAAACATGTTCTTGGTTGCGTGGGTGTACGATACATTACATATTTAGCTATATTATTATTGTTTTTTTACTTAAGCCTCGTTTCCACTTGAACGGGACGGTACAGTGTGGGTTGAGTCAGTTCTAGTGTGTTTTCATCACTAAAAGAGGATCTGAAGAGTCCCCAAAAAGTAACTGTACCACTTTGGTTGGTTTGATTCGTGGTACGCTTTGGAAAAGGTGGAGCTAAACACCGAAGTCATCCGATTGGACGATAGATAATCCTCACTCGAGCAAAAACGAGAAGCGACAGGAAAAAAACATAAAGTGGAAATGTTTTTATAAAAATGATGCTGTGTTTTTGTGATAAATATATTCAAACAGAAAACATGACTAATGTAGTTTTTTTCATCAACAGCTGTTTCTGGTTTTAACAGTCAGTGTCATACGGCTCTCGCTTCATGAATTTAAACGTTATATTTACCGTCTACACTGCATTAAACACAAGCAGAACCTGTACAAACTCAAATATTGAGTCTAAATGAGAGGAAACTGCTGCAGATATGAATTTAATGTTGAGAAAGATGGGAATAAACAGAAACAGTTGAATGTTTCCTGCAGCAGCTGAACCTCTACAACAGCTAGTTTATATTAAATATTAACAATGATCCAAGTTTCAAAAAGTCTGTTTCAGATACGTTTTTATATCATTTCCACAACTTCAGTTTCCTTCACAGACGCCTCTCTTCAGGACCCAGCAGTTCGGAAACAAGACGCTCTTCAGGTGTTTCCCAAACTGTCCCGTTCTGACCCGACCCGTTCTGTACCTCACAAGGAAACCCAAGTTTGTTTTCTGAACCTCTAAAATCCTTTGTACATTTAAGGCTTGGGGTCCCACAAGTTTCCACTTCTGTTTCCATTTGAAGAACATTGTTGTTAACTTTAATTTAATTTATGTTTGCTCAAATTTAAAAAAAATGAATGAACGAATGAATGAATTTATGAATGAATTTAAAATTTAGCCATAATGCCATAAGTTGTGACAAAGATCTTTAAAAAAATGACCTTATAATGAAGATCAAGTAACCATTAGGTTCTACTAAAACAAATAAGAGATTGGGTCAGACCTTGTTGCGCATGGGTTGACCGTGGCCTGGATGGTGATGGTCCGCCCCGGCATCAGTCCACCGCTGATGGCACTGCGATACGGGACGGCCTGCAGGGACACAGCCTTCAGGGTCAATCACTGACAATAATTACCTCACAGATTTATTTGTTATTTTCCTTTATGTGGCAAATGTCTAAGCGCCATCAGCTGTTTCTTAATCCTTTAAAAACGTCAGGAGCGTGGCGTTCTTTTAAATGTCGGTAAAAACACAACCAAATAAGACAGAGCAATAGTTATTTTTGCAGATAAAGGAGTTACTCTTATGTAAAACTTTATAATCCGTCCCTTATCTGCCGCTAACAGCTCTTCTTATGTTGCAGAATATGTGGTTTTCTTGCTCAAATATTAGTTTATCACTCAAAATATTTAATTTGAGAATTTTAAAATGTGTTTAATTCGAGAATACAGCTGACATTTCTGTATATAGATAAATATGTGCTAAAAAATATACATATTTATAATTTTTTGTGCATTTTTTTGGCATTTTTTTATTCATTAGTTGTTAAAATTTGGTATAAGGGTTGTATTGATGTGTAGCAAATGAAAATGTTCCAAAAAAGCATGAAAAAAAGATGGTGGAAGTGTTCTATGGCAGGGTATAAAGGGTAGAACTTAGATAACGTTATTGATGACTGGGTTAAACTCACAGGAATGGCCGGAGGAAACCCGGGCTGAGCTGGGAATCCGGGCTGAGGAGGAAAAGCGGGACAAGCCGGAAAAACTCCGAACGTCGGTGGAGCCACCTGAGGAACGAAAAACCCCGGCTGAGAGGGAAACGCCGGCTGGACGACGACAAAGACGCCACAGAGGTCAGTCGTTCACTCGATAAATGAACATGAACGTGCTTCAGACGAGACTCACCGCAGGATTTTGGAAAGAGATGGAGGAGATTTCCACTTTGCCTCCGACTGAGATGGTGTCCACTTGTTGAAACGGGACGCGGTGTCTGTACTCCATGAAGTGGCAGCTGTTGATGCTCACCTGGAGAGATCAGACTAAGAGTTATATCTGCTTTCTTTTACAATCCTCTGGACCAGACATGTCAAACTGTTTTATTTGGCCCTCAATACATTTGTTTGGTGATATTTTTAACACTAAACTATTCTAAAGACACATAAGAGGGAACAATGCCACTCTAAAAACTGACAAAATGACACTAAACCTTTTCAAAGGGGTGAAAATTGGGCTTAAAATGAGTGGCACAAATTAAAGTAAAAAAAAAAAATGAGGTGTGAAAACAGGGGATAAAAGAAGGGAATTAATTTTAAAAAACAAACTGAAGTGATAAAGACTGAAATGAAGATGAAACTTTACATTCAAACACTGTACAATTTAATAAAATCTTTTCAAATAGCAGGATTCTTATTGAGTTTCATGGCCCATAAACACTGCTCTAAACAGTTGAGGCATGCTCTTTGTCCTGCTAACCATTAACCATTTTAAGGGCAACAGTGACTAGGGCAGTGCAATTTATCACATTTTCCATTTCAATTTGGGTTCCTAACAATCACAAAATCTATGTAATTGAGAAAAAATATAATTTATTACTTTATTATTATTATTATTATTATTATTATTATTATTATTATTATTATTATTATTATTATTATTATTATTATTATTGTTTATTTATTTATTATTTATTTAATTTATTTTAATTTTTTTACCACTTTATTTATACATTTGAATATATTATTTATTTAAGGAAAATTCACAGTTTTGTTCCATAAATCCAACACATTTCCAAAGTCAAAAAGTAATGTTGTAAAACAATCATGATAATTGTGATTATGAGTATATTTGAGAGGCTCCCTTGCATCTGAATCAGCTGAAGCAGGTTAAGGCGGAGACCTGGTAGGCCTGCTGTCGGACGGTGATGGTCAGGTTGAACCCGGAGCCTGGAGGGATGGGGGCGTTGTTCGTGCGCTCCTCTGTGCCCCATTTTCCGTACAGAAAACTGTTAGTGACCACCGTCGAGGGGCGGCAGTCGAACCGAGGGTTAAAGTGGAAAGCGATGTCCGCGTTCTGCCTCGAGCCGCACTGAAGATTCACATGGAACCTGCAGGAAACAGTGTTTTTAAAAATACGCTTGACCTACAGTGGGACATGTACGCTCCAATTGTTGGTAGGAATGTGAATTGATTAGAAAAAAACGAATTAATCAACGATCTTGCAACAACTTTTAATAAACACACTAAATCTTCAACTTAACAGAAGGTAATTAACTTTATTTTGAATCATTTGTCTTACTTTAACTTTTGTATAGCAAATTGTAAAGTTTTAAATAGAAAAGTATTCATTTTGAATTGTTCAGACTCAAAACTGAGTCACTATTACAGCCCAGTCTATGAATACACAAATGATTTGACAAAAATAACTTAAATTTAAAAAAATACAGTAACTTGAAGTGCATTAATACATTCATTTTGTGCTTCAGAATTATTTTAAATGTCAAATTGTGTGAACTTGTGTAATTTAGGACCTTAAAGAATATTTAAATCTGCTGCAAACACACACATTTCTTTATTCTTTTTGAAGGAAACATCTGTTAATCTCTTAAAGCATTTCCATTTAACAGCGTGTCTTTGTTGTTTTTCCATCATTAGCTCGAGTGTTAGCATCAGAAAACAGAAATGAGGTCAAATTAACAATTGTGTTTTGTATTTTTATGAACCGAAATTTTTTTTAAAGTAAAGCGTTAATTTTTTCCCAGCCCTAGTTTGTGGTAATGTGAGCAGATGTGTTCAGACCTGTCGGCTCCAGGGAGGACTCGACCGCTCACAGTGATGGACTTGCCCTCCTGCAGACCTCCGTGGATCGACCCAGTGAACGGGACCCTCTAGAAACAAGAGAAGAGACCATTAATACCAACAAAACGGAACAATACACCTCAACTCTGCGAGAAACAGAGTAAAACAGTGCTTTTGCAATTAACACTTGGCTTTATTTATTTATTTTTTTGTAAGAAATAAAGACTTCCAAAGGCACAGTAAAGAAATGAGGTGGTGCTGTTTTATCAGAAATCATTTGCATAGATTTAAGGCAGACGTTGATGCAAAAAAAAAGGCTGTAAAATTAACCGCTGACTTATTTCATACAGTCCTTGTAATAAAAACTTAGACCTTGTCAGACAGGAAAGTTACTGGAGGTTTGTGTCCAGCAGAGGGCGCTGTGTCAGTGAGATACACCTGATTCTACTGATCTCAGTCTAACAACCATAAGAAGAAGAGAATGTATTTATATTTTTTGGGCTAAAAGTTGCTCAGTGCTCCTTTAAATTTAGATCAACAGATATTTGCACAGACTTTTATCTATTTATTCATGGTTTATTTAATAGGGACAGATCCAATAAACATAGATAATTTTCTTAAAGTAATCCAATGCATACATCATAGTGTTTATAGCCAAAGCTAATTCGCAAAACCTGTCCCTAGAAGGCTTTTTACAATTTATTTACAGTTTATATTTCATTAAATAGATTGTAAAAATGAACAGTGAATAAATAAAAAGTCCGCAAACAAAATAGCAGATTAGAAAGTCTAGAAATGTACACACACACTTTATAATTTATCCATGATCACTTCTGAAATAGTGCTTCTTAGATGGATAAATATTCTCTGAGCTTTGTGAGAAAGTTTAGGAAACACTGATCATCTGACTCAGTTCTGCCGTACTTCCACAGAACTGAGTGACTCACAGTGAATCCGGGCCGAGGTTCAAGACGATTTACAGATAACTTTTCATTCATTTAACTTCACAGAGAGACGGAGCTGAAGCTGTTCCTAAAACAGGGTCACTTGAGCTTAAATGAGAATTGAAATGACTTTTTTTTGATCGAATAAGAGTAAAACAGCTGCAGATTAAAGCAGACGTCACTGTTAGACATTAGAGTCGGTCGCTGAAGGCACAATGTGGTCAATGTCTGTCGATTTTAGCTAAATTTAAGGCTAAAGTGAGACACAGTGATAATATTAAACCCACATCATGTCAGACAATCATAACGAACAACAATATCTTTTACCTTTTTGTTCAAACAGCTTTAATCGAATGAAGAAGTTGTCCTGCTTCTTGTTGACATTTGGGAAAAATCAAAATAAGTTTGTTGCAAAATAAGACATATTCAGTGCTTTAAAAATACACTTTATCTGCAGCTATTAAACTTCCTGGAACGTCATGTGACCAGTGTCGACCAATGGGAGCGCTCCGAGGTTTTCTGTTCCTGAATAGAGGTTCTCATCTATTACAATCCCTTAGAATAAACAGTAGATGTAGCTCATAAAGACTGTTTTTTACAAAGATGATTGATTTTACAGTAAAGTATTTAGGGTTTGAACCATTTTCACAACAAGAAGAAAAAATAAAATCAGGTAGAGTCTGTTTAAATACACCTGTAATCATTAAAAACCAGAACACATCATCAATACCAGATAAATACATAATAAAAGTAACATTTATACTAAAAAGTCAAGTGCCAAATGCATGTATGTATGAATTTAACCTCGACACAGAGTTGTGAGGTGACAGACATTAACAAGTACCACATTTTGTGAAAAAGCAATAGACAACAACTCATTTTTGATCAAATTTATAATAAAAATGAATCACACACTCATTTATAAAACCCTAGAATGGATCACTCCAGAAAACAAGCTCCTCAGTGTGCCCCAGTGTGAACTAAAACATGGGCCAGCAGTATAAGAAAAGGTTTTCTAACAAGGCATCTGGAGTTTTAGGTGAAACCACGGGCTCCCAGGGCTTTGCAGACGTGTTGTTCTTCTTTCCGTTTACCCCACTTCCTGAGCTCTGTGTTAAAGAGTCCTGATAGCATCTAGCTTGTGTTGCAGAGAATGGTGAGAGCCCAACAGTAAATATTTGTCTGTGTGTGTTGACTTCCTGTAAACTTCTACCTGGAGTGTCCTTCTTCACAAACGACCACTGTGCAGTCTAAGAAGGCGAAACACAAGCTAGATGCTATCAGAACTCTACAACGCAGAGCTCAGGAAGTGCCCACTACCTCTGAGGGTAAACGGAAAGAAGAACAACACGTCTGCAAAGCCCCGAGAGCCCGTGGTTACCCCAGAATCTAACAGGAACCAGAGACAAAAGGGCGTAGTTATTCCTCATGAAGCTGGTTTATCTGAAAAGCTAAAAAGGATTTTCTACAAACACAACATTCCCGTTCATTTCAAACCATGCAGTACTCTCCGTCGGAAACTGGTCCACCTCAAGGACAAGACCCCAGCCACAAACAGAGCACACAGAAGGACCAGTCCTGGTGGAGTCTGCAGTCCACCTCCATCTCAAACAGAAAGGGCAGCTCTTTGAGGACAGCAACAGGCCAAGTGGATTGAAAGAGGAGTGAGGGAAGCCATCTTTGGACTCAGACACAACCTCCCTTCATTTACAACAGTGTCTTGAAGCCCAAATCAAAACAGGTTCACTCTAATATGAAGCTCCCACACTGTCCATTCAACTCTTAACCACTATGAGACCAGTCTAGCCTGGTCCAGTCACAGTAGACTCAGGTTAAAACCCTCTGAAGGATGAATATCTCCGCTCTTTTTCCAGGTGAACTCAGAATTGACAAAGTTTCTTGGATGAGGATGAATGCCTTGTTAGAAAACCTTGAAAACCACTCCACAAACATCTTTCAGCAGTATCTGTTTTCTGTGGCGCTGCTCCTGTCTGCTTCTCCAAACTGGGACTGATTATCTCCTGTAGAAGATAAATGAGCTCCAAAAGTCTCTAACGGAACAAGATAAATAAAAACACTACTCCTCCAAACCACAGCCTACAACTTTACCCACTTCTATCTTTCCATTTCCCTTTTTCCAAACTTGAATGACTCCCACATTTTGACCTCTACTTGGAAAAAACAACACACTTTCTTTGCAAAACTTTGTGCAACTTCCACTGCTTTGAAACCAGGTCAAAACAAACCCAAGGCTCAGACGCAAACGCCCCAAAACCAGGCTATTGTTCATCTACACTTCCTTCTAAATAACTTTACATAATATTAACTTATAGTAGCCTACTTCATTATTATTATTAACAGCAGCTAATCTCTTACCTTCTCTTGTTGATTAATATATTCCAGACAACAGCCTTGTCCTGCCACTCTTCTCTGTTTTCAACTCCTCCATTAATTGACACTTTTGTCGGTAATAATCCACGCTGTTCTTTGTTAAACTTAAGAAAAACTACTTAATCCCGCCTCACAAGACGCTCCTGTCACAATCACAGCCCATTCTTCAACAGCATCAACAAACTCTTTCATCCAGAGCTGAATTCAAGGCAAAGAGTTTGAATACAGGCAAAGCTGACTGGGTTTATGTCTTCAAAACTACAATTTGACCTGAAATTCACCTGTACGTGATATACAACCGAATCAGCAGCTGACATTTATTACTGCTTTGTTACTATTTCCTGGTCTCACTGAAGTTAATGCCTAATCTTTATCTACAGTGAACATAATTTACTTAGATAAATATGAGATATAAGCCAGGTTTAACCCAATAACTCTTAACATATTCATTAAACGCATTTGTTTTCATTTCTGTGCGTATTTTAACCAACTCTGGCGTTTGTTTTCACGTCAATAGTGTGAATAGCGGTCTCCAAACGCAGCGCTGTCAAAAGTCAAAAGGAATAAGGCGTGATCTGAGCCACTTACAGGATTGTAGAAGGGTGTCTGCAGGTTGAAAGCCATCTCTGTGAGTCTGTCTGAAGTCAGATTAGACGCAGAAGCTTCTCTAAATGGTGGTTTTCTGACGGATCAGTTTCGTTTTCTCCAGAAGTGGGCGGCGTTTGAGTTCCAGTAAAAAATAGAAAATGATAGCATTCATCAAGGATCTGATTAAACAAGTGCTGGTAGATATTTAGAAGAGATTTGTGGAAAAAATACACAACATTTATCATTTTAAGAAAGCAAGAAATGTCTCTTGAGCCCACATCCAAATTTTATTCATTAATAATCAACGCTCTATTGATTATTTTATTTGTATGAAGGGAAAAATGAGCTCCAGAAGTATCTAAAGAATCATCACAGTCTGGGGTTTGTCTGTATTTCGTCATATTGTATTTCACGTTTAACTCATTTAAAAACACACAATTTTAAAGCCTTTCTCCTCCTCCCCCCAAAATTATTTATTTAAAATTTTCCTTAAACAAACCTATTTATTTAATTTATTTAAATTTTATTTAAGCCTATTTCTTAGAATGATTATAGAAAATGACTTTATATCCACAAAAATACTATTACAGTAAGAGTGAATATTTGACAAATATAAAGTGCATAAAACAAGACACAAGTGTGAATTATTTATTTTAAGTCAACAGTACATTGACCTGAGCCGAGCAAGTTTACGATTTACGTTTAAGAAACTGACAAATCCATCGTCAGGTGGAAACAAAACGGCCCCAGATCTTTCCTGTTTTCACTGAAATCCTTAATGACTCATTCAACCCGAGTCTGAATCAGCTTTGGATAAGATTAGTCTTTTGTGATTGTTAAGTTTGGCACAGTGCTTTACGGCCCTTTGACGGAGTTAATGCTGCTCAAATGGTATTATTGGTTGTAGTAGTAGTACATCGTGGACAAACCCAAGCTCCTTTACCTCCACAAAACACAACCTGGGAACATTTATCTGATTAAAGGAGTCAAACTGAACCAATACTACATCAAACTGAGGTTTAGAGCTGATGTGGTGAGGGGACTTTTTTAGTTTTCATTTGAGTCTTACTTTTAAACAGGTTTTAGTCAGATTTGTGCAGGTTTTAGATGGATTTGAACAGGTTTTAGATGGATTTGAACAGGTTTTAGATGGATTTGAACAGGTTTTAATTTGATTTGAACAACTTTAAGATGGATTTGAACAGGTTTTAGATGGATTTGAACAGGTTTTAGATGGATTTGAACAGGTTTTAGATGGATTTGAACAGGTTTTAGATGGATTTGAACAGGTTTTAATTTGATTTGAACAACTTTAAGATGGATTTGAACAGGTTTTAGATGGATTTGAACAGGTTTTAGATGGATTTGAACAGGTTTTAGATGGATTTGAACAGGTTTTAGATGGATTTGAACAGGTTTTAGTTGGATTTCAACAGGTTTTAGATGGATTTGAACAGGTTTTAGATGGATTTGAACAGGTTTTAGTTGGATTTCAACAGGTTTTAGATGGATTTGAACAGGTTTTAGATGGATTTGAACAGGTTTTAGTTGCATTTCAACAGGTTTTAGATGGATTTGAACAGGTTTTAGATGGATTTCAACAGGTTTTAGTTGGATTTCAACAGGTTTTAGATGGATTTGAACAGGCTTTAATTGCATTTTAACAGGTTTTATTTGGGTTTTTAGTTTGTTCAAATACATTTAAAACCTCCTGCCAAAAATATCACCTTCTAAATGTATTGTAAGGGCCACAAAAAATCACTTTGAATCCTTTTTTCTTTTCTCTCTTTTAGTTTTCACTCTGTTTTTGTAAAAGCAACAAGTTTTTCTTAGAATAGTTTTGATTTAATGTTTGTTCTGATCATCAAACAAATGTAAATATAAGACAAAGAGAACTCAAGTAAACAAAATGCAGTTTTTTCTCCAATGGGAGAAAGGCTTTTTTTCCCCCTTAATGAATAAATGCATTTTGTATTTACTTGCGTTATATTTAAATGTATTTGATGATCTGAAACACTGAAGAAAAAAATAAGAAATCATGAAGGGGGAATATACAGAAATAATATATTAAAATTGAAAACAGAGAGGATTTAGGTCCAAACTGTCTTTTAATCCTAAAGGCAAAGTCTCTGTTGCTGCTTTTGTTTAATGACAGTGACTTCCTCCAAAAAACAGAGTCAAAGTTGATGAATGACTGGTCACATGCTTCTGCCGCGTCACTTTAGGTTAAAGATAGTTTGAATAAAGTTTACAGAAGTTTAACAGAGATAAGATTTAGATAAGATATAACTGGAAACTGAGTAAAAAGTCCAGTCACGGGTGGATTTTAAAGTCCAGATACTTCTCAAACTGAAGAACGTTAAGGTCACAGTGAAAGAGGAACTGAAGTCAAATGGTTGAATACTTCTGTTGTTGGGTTTGTTCCTGTGTGAATTCCCACAAATGACTCTTTGATTGTTTGTTTTTCACACTTTTAATATTCTTTTCTATTGATTGACATGAAACTGTGTAATATTGATGCTATTTGTAGTATTTAAATAGTAAGATATAGTTATTTTGCTCTTGATAACATTCATTTTGTGTAATTTGTGTTCATTTTTCTTCATTACAATTGTATTATCAGTTTTTGGGCCATGATAATTAATAAGAATCCTTTCAGAGGCTGAAGACGGTGACATTTGGAAGCTTTTATTTATTTTTTTCTTACAAAAGTTGTCTTTAACATTTATTTCCTCCTTTTAAACAAGCTTTAGTCAGATTTGAACTGGATTTAATTAGATTTGAACAAGTTTTAATTTAATTTTAACAGGTTTTAGTTGCATTTTAACAGGTTTTAGTTGCATTTTAACAGGTTTTAGTTGGATTTGAACAGGTTTTAGTTGCATTTTAACAGGTTTTAGTTGGATTTGAACAGGTTTTAGTTGCATTTTAACAGGTTTTAGTTGGATTTGAACAGGTTTTAGTTGCATTTTAACAGGTTTTAGTTGGATTTGAACAGGTTTTTGTTGGATTTGAACAGCTTTAACAGGAAGTAAATAGTGTAGTGTAGTCGGACCAGACACAGGGGGCGCTCTTAAGACCCCTTTTACTTATATTTGATGTAATACAAGCATGTGTTGTCTTGTTGCTATGTACCATATTATATAAAAAGTAAACTATAAAACCTGGTGATTTTTATTAGTTTAGAAAATGAAAAAATAGAAAATAAAATAAATAAATAAATAAATAAATTAAATTAAATTAAATTAAATTAAATTAAATTAAATTAAATTAAATTAAATTAAATTAAATTAAATTAAATTAAATTAAATTAAATTAAATTAAATTAAATTAAATTAAATTAAATTAAATTAAATTAAATTAAATTAAATTAAATTAAATTGTTGGCAGCATTCTTACTTTACTACATATCTCCACACCTGTCTAAAACTATAAAGCAACAATTTACAAGAGTCTTGTCAGTGTTTTTATTATATTTTACAGTTGTTTTATTTTTTATTTAGAGGATGTATAGTGTAAGTGCAGGATTTATGTCAAATGCAGTCAGTAAACACAACACGGACAATCAAAAGAAGTCAGCATAGAGCATAGATTTATTTAGAACCAGAAACACGTCCTGTACAAAAATACTCTACATTTCACCCTCACATTAAAATACAAAAACACACCAGTCTTTTCAGACGCTCAGTGTGGCTTCAGTTTACACATAAATATCACAAAGTACCTCCTAAAATAAACCCTCGTGTTTTAAATAGACGTCCGACCCCTGTGCTGTATTTAAATATGAATTTAAAGACACTGAAGTCCTGCCAGTGTGATCCAAAAGAAGAAGAGACACAGCTTTAGAGACGAGAACAAAGTGCTGAGATGTGGAAATGAGGGGCTGCTGCAAATGAAATCTTGTTTTTGCTCTGACTAAATGTCTATGTCACATTAAAGTTCATGTGTTAAGATTATTTCTGAAGGTTTCCTGACGTGTAAAAGAGAGAATAAACCATCTTTTATTTACAACAATAAGGAATCCCTGCAAAAGTTAGAGAGAAGTGTCAATGTAATAATTTCAAACTCATATTTTAAGCTGATTTTCATCATTTCATTCATTTTCAAAAACAAGGATGTGTTGCCAATAATTAATATAAAAAAGAGAGTAATCCTGGAGTGTAGTAGTACTTATTCCCAGTCTTTTCAACACAACATTTATTTTAGAGACTCACTATTTAATGTCACACGTTCTGTTTGTATTTAATGCAATTGAGCTGATGTTAAAAAAGCTTTTTGATATTGAAAGCAGAACAACAGTTATCCTATTTTCTTTTCAGATCGTGCTTCTTTTACAAAAAAATAAAGAAGGTGACGTCGAGTAAGGATTATTTATCGTCCAGTCAACAGTCTGCAGTGTTTAGCTCCAGTTTTTAGAGTGGAACCAAAGACCAAGGTCGGTACTCTTCGTTTCGTTTTTGGCAAAAGAAACTTACCCTTAACGACCCTAACTGTTCCACTCTGTGTGTCCTGTGCAAACAAAGGAGGGAATTGGGACGTGTCCAAATCCACTCCCTAGTCCCTAACCCTTCAGTCACTACACAGAGCTGCATTATAGAGGACTATGTAGTGCACTCAGTTAAAGAATGATTTCAGACACTACACTACGCTGACAGTCATGTAAAAAAAAGTTTGGACTTTTATAATAGACTCTGGCAAGACTTTAGTGATATAAATGTCTACGTGTTTTATTCAACATGCCTTGTCGTATTAATGACAAAAACAGCCTGGATTAATGCCACTTTTTACTGCCCCAAGAGGGAAGCTCTCATATCTGCGTCTGTACGAGTTGAAGTTCAGCTAACGTTGTTGATTTTACATCATAACGGTTCATTAATAACAATTCTACTGCGAAATACGTTTCAAACAAGTGTAAAACTTGTGTCCCTTTCAAAACTGTTAAACATTACACGGTCGCGCTGCTTTCCGCCGACAATTCACAAAGGATTATGGTCTATTTCGAGTCGATGTTCGCTGCTTTATGGCACTTTATTGCTCTCGTTGTGTTCAAGGTTGTGCAGGATCACTTTATGGCCTTTAATAAAACACCTGCGTCTACTCTCAGCTGTATTTGAACGTGAACGGACTGCGGGCGTGTAAACCCTGACAGCAGTGATGATGATGATGGTGGTGATCCCAAAGCCTTCAGACAGAAACAGAAGGAGGAAGTGGAAGCAGGAAGAAGCAGGTCCCAGAACAAAGAGGAGCATCGCAGCGGCGTCAGGACAGGCCCAAACACAGAGAAGAGCAGGAGTTTAGAGAAATCTGAAGGAAAACAGCTCAAGAAAAAAGCATTAATGCCTTTGAATGTTTGGTAATGTTCACAATCAGCCATAACATTATGACAGGTGGAGTAAATAAGCTCTCTGCTGCATTAAGTAGTCAAGTTTATAATGTTATGGCTTGTTCTGTATCACATTAGAAAAGGTATGTTCCTCAGCAGGACATGGTTCATATTCACATTTATTTACAAAATCTACTTACATTCCCAGTTCAGTTGCTTGTTTTTTCACGTTTCCTCTCACCTTCCCTGACGTAAAGCTGGCGTGTATCTACATTTTTAGTCGAAAGCCAGTCTCTTATCTCTGTCTAGGATACGTACTCGGGTGCTTTCCAGAAATGTCCGGGATGAGAGAGGCGGCGGTTCAGTTTGGGCAGCTTCTCCAACATGTCGCTGAGCTGAGTGAACGAGGGACGGTGGTCGGCCCGGGACGACCAGCAGGCCGAGAGGATCTCCTGAGGAACACGGGGGAGATTCAAAGGATTCAACGCTGGATTTAGGTTAAAATATCGTACGAAGAAAGGCAAATAACGTGTCTTTGAATTAGCCACTTCTAAGCTCCACTTTTGTTGCGATTATTTGTTTTTCTTATTTTTTCCTCTTGTCCTAAAAGGTGCTATAAAAGAGTAACAGGACGTCCTAAAGAGCTGTAGATGTCATTTAAAGCGACTGGAGAGCCGGACCGTCCTAATAGAGCGCTCTGTTCTCAAAATGCAGGGTTTAAGTTGTTCCTAGAGTTTCCAAAAGTTCAATGGCTTCACGTTAAAGAGGCAGAAGCAGTCTGTATATTTAAGGTTAGGCTTTAGACTTTCCTTTTTGTCAGGGTTTATGGTCAGGACATGTAAGTTAGCTGTGTTTTTTTAGGTCTAGACGATGAGCTTATTACAATATTATTCACATTTCTGATTAGTTCTTTGATGTTCACAAGTTGTCCCTCTGTCCCACTTCTTGCAGACCCCAGTTCCTCTCAAATAAACTGTTCCTGTTGATATTATCATGGACTATATATTAATGACTGTCCCGGACACATCTAATGCACGTCCCGGGAGTGGATCCTCCTTCTGTGGTTCTCCTTGAGTTTTTTTGTGTTTTCCTCACTGTGATAAAGAGTCTAAGGACAGAGATTGTTGTCTATTTACCGTCTTCTGTTGTGATACTGGGCTTTATAAATAAATCTAATTGAAAGTGGCTGGTCCTTCCTACAGGTTAAGGAGCTCGGAGTAGAGTCTCAGCTCCTAAACCTTGAGAGGAGCGGCCGAGGTCAACTCACCGTCACTTCTTTTCCGAGATGGGCCTGAGCCAGCACCGTCCTGATGCCCTCCCCGCTGCCCAGGAGCCAGATCTGGGCCTCGACGGGCTGCTGCACCAGGGGCCAGCTCCCGGTGTGGAGCTCGTACCAGATCGTACTGAAAGACATCACAGAGAGAAGAATCAAGCCCATTTCCTGGAGTTTTACAAATGAAGAAGTTTGATCCATTAAATCGCGAGACCGTTACCCGAAAGAGTAAACGTCAGCCGCTTTGGAGAACGGCAGCTGGTTTTCGTCTTCCTCCGGCGTCATCTCTCTCACGATTTCTGAGGAAAGGTAAAAGATCCAGCCCCGAGGGATTCGCAGCTCGCTCTTCCTCCTGGAATGATTCAAATAAAACAGGTTTAAAGAAAGCTCTGTGTGCGTTTATTACCTGTATAATCCTCTCTCTGGGCCGTACCTGCCCTCCTGAACGACCCCTGACATCCCGAACAAACCGAAGTCTGTAATCACCACTTTGTTGGTGTCGTAGAAGACGTTTTTAGATTTGAGGTCTTTGTGAATGATGCCTTTAGCGTGAAGGTAACTCATTCCCTGGAAAACGCAGATGAGAGAGTGGGTTTGTGACCGGTTATATATATTATATTTCCTTGTAAATAAAATACTGAGACTCACATTTACGATGTCTTGTGCGATCTGTCTGGTTTTGTTGTTGTCGAGAAGCGATGCTCTTTCTCTCACGACGGAGTACAGCGTCACACCTCGACAGAAGCTGCAGGAAAACAGACAGAAGAGAGACATAATGAGGGACTAGCAGCGGGACAGGACAGGTCAGAGGTGAAAGTGTCTCTGTGGTTTACCTGGTGATGATGGCGAGGTGCGGCGGGGCCATGCAGGCTCCCATGAACAGGATCACGTTCTCGTGTCTCGTCTGTCTGTAGTTCATCACCTCCTTCTTGAACAGTTTCAGATGATCCTGGTTGTTCCCGTCCACTTCCACCAAACGGATGGCCACCTCTCCGTGCCACCGGCCCCTGTGCACTTTACCCCAGCGACCCTAGACGCACAGACACAGGCGTTTCAACAGAGAGAGGTGGTTTCATTCTGCAAAAAGACTAGAAATGCTTGTAAATAGAGCAGCGTCTGTGTTTTAGTCATAATTTAGTCTAGTCCTTATTAGTTTTAGTCTAAATATCATAAGAATTTAGTCGATTTAGTCACTAGAATATAAAGGGTAATGTTTTTATTTTTTTTGTGTTAACATAGTTTATATTTAAGTGGTTCTCTTTTGGTCTCCTGTCGTCTTAGGCTCTCTGTTTGTATCCTGTCGTCTTCCCGAGGCTCTAACAAATGTTTGTGTCTGATTGGATCTCTCTTCAACTCGTCTCCTTTTGATCGGATTTCGTCTCTGTTCATTTTCATTTTTATTTCTAATTCATCGGTCAAAGTGTCGATACATGTAGTCCAAGTTTTTGTTCTCATTAATTACTTTTTATTTAGTTTTTTTTTTGTTTTTCAGACGCTAAATATGACAAAAATCTGCTGACCCTAATTATTCATACGTAAAGAAATATTGATGCCAGATTAATGGTTCATTTAGGCATTTTTCAGCTCTAAATCAAACCCCAGACTGAGCTTTTCGAGGCCCTCTGAGGGTGTACCTTCCCGATGAGCTCGTCCAGCTGCAGCTGCTCGTACGGGATGTTCCACTCCTGCAGGTACACGCTGGTCTGGCTGGCCTTGCGGTGGATGGGACCTCCGTAGCGGCCGCGGCGGGACGAGGAAGGCAGGTCGTCCAGGCCGTCCTCATCGTAGTCTTCACCTGAAAACCTGGTCTCTGGGTCGCACTGCTCTGACGGCTCCTCCTCTTCCTCCTCAGCAGCGTAGTCCTCCTCTGTCTCCTCCTGAAGAAAATACAGAGTGTTGTAGAGAAATTCTAGACAAGACCTCTGCATCTGTGGCACTGAAACAAAACCATAACAGCAGCTTAAACTGGCTATATGTTTAAAATATTCAAGATATTTTTGGATTTAATGTAACAAATCCAAACCGAGGGAATCAAACTATTAAGTGCTCTGCTCAGGCTCATGCTGCATTCATTTGTTGTTGCGAGATTAAAAGGCAAATGTCACTTTTTAGGCTCACAATGAGGATAAGACCGATTTAAAAACTCAAAACCTCTATATATTTCATGTCGTTTCAATTAATATAAGTGTAAATTGTTCTAAAACTTTGGAAAATGTTTGAACTGGATAAAAGATTTAAACAGATCACGGCAAATAAAATGAAATGCAGAAAAATGTTCAAGCAGCTTTGGAATAGAGAGAAATTCTAGACCAGGGTGACATTTTTAGACCAAACAGTGAAGTGTTGATGTCACTGACCTGTTCAGGAGCTGCTGCAGGTTGTTGTGTCTCAGTAGAGTTTACCTGAGATGCTCTAAAACAAAAAAGCAAGTAATTAATAAATCCCATGTTTGTCTTTACGCCTCGTGTGTTTTCAAATCAAACCTGGCTCTTACCCTGAATCGTTCGATTGTGAAGAAGCAGGAAGATCTGTTGGAAAAGACAGATGGAGTTACATGATGCTGCGCTCCTGAATTCAGACAGCAGGGGGCGCCACTTCCACTTGATTTGGATGGAAAAGTAATACTCAAGACCCAAGTTTGAATCCTCCTCTGTCCGTCTAAATATTATCTCTCACTACAAAGTAAGCCACAAATCTACCTTTAACATCGGAAATGCTATTAGTACGGTGCGTTCACAGACCTGGGAAGTTGAAGCGCTGGTCTCTGGAGCCCTGTGGTGATGTGTTCGGGGGCGGCGTGGCGTTGACGCTGGGAGGACCGCTCTGTTGATAATGAGGCGACGACGGAGCGGACGACGTGGCCGAAGACGCGTTACTGCTCGAGTCCAGGTGAGACGAGACCGGCTGAGCTTCCTGAAAATACGACAGACACAAAGAAAACAGAGAGATTAGGAAAAATAAGGAGTAATAGTTTAATTTCTTAGGTTGAGCTTCTCATTCAGCCTGAAATTAGACAGAATAGTGGTTGTATAATGTCAAAGAAAAATGGGAAAAGGATCATCGATTTATTTTCAAAACATTTACTCTGCTCAAATTCAAAAATGTAAGTCATATCTTCACTGCAATATTTCATTTTCATTACTGTACTTAAGTAGATTTCTCAGGTATCTGTACTTCACTTGAGTATTTATTTATCTGGAGACTTTTACGCCCTACTTTTGACACAAATATCTGTACTTTCTACTCCTTACACTCTCAAAACAACCTCATTATTTCTACAAGCTCTACATGACGGAAAAGAAACAAGAGAGGGGAAGTCAAGCCCCGCCAAAATAAGAGAAGGCAAAATATGTTGTTGATATAAACTCATACAACATCTAATATTGTTTGTAATATTGTTGTAGAATAAAAATAACTGCAGAACACATCATAATTGCACTGATTCAGTTTTGATGATTCTGAAACTTTAATTTAAACTGAAACAAACACAAACAGCAGATTGTTCATGAAATAGTTATTGTTTTCAGATGTATTGTGTATCACTGACAACAAAATTAACTTTTACCTTTTACTTAAGTACATCTCAGAGAAGGTACTTTATTTTACTTTTACCAGAGTCGTTTTTAAACCAGGTATCTGTACGTTTTACTCAAACACAGCTCACCCTTTTGACGACGGCTTTGGGTAAAGTGCAGAACTGCAGAGGGAGCTCCACCGCGTGGTCGATGCGGTTATTAATGTCTGACGGCACTGACTCCGCCCTCCGCATCTGTGGCACTGACACGAAACCAGAACAGAAGCAGAAATCAGCGTCCAACTGTGTACATGTTTAAAATATTCAGTCAATCATCACATTCTAAATTCAATCACATTTAATCACATTTTAAACGCGAACTCAAAACTTATTTATTCAGTCTGGCTTTTATGTAGTGTTTTACCTATTTTATTTTATATTTTTTTAATTTAATTTAATTTAATTTAATTTAATTTAATTTGTTGTTATTTTACTCTTATTTTTTACTGAGTGAAGTAAAGTGAAACAAAGCCACCACTGTTTTTAAACTGTTGTGAATATTGTGTTTAATGATTTTATTTTGTGAAGCACCTTGAGTTGCATTAAACTGTATGAAAAGTGCAATATAAATACAGTTTGATTGATTTTGAATTTACTGTAACAAATCCAAACCGAGGGAATTGAACTAATGCTGCATTCATGTGTTGTTGCGAGAGTTAGTCATTTTTTAGGCTCAAAATGAGGATTAGACCAGTTTAAAAACTCAGAACCTCTACTTATTTCACTTAATAGAAATGTCAAGTGTTTTAAAACTTAATAAAATGCACATTTGGAAGTGTTTCTACAGGAAAAAAGGCAACATTAAAAACCGATCATGGCAGCAAACATTATTCTAAGTAGAGTTTCAACAAAAAAGGTCTCAGAGACTAGAAATGGAATCAACTGAGTCAAAGTCAGAGAAGTCTCACATGTGAGAAACGATATCCGACACGACGGAGCGTCTTTGGTGCATTTGTTGTGGCACTTCAACCTGAAAACAGAAATAAATGTCATTGGTGGTGGTTTACTTTAAAGAAAAACTCTGTAATTTGATCTAAAGTGGGCCAGACCAGTGAAATAATAGCATAATAAGCATTTTTTTTGCTTTGTTTTAGTGCAAAGAAGTACATATATGTCATTGAATTCAATCCTCACAATATGGCCTTGATGCTAATGCTATTTTCCTATCAATAACTTATCTCAAATCAATAACTGAGCTCTCTGCTGTGGGTAAATGTTATGTTATGGGTATAGCAGCAGCATAAGAAGTCTATTCATAATAAGAGTACAGAAAAATAGTATTTGATTAATAAATAAATCAACATTGTAGTAACACTTTTCCCATTCGTACTTGCAGTGTTTGCACTTGACCCCGAACATCATGCTTTTGCGACACACTTGGCACGTCTGCGAGAGCCACGACTTGGTAGAAAACCTCAAAGAGAAACAGAAAAACGACAGAGACGTTCAGACGGTGAAGAGATTCACTGCTGAACACAGACAGAGCTTCGGATTCCTCTCATTCCTGCGTTTTCAAATGCCATTCCCCGCGAACGAACGAGCAACAAAAACTGTCCGACGCATTCCTCTGACGGGGATTAAACAGGAATGCACAGCGGATGGTCAACTAAACTAAACACTGACCTTCTGCACTATTCTACATATATTTATTAGGGTTACACTGATCCAATAATCCAATAATACAAGAATAAAAAGCTGGATCGAGCAAACTGTTTGTGGTTTACACTTTATCGGAGCCCCTCCTTCTGAGCGTTAACTACTATTATTCACTAATATCATTTCCATTAGTGAGGTTTGACCAAATGCTGCTGATGTAAGACACATTTTACTCATTTTAATGTAAAACGAGTGAAGCTACAGTCCCTAAAATGATCCATCAGCCTTTTATATATATGGGTTATATCTGGGTTACATACAACCACAAGAATCATAAAAAATGAATCAAATAAAATGAATTACTCTTTAACTGTAAGTTGATATTATATGTCTAAACAATGGAAGAACAGCTGGTATTTACGTTATTTTATTTTTATAATGTCTATTTCCGTAATGGGTCATGTGACAAAAACAAGGGTCTTTATTTATATGATATTTGGATTGGATCGGTATCGAAAACCTGGATCTGGATCTGTACAAAAAAAGCTGGATCGGTGCGTTATTTAATATTTACGCATCATGTGGAGGTAAAAATGACTAGGAACTACTTTAATGGAGGATGAAGTTAGCAAAGGAGCTAAAATATTCCCCAAATTGACAGCATTCTAGTTTTCCAGTCCTGTGTCTGTACCTGTGAGTGACGGCCAGCCCCAGGTCCCGCCTCATGGTTTGGGGGGAGCTCCTGTATTTGGCTAAACCTGTGAAAACACCACACATTTCTCATTAGACTCACAGCGGACCAGAAGAACCCGACCGGGGCAGATTTAAACTCACCGTCGAGCTGGGGCGCCGGGCCGGGGGTCCGCGCCGACAGAGGGGAGCGCAGCCCGCTGTCCTCGGGGCTCGTCCCGCAGCCGTTCATCTGGAGAGAGGCCAGAGGTTTGTTCTTCTTACAGCCTCTGAACAGACGAAAATATAAGACTGGGATTAGTTTAGTTTAATAGAACAGAACACAGGGACATGTGCTCTTTGGTGAAATTGGTAAAAAACTGTGTTGCTAATTGGCATAAAACACTTTTCAATGTTATTTTAAGGCAGCAGTGTAAATAAATTAATAATACAATTGTTTAGTTGTTGCTTTTGGGCCTGAGTCGTAATGGAATTGTAATTCTAAAGTAGACTCCGTGTAAATGACTGTGAGTATTTAAGGCTTTTATTTTGAATTCTGTTCTTTTAAGTACAACAAAAAGAAGCATAAAACTGATGAAAGCCAGTTCATTGATTCTACAGTGAATGATGAGTGTCAGATGGTATTGTTTATTGCCAAAATGGCTCTGATTGTCCTTAAGGTTCCCATCCCCTTGTTGGAGGTAAAGATGCATAAAAACAGAATCAGAATGTGCAAAAATATCAGTCATTGTTGAATTTCTAATAACAACCTTCTGGTTTAAGGACAATAAAGTCCACCAGAGTCACGTGGAACTTATGGAGCTTTCTTTTTTGGTCTGGACGTTCCTGTTGTGTCTTTGTGATCTGTTCAGACAAAACTCAACCAAAGATCCTTATTTGGAGATGATTCTGATATTTGGGGCAAAAAAGACACATGAACAGGAGAAAACAGAGGAGGAAATGGTGGAAAGAAACATGAGTTGTGTTTAAAAATACACTAGCCTCACAGATTTTGTTGTTTTATGTTTTATATCACACTATATTCATACTCACGCAGTTTCCTAATGAACATTAAAGTGATTTAAAATGGTTTAAAGCAGTTTCCGTTGTTTGTATTTATTCTATATTAATAATAACATGTCTTTTTAGGCTCTACTCCATTAAACTGTCACCACGAAAAAACCAAAAGTTACCACAACAAACAAATATTAAGGAACTACTTTTGGGTTTTTAGTGCAGACCTTTGTGTGGACAGAAGTTGTAATAAAGAAAAGAAACGTCCCGCTTCATCAAAGTCCTGTAACAAACTAAAAACCCCGAGCTCACTTGCTGCCGGGCTCCTCGATGCGGTTCGCCAGCTGAGACTCGTGGCTCTTGCTTCTCGTCAGCGTGAGGTTGGGGAACAGCTGCAGGAGTTTTCGCGACGTGGGCGGCGTGTGCGAGACTTTAGCCGCTCTGCTCTTCGGGGTCTGAGGGACGGGAGGCGGGACGTCCGACTCGGGGCTGAAGGCGTCCTGCGTGTCCTCCGACGAAGACACGGACGGCCGCAGCTCTGCGTCCGAACACGGCACCACGGAGATGGAGATGGAGCGGCCGTGGGTGAAGGGCAGCGGGTCCGGGACGGACGGGGGGCTCAGGGGCGAGAAGGGGTTACTGTCTTTACTGCTCATACTGTCCCGTCGATCTGCCCCGGACGAGGAGCTGGAGGCCGGTCTGGGGTCACATCCTGAAATGAAGAGAGAGAGAAACCAGGAAAACATGTGAAAAATAGTCATAACTAGTGATGATGCTAATACAAGGCTAATTTTTATTTTATTATATTTTTATATTTATCTTGACCTGATTGCACCTTGCACCGAGTTGCTTTATATTTTTTATATTCTATTTTCAAATTTTTATTATACTTTTGGAGAGTGATATTTTTTTATTATATTTTTGTACTTTTTTTTATTTCCTTATAATATTTTTTAAAATGCTACGTTTATTTTTACCGAGGTGTTTTTAGATTCTTGGATGCTGTATTTTTAAATGTATTTATTATATTTCTTGTTATCTTTTCATTAGTCTTGTCTGTAACAAAAAAGAATTGACCCTCGGAGATAAATAACAGAATTCTGATTATATCTACTGTATATCTGAAGGTATATGTTGTTAATCCTGTTGTTCTTTATGTTATTCCTTGACAAAAATGAGCTGAGGTTTACCAAAAAAAAGAACATTTCTCTGACTTTTTCAGTTTTCTGTGTGGCCATTACTGAAATATTACTGTTCTGATTATTTTACACCTTTACTCATTGACTTTGGAAATATGTTGGACTTAAATAAATAATATATTCTAACGTATCAATAAATAGCTTAAAAAATAAACATAACAAGTAATAAATAAAAACAAATATTAAATAACAGTTTTTTCTCGATTACAAAGGTTTTGTGATCGTTGGGAGCAGAAATTGCAAACCTGTGTCACTGTTGCTCTTCAGACAGGAGAGGGCAGCAGTGAGCCGGTCGTCGGAGCTGGAGCCCAGGCGTCTCATGGTGTCCCGGGGCCCGGAGCAGGACGTCAGGGGTCCGTCCACAGAGAGCTTCCCCGCTGCAGCCTGAGGACACCAACAGCACCGTCACTAACGCAAACAACACGCTCTACAGGTCTGTGCTGCCTTCAGGGACCCGCCGTAAAACAGATAACAGGGTCCGACAGAGAGAGGGGATGACTCAGCTGGAGTTAAACAACGCTAAACTGAGCCTGGGTTTTCCCAAAGAGCAACAGGAAGAAACACAGTCAGGATGAGTCACGACAACGACGAGGATCAGCTGCAAACTCACAGATGACACTAGAAATCCTTCACGTGACGCAATGGTTTGGATGGTTGGCAACAAAAACAATGGTAATTCCCACTTATTTATGTCACTAAAATTAGAAACGTCATGTAAAATTTCCTCTGAATATTCCTGGAATTGAGCTGTGATTGGCCAAAGATCTAAAAAATCTATTAAAAATGCTTAGTAATCAAGTGAAGGTCTTGTTATTTCAAAAATTTTGTTTTTTTTGACCCTGTCTCAGACTCCACTCTCCTCCAACAGCAGCAGTAACCTTTCCTGCTTCTTTTATTTAAAAAAAAAAGATCAAACCAGACCAATTTTTCACCAGAAAATACTAAATTGCAGTTTAATTATCTCTAAATCTTAAACATTGCGTCGAACATTTATCCCTGTATAATTTTCTACACATTTCTCTATTTTTATCTTTTTTGAGCTGTTTCTCTGTAAAATAAGACGTATTTCCAACAGAATAACCCATTTCCTTGGTTTACTTCCTTGTTCCTTCGTTGTTGACATCAGTGTCGACCAATGGGAGCGCTCCTTTTTACCTGAAGCGAGCTGTGATTGGACAAAATCCCGCTCATCTATTAAAATCTTAATTATAAGTCTCATTTTTTCACAATAAGCTCTAAGTGACTAAATGCAACAGTAAAAAAACATGGATTTTTCAGGGATTAAACAGTTCTCTTTTTCATAATCCTCATTT
Organism: Rhyacichthys aspro; assembly: GCA_036850595.1. Classification (NCBI taxonomy): domain Eukaryota; kingdom Metazoa; phylum Chordata; class Actinopteri; order Gobiiformes; family Rhyacichthyidae; genus Rhyacichthys; species Rhyacichthys aspro. The sequence continues at coordinate 3,299,280 of CM072160.1, forward strand.
AACTTGACAAACTGACAAGTAAAAGGTTTTATAAAACAGAAGTAAACCTGGAAATTAAAAACTTATTCATCTCTCAGATGATATTCATGGGTTAGAGAGCATCGTTACTACTGAGAGCCACTGAGAGTTTTATTTGTCTGTGAAATGCCAGAGCTGATCCCAGACCTGATCCAGGAATGTGTTGGCGAACTGTGAAAACACGCTTCACTCTGCTGCTGTTTAACTGGACTCTGTGTGTGTCTGTGAATGTGAGAGTAATGGGACGGGGCTGGGGGCTGGGGGCTGGAGCCTGGAGCCTGGAGCCTGTCCCGGGACGTCCTGGACAGTGGCAGGGCTGACATTCACTCTCACTTTCAATCACTAGACGCATTTTACATGTTCAATGTTCAATGCTTCAAGGCTCTAACCTCTCTGGACGTGAAATGAACGGGACAAAAACCAAATCTAGGGAGATAATAAGTCATGATAACTTACAAAAAGGGATATGGGACACCGATGTACGCTTCATATTTAATGCAAATCAACCTTACGCTTTTGATTTTTGATTTTGAGAGCCGTGCTGGAGCAGACAGTGGAGGAAAAGTTTATGTAGATCTGATTGAAAAAAGCAAATATAAAAAACCCTCCATTACACTGAATCTAATGAGCCTAAAATGACTCAAATAAAAGACCGTTCAGAACATCAAACAAACAAAATACATCAGGACGATGCCAGAGCTCCTCATAAATCTGTCCAAATGAGACTTTAGTCCAACACCAGGTTCTTAGTCATTACATGAAATCGACAAATCCCTCAAATCAAAGCCAAACAGTGACTCTGTGTTTTTATTAAGCTCCATTTCAATGAATAATCCGAAGAAGAATCTCATTTACAAATTTGCGGCTCTAGACTGGACCCGAGGCGTTTTTCCGAGAACAAACTGATCCGTAACGATGCTTTTGACCAAATACAAAAACAGGACACGGCCCCCGGCTTTTTTTATTCCAGTAAATATTAAACCCTTTCTTGAAACTGCCTTTAGCTATAACTGCTTTAATAATTACTGTCTTTGAAAATTAGACACAATACTGAGTTCTGGAGCGGCAGACGTCTTTCTAGGAACTGTTCGGTGATGAAAGGGCAAGAACAGACCAGGGTTTCCTAGAAAGGGTTTTTGTTTAAAGGAATTAGACAGATTCACAGGCAACAGTCGGTCATCCTCGAGGAATAATGCACTGAGAGAGTAAAACTAGGAAAGGAAACGTAACTAGAAACTAAAGATGCTATTTTCTCAAAAGATGGTTCATAAAAGGCTTTAAAAGGGTTTTAAGCGAAGGCCAGAAGAAGGTAGTGAGAACTAGTTTTATTTAAAGGTGCAGTTTCAGCAGATTTTAAGCAAGATTTTATTGAAGATTGTGTTTTTAAAAAGAATGAAAAAATGAATCACTTCTCCTCAGTTTGTCCACTCAAGACAAACTCAGTTTAGCTTTAGTTTAATCACATTTGTTTTATTTGTTCATTCAATCAAAGACAGTTTTTGGTACTAAGATGTGAATAATCTGCTCAAATCCAAATAAGACTTGTTCAAATCCAACTAAAACCTGTTTAAATCCATCTAAAACCTGTTCAAATCCAACTAAAACTGGTTCAAATCAAAATAAAACCTGCTCAAATCAAAATAAAACCTGTTCAAATCCAACTAAAACTGGTTCAAATCCAACTAAAACTTGTTCAAATCCATCTAAAACCTGTTCAAATCCAAATAAACCTCCTCAAATCCAAACAAAACCTGTTAGAATCCAACTTAAACTGGTTAAAATCCAAATAAAACCTGTTCAAATCCATCTAAAACCTGTTCAAATCCATCTAAAACCTGTTCAAATCCATCTAAAACCTGTTCAAATCCATCTAAAACCTGTTCAAATCCATCTAAAACTTGTTCAAATCCATCTAAAACCTGCTCAAATCCATCTAAAACTTGTTCAAATCCATCTAAAACCAGCTCAAATCCATCTAAAACTTGTTCAAATCCATCTAAAACCAGTTCAAATCCAAATAAAACCTGTTCAAATCCAACTAAAACCAGTTGAAATCCAAATAAAACCTGCTCAAATCCAAATAGAACCTGTTCAAATCCATCTAAAACCTGCTCAAATCCAAATAAAACCTGTTCAAATCCATCTAAAACCTGCTTAAATCCATCTAAAACTTGTTCAAATCCATCTAAAACCTGCTCAAATCCATCTTAAACTTGTTCAAATCCAAATAAAGATAAAGATATAGAGCAGACCACAGCAGCTTCACAGACACAAGTAAGACATTAAATCGTTTCCAAAAGTCCCGAGAGCAGAGTGTGATCCTGCAGAGGCTGTTTGTCGGCGTGTTTTCATGCAGCAGGTGGAGACAGTGCAGCTCGCTTTAATAATGACTTCATTGTGAACCGAAGGTGTGAACGAGAAGAGGCTCATAAATCTGTCACTGGAGCCGCCCCGGACCAGCCTCTCAGGGTTTTCAGCTGCGCATTAGCTCAGAATGATTTACAGCTCAATGTGTCACACAGGGGAAGGGCTTATTAGATAAATGCTATAGATCGGATCAAACACTGGGCAGCTCATGTGAAATAATACAAAAATACATCAGGACAATGTTAAATGTCAAAAAAGGGAAAGTTGAATCAGATGAATTTTATTTATTCATGAAATCTTAAGCCAGTTTTTGGTAATAAGATGTAAATAAGCTGCTCAGATCCAAATAAAACCTGTTCAAGTCCATCTAAAACCTGATCAAATCCAAATAAAACAGTTTAAATCCATCTAAGACCTGCACAAATCCAAATAAAACCCATTTAAATTCAAATAGAACTGTTCAAATCCATCTAAAACCTGATCAAATCCAAATAAAACCTATTCAAATCCATCTAAAACCTGTTCAAATCCAAATAAAAACTGTTCAAATCCATCTAAGTCCTGTTCAAATCCAAATAAAACTGTTCTAATCCATCTAAAACCTGATCAAATCCACATAAAAACTGTTTAAATCCATCTAAAACCTGTTCAAATCCAAATAAAAACTGTTCAAATCCATCTAAAACCTGTTCAAATCCAAATAAAAACTGTTCAAATCCATCTAAAACCTGTTCAAATCCACATAAAAACTATTTAAATCCATCTAAAACCTGCTCAAATCCATCTAAAACCTATTCAAATCCACATAAAAACTGTTCAAATCCATCTAAAACTTGTTCAAATCCAAATAAAACCAGTTTCCATAACTAGATAGATAACTAACTAAAGACTCAAATGAAGAAATCTCACATTCAAAATTCAGTAAAAGCTGGTTTAGGCTCTTGGTTAAAGGTGGATATTTTACAGAACACATAAAGGACGACACTGGCTCGTTTTGTTGTTTTGTTGCTCACTTAAAGCTGCTGTAATCAACAACTCCTTCCCTCATGCTCCAAACCCAACAACATAGTGGCCTACCTCCATTTATTTCTTTAAAAAAGGTAACGCTGAACCAACTGTCCAACTCTAATAGTAATTTATTACGTAAAAACTGAGCTGCACTTTCTTTTTTTTTAATGCAGCTCCATTATTCTCCACCATTTTGATCATAATACCTTTTTCTGTCCAAATAAAAACCAACTACAGCTATTTAAGGCAAATAAAATCCAGCTAAAACAGGTTAAAATCAATTCATGTCAAACTGAAACCGCCCTAGACCCGTTCAAGTCCAACAAGAAGCACTTAAACTGTATTTAAATTAAACTAAACTCGCTTAAGACCTGTTTTATGTCCATAATCATTACTGTATTTGTAGGAGAAACAAATATATTATGAGATGGTACGTTGGTGGTAAGTTTTGTCATAAATCCATCAGAGTCCATAAAAACCCTGTTTATGTCTGTGGCTGACATGTTTCAGATTCCAGCTGGATTCAGAATATCCTCTGCTCACGAGACAAACGACTTTTTAAAGACAGCTTTTGTTGCCAGCGGGACGCTCCAGACACTGAGAGCTTTTTTTGTCTTTATACTCAGTGTTTGTTCCAGACTCTGTGAATTCACGGCCAATATTTATCTGTAAAAGGCTGGAATACACACTTTCTAGACTGAAAACTATATGTATTTGTACTTTGTTACTGTACTGAAGTAGATTTTTCAGGTAACTTTACTTGAGTATTTATTTATCTGGCGACTTTTTACTTTTACTCTGTACTTTTGACACAAATATCTGTACTTTCTACTCCTTACATTGTCAAAACAGCCTCGTTACTTTTACAACCTCAACTAAAAGACTAACTAACGAGAGAGGGGAAGTCAAGCCCCGCCAAAATAAGAGAAGGCAAAATATGTTATTGATATAAACTCATACAACATCTAATATTTTTTGGTGAATGATGCAGAATAAAAATAATTACAGAACAAATCACAATTGAACTGGTTCAGTTTTGATGATTCTGTCTGAAACTTGAACCTAAGTTTGTTCATGAAAGAGTCATCACATGTGTTTTCACAAATGTATTGTGTATCATTGACAGCAAAATTAATTTTTACTTTTTACTCAAGTCACATTTAAGAGGAATATCTAATTGCCATTGATTAGACCAGATCAGATTTCCTCAAATAAAAGAAAAACTGTTGCACACTACGTTTAACCTAAAAAGGACAAAGGCTGATTGAGAAAGGAAAAGGAAAAGGAGCGACTAATGTCAGAAATTAGTGTCAGGACTAAGACCTGAAGCATCATTTCCAGACAGAGATCCCAGGGAACAGTCCAGACCAAGTCCAAACTCCTGGGGGTTTGTGAAGGGTCAGAAACCGGGAACAACCCCTGTTCTTGGTGCATTTAAAGAGACAGACCCTGACCCAGAGTTGGACTGATTTGTGTGGACTCTAATGTGAGCAGCTGAGGCGGAGGGCGGCTCTGTGTATTTACTGGAAATACTCCACATTCCTGCGCCTCCTGTGAGCTCTTCACTTTGTTTTGAGTAGCATCAGTGAAGTGTGGAGCAGCACAGTTCAGATACAAGAACGTTAAATAAAATCAACATTATTATTACTTCAGCTGAAATACAAGACTTAGAGTATTTATTTTTTAATATGATAATCTGTTTATTTCACGCTGGTATTGCCTCTGATAATGTTTATAATGATTGCACTTTATGAGACTGCAATTATTCTATGATTTTGTGGATGTGTGTTTAATTTTCTGCTCATTTCTCTATTTTTTTAATCTTTTTTGAGCTGTTTCTCTGTAAAATAAGACATATTTCCAACAGAATAACCCATTTCCTTGGTTTATTTCCTTGTTCCTTCGTTGTTTACATCAATTATAAAGACTAGATCATGTCTTAAGGTCTCATTTTTTCAGATGATTCCTGTTACAATAAACTTTAGGTGATTACACTGAGAAACTAAATGAAACTATAAAAAAAAATCAGGTAATGGACTTTTAATTTGTAAATATGATTGGATAAAATGACCTTGTAGTTCATCAAATCACCTCCAGGTTTTAATCTAAAGCCCTTCCAGATGTTCCTGTGTCAGGTTACTTAAGCCAAGACTTTTAAAGCAACATTTTTCTGGACATGTCCCATCTAAAGACCACAAATAGAAAGGAAAAAAAAATCAAATACAATCATAAAGTGCTGTTGTCTGCAGCAGGAGCTCAGAACATCATGGGTTCGTTCAGTAAAATCTTCTGAGCCTCTCTGACTAGGTTTGTGAGGTTATAATTATCTAACGCTGACATAAAAAGAAGAAAAACAAAGGAATATTTCACAGTAAGACGTAATATTTCCGAGTTCGTTCTGCTTAACTTACACGGGGCAATTTCTCAGCGGCCAGTCCAGTGCTGACTCTGAAAAGGAGGCTTTTGACCATGTTTTATGCCAAGAAGTCGTACATTTTCCTTTGTTTTATCCCAACAGAGCACTTTACAATGTTTGGACGTGTCTTGTTAATGTTGCACTTTGAATTTCCTGATTCAAGAAGATTGCATCACTTCCTATCTGCTGCCAGAAGATTTACAGAGAAGCTTTACAGTCTTCGGAACTGTATTGTGTTATGACTGAATTTCAGAGTCCTGCTTTAAGATAAAGAAACAAACACAGGTTAAGGTCACTCATTTGACAGCTGCCCGCATGTTTTTACAGTTCCGAGGTTGTTTTGTGTGAGAACGAGAGAGAGGGGGGAAAAAAAAATCAAAGTCTGACACATACCGATACCTGGGCAGTGCCTGGGCATGTCTCGCTCTGTTTACAGTCGAAGGAAGAAGAGTTAGAGGCTCTGAGACGACTCTATAACAGCACAGAGGCAGACTAATAAAAGCATAAACCTGACAAAACCTCCTCACGTGGAGTTAATGAGCCGTTGACATAAGTGTTTCTGCGTAAACAGAGGCAGAGAAGGGAAGGGTAGAGTCCACAATGAGGACTGTCCTGCCTTTAGACTTGTACTGTAAGAGATTATCTGCACAAAACAAACTCATTAAGATGACTTTAACAGCCTTTAAAATCAGTAACGATCTGACAACAGCCCCAGGACTGAACAGGAGTAAACCAAAGACAAAATCAGGCTTAAAACTTCAAAAAAAAAAGGACAAAAAACAAAGACTGAATTGGGACTAAACTTTGCAGGACTAATATACTTCGACCTAAAGAAAAGTCAGAACCAAAACTAAACCTTTAAATAAACCAGGGCTAAAGGAGATAAATGTGGAGCAAAAACATACAATGCGTTAAGGACAGGTAAAAAAAAAAAGGTCTTTGAACATAATCTTTTGCCTTTAGAGACACTTTAAGCTCAGAAAGTCAGAAATAATATAAAGTTAAAGAGACGATACTATTCTGTTTTTAGAGGCGGAAAGGTTATGTTATTATGGATAAAAAAGTGTCCCAAAGAGGAAATAGTTCAAGGGCCAAAGTCCTTCCTAAATGTTTCAGTCACACACATAGAATCACATTTTTATAAGAATTTAGTTTTGTGATAAATTTATAAGCAACAAAACCAAACGCAACCATCATCAACATCAACAGGTCTCGTTCTTTCACATTTGGAAAGTAATACTGAACACTGCTGACATCTATATCTCCAGTTTATCAAAACTAACAGACCAGGTTTATTTATAAAGCACCTTTAAAACCGTGCAGTTAAAGCCAAAGTGCTGTACACAAGCATTAAAATAAATAAAAGCGATAAAAGACAAAACACTACAATACAAACACAATGCAATAAGTAAAAACAACATAAAATAGAAACATGAATTAAAACAGAAAGATTATAAATGACCACGACAAGCCACCAAGAAAAAGTGAGTTTTAAAAAGTGATTTAAAAATGGGCAGTGAATGGTTCTAACGTCTAAAGGAGAAGTTTACGTTTTGTTTTTGGGGACTGTAAGCAACAAATAGAACAGACTATTTAAAAGTAAATAAAAGGATCTTAAAATCAATTCTATAATTCACCTGCAGCAAGTGAATGTGCTCATACTTGACTGTTCCTGTTAAAACTACGGTTAATAACAAGATGTAGTTCAAGATTGTTTATAATGTAATCTCCATGGAAACGTTCAGGTCTGACCTTTGACCTGCTGGGCCATAAACAATACTATTAATTGTCTGCTCCAATTATAGCATGAAATAATAAATAATAAAATGAAATAATAAACATGAAATGATTAGAGGTTAAGCTACGTTTCTGACAGAAGTATTTATTTAAAACTATCCAGTCCTCCTCATGAATAGTTGGCTTGGATAGATTTGGTATTTGTTTTTTTGTGTATAAATCAGTAAATTAAATAAGTAGATTAGCTAATAAGTAAAATGTGAATAACCATGATGTAAAATAATAATAATTCTGAAAGCAGTACAACATGACTGTCCTAATACAGGTTATATTTAGAAGATATATATAAAGAGTTGTGTTAAACCAATTAGAAAAGTTAGAACTTATTTAAAGAAATGTCAACATCTTAATGATGATATTTGAAATGTTCATTCAAATTATTATTATATTTTTCTCTCTCTTTATCTCCCCACAATTAAATACAGCAAGTACAGTGTTTTTGTTTTGTTTTTTTGGCTTTTTTTGTTTTTCCTTTGCTGCTTTTTTCACTGTTTTTGGTTTGTTTTTTGAGTTTTTGTTCCTTGTGAATAATGTTGATAATTGAAAACCAAAAAAGATACTACACAAGATTGTCACGTGTCTCAAAAATTCATAACAATATTAAGGGTAGACATTTGTTTGTGGCTCTGTCTTGAGTAACTGAGCGACCCAGATTTATTTGGATTGTATTGTTAAATGAACAGAAAGAAGCTGCTCAAAGACACACAGAGCAGACAGATTTATGATTTATGTATCGACAAAACCTGCCGTAACTTCTGTTTTACTGCATTTGAACCAAATCTGCACAATTATAATACACAATGCTTGAAATCTCCGTCATCCAAAAGCTCTTTTAGGTGAGAAACAGGTTAAGAAATAAAACTGAGACAAGCTAAGATCAAACCAGGTCTAAATATGGGACTAAATCAGACAAAAACAAGAGGATAACCATTCAAAAGTCCAACAAATAACCAACTATAAAGTAAAAAAAGGCACAAAAACACCACTAACTACTAAAATCTGGAGGTTGTTTGCTAACCTGCTTCTATCCCATAATAATAACCCGTCTTTAAACAGAGCAGACAGCCTTTTACCATGTGTTCCAGCGTCTCCATTCAGCGCCGAAGCCCCCTGACTCATAATAATCCAGTCCTTCACACGGCGCCGGGACGTCACTGACAGAGACACAGAGGTCCCGTCCCAGGCTCTTAGCTGTCTCCTGTCCCGCCTCCATAAGTCCCTCCCCCTCAGGCCCCTCCTCCTCCCCTCGTCCCAGCAGCAGATAGCCCTTTAGCCCCGGAGTCTTCCTGAAATACCAGAGCGGTGGATCAGAGACGGGACGGCTGCAGGAGGGGCGCCCGCCGGGACTCAGCGGGTCCCAGCAGAGAAATGAGGAGGAAAAACCAACACGGAGTTAAAAAGTATAAAGAGACACAACAATAACAAACAATACGCACTACTTTTGAGTTAAGAGTCATTTCCTTTTTTGTCACATGACTTTTTTGAGCATTTGTGTCAAATATTGAAGTAAATAAACAAAAAGGAACACATTGGTCAAAAAAGTGTAGGTTATGGAAAGTCAAATCAAGATAATTTACATTTGTTTATCTGGAAAAATAAAGACATTTAAAGCCCCAATACTTCCTGTTTCTGTTTCTGTTTCTACAGGTGCCCAGAGAGGACAAACTGAGCACTGCTGCAGGAGAAGCACATTCAGATTTCTTTTTTTTTTTAACATATTCTTGTTGAAAGATTGGAGCATTTATGAATTAAACTGATTTAGTTCTGATTTTTACAGTGAAATCATCTTTAGACCCTATTTCCACTGAGGTTGTTCATGGACAATGGCATGTCCCTTTAGGGCTACTGTAGCAATGTCAATTTAACTTTTTTAATTTTAAACATTTAATTTAACTTCCTATGAAATAAATAAAATAAAACAAAAAACAACAAAAATTAAATTAAATTAAATTAAATTAAATTAAATTAAATTAAATTAAATTAAATTAAATTAAATTAAATTAAATTAAATTAAATTAAATTAAATTAAATTAAATTAAATTAAATTAAATTAAATTAAATTAAATTAAATTAAATTAAATTAAATTAAATTAAATTAAATTGTGAGCTAAGGCTGGCCGATATATTGAGTTTTCTACATCAAGATATTTTCTTACAAGATATGGTGAGAAAGTATCTTGTTTATTTTGAGATACTGACCTAAAAATGATCTTGGATTTTTTAAAGAGGCGTAGGCTGCTAAATATGTCCAATCACAGAACAGTTTTAGTTTTCTTTTGTTATTACTGCATTAGGAAAAACAATAATGTATTGAGTGAATGACAAGGTGTAAATACTTTAATGAAATAAATGAGTTCAAAGGGAGTGAGTGTGCAGATTAAATTATAAAACATATATCTATTTATTTACTGTGTCCTGATTCTGCTAAATATATCGAGATAATTCTTCAGGTCAAACACAGCTTTATCTGACCTTTTAATTAACTCAAATCATAAAGTGAGTTACAGATTTGATGTAGTGTTTTCTGTAAATAAACAAACATAAGGCACTAGAGGCCTCCAGTGTCTCTCTTATGTGTCACTACAGCAGCAACAGTGCGTAAAAATGTGTCTATTTCTTGAAAAATAGCTATACTTCTATTAACTTCAGTGCTGCAGTAGTTCTCTACACAAATTCCTCTTTAACAAGCACCGTACAACTCAAATTTACTCGCCTCGCCTCCACATTGTCTCCTGAAACTTAATCTTGAGGAAAAACCACCACCTACAGCTCTATATCTCAGTAAATAGTCAGTTTTTCCTTCTTTTGGAGCTTTATCAGTGAGATAAGCTCAGAAACAGATGCACTTTCTTGTTCTTTGGACACAAATCTAATCAGTGTCAAACCCAAAAACCCAACACTTCCTTTTACAAAACAACGCCTTCTCTAAAACTGGACCGATATATAATGAGACGAGAAGTAGAGCTGTTAAAACACATGAAAAAACAAAAAAACAAAACAGAAACTCACGTCTATTTGCATGTTTTTTTGGTATTTAAAGAAATTATTGTGCAATTTAGGATTTGGAGCAAGTTCCTAATCTTCCAGGCTTCAGACAAAAACAAAAATATAATAAAAACATTACATATTCACACCTGAAACCACTTCTTTCTACAGCCTGTGAGCACATACGGTAGCCCTTTAGGGACATGCTGTTGTCTATGAAGAAACACAGTGAAAACAGGTTAGAGGTGAATATCAGACTCTTAACATTTGGAAATAAAAGTGATTTAGCTCATAATTGATGTAAACTTTCATATTAATTGCGTAAAAAAAGACAAAAAAACATTATCTCCGTCTCATTAAACACTGCATCGAAGCATTGACAACATTTATTCATGTTTAACTTGCTCCTGTTTCTCTATTTTTATCTTTTTTGAGCTGTTTCTCTGTAAAATAAGACGTATTTTGCAATTTCCTTGGTTTATTTCCTTGTTCCTTCGTTGTTGACATCAGTGTCGACCAATGGGAGCGCTCCTTTTTACCTGAAGTGAGCTGTGATTGGACAAAATCCTGCTGTGGACTGATCATTCTCATCTATTAAAATCCTTCATTATAAAGACTAGATCACGTCTTAAGGTCTCATTTTTTCAGATGATTCCTGTTACAATAAACTTCAGGTGATTCAACTGAAAAACTAATTGCAACAGTAAAATAAATTAGGTAATTAACTCATTACTTCATTAAAAGACATCTACGATTAATCATCACAAATTTGCACGTTTTTCTTTTGAATCAAAGCAGAGGCAGCAGTTCAGGTCGACACAAGCTAACGCCACGCCTCATGCCTCTGAGTCTGTGCCTCTTCATGAATTTGACTGAACTGTCCCGTCATGTAAACGCTGCGGGAACACGTCCTCGGGCTTTATTCACCGCTTTCACTGTTACGTAAGACTCAACCGAGGAACGTAGAGCAGACCAGGAAACCCAGAGGATTCATTCAGATAACAACTGAATAAAATAATTCAGAGTCAATCTTGGAGTGCAGGCTGTATCTGGTTTAGTCCAAGCTTTAAATTCACAGAGATGCTCCAATTTACTTCAATTTAGGGACTCAATATTTAATGCTCTGCTTGTGTTTAATGAATTCCTAGATACATTTGCAGAATTTAATTAAATGCAACAACTTGTCTTGTCTTCTAAAACTACGCAAGCAACAAGCGTAGGATAAAAGCAGAATTTATTATAATACATTAGTAAAACAGTTTTTCTTCAGAGTCGTGTATTTTTAGTGAGTTGCCAAAGCTTAAAATGTAAGAAAATCTGTATCAAGAGTATTTAGGCTGTTTGTAGTAATCAAATACATCATGGTTCAACAGACTGTACCTGATATTTTTTCTTCTAGTATGTCATAAAAGCAATAATTTGTGAAATAACAGTCTTTATGATCCATCTACTGTTTATTCTAAGAGATTGTAATAGATGAGAACCTCTATTCAGGAACAGAAAACCTTGGAGCGCTCCCATTGGTCGACACTTGTCACATGACGTTCCAGGAAGTTTAATAGCTGCAGATAAAGTGTATTTTCAGCTGAATATGTCTTTTAACAGAGAAACAGCTGAAAAAAGAAAAGCATCAACAGAGAAAAGGGAGGCAACGTAAAACACAGATAAATACTGTCAATTCAATCACGTAATGTTTAACGAGGAGGAGATAATTGTCGTCCTGACGCTGAAGTCACAGCTAAGCTAACGCTAAACTCTAAACTTCACTTTGGTCAAATGGATTTTGTGGAGGAAAAACTAAAAAACAAGATAAATTTACTCACAAGCTTGTCTATGTCTAAAGCCCGGCCAGTCAAGCTCTTTACTTGTGGCTGCGATAAACAATTAGTAATTATTTATGCTCTTGTTTTCGATTGTAAACAAAGAAAAGCCAACGTATCTCGGTGACTCATGTTCAGGAGGTGAGAGTCCAAACCAATCACAGCCGTGTCACTATTATAACCTCCGTCTGCTCAGAGACCACACATTCCTCTTCAGTGACTCACAGAGTTTCACCAAGTGACCATTCGACTGTTTCTGCCACCGCTGCCGCTGCCGGACGGGACAAAAGCTCTGCCGGGACAAACTCTCTGCCCCCCTCTGAACCGGGAAACTGGGACAGAACGGGCAGACAGCGTTAAAACAAGGTCACTCTGAGTCAAACTGCAGTAAAGAGTAATCACTAACCAGGATCTCCCAAAGTCCATCCAATAACATTTGAGATTATCTGTAGATTATTTATTTATTTATTAAAACTGGGAGTGATCATCTATTTTGTGGTAGTCTTCTCTGAATGTAGGCTCCTCAAATCCTTCTGTGTCCACGTTTATCCCACACACTTCAGGACTCACTGTTTCACTTTACACTAATGACACTGGCTGTATGTTTGGGGTTCTATTTTATATTTTCAAAACATTCTTTATTAAAGCTACACTCCCTGATTTTCTTTTTATCCTTGTCTCAGACTCCACTCTCCTCCAAAAGCAGCCTAGAGACCTCTCCTGCTTCTCTTTTATTAAAAAATAAAACCACAAAATACTAATCCATTTGACCAAACTGAAGTTTAGAGTTTAGCGTTAGCTTAGCTGTGACTTCAGCGTCAGGACGACAATTATCTCCTCCTCGTTAAACATGACGTGATTGAATTGACAGTATTTATCTGTGTTTTACGTTGCCTCCCTTTTCTTTTTCTCAGCTGTTTCTCTGTTAAAAGACATATTCAGCTGAAAATACACTTTATCTGCAGCTGTTAAACTTCCTGGAACGTCATGTGACACGTGTCGACCAATGGGAGCGCTCATCTATTACAATCCCTTAGAATAAACAGTAGATGCATCATAAATTTTCACAAATGATTGCTTTTACAATAAATGATTAGGGTTTTAAACCATTTTACAACAAGAAGAAGGAAATATCAGGAACAGTCTGTTTAAGAGCGTTTCTTTACAGTTTCCAAAACACTCTGTACACAAACTCTATCTCTATTAACCTGCCACTCAAGTTAAGTGCTTTTTTTTCAGACTCAAGAGATGTTCCTTAGTGTTTGTGGACCTTAACCTTGAACTTTCAGAACTGAGCTGCTTTGCCATAAACTTGAATAAAGAAGAGTACAGCAGACAGACAGTGGCTTTCTATTTACTCTCAGCTTTCTAAACCCTCAATTTATCCTTTACATTTTAGGGACTCACTCTTTAATTTCACAAGTTCTGTTTGTGTTTAATGCAATGGAGACATTAAATGCAATATTTTAAACTCACAAAGCAACAGCCTTAAGACCCTGACTCCATTTAAAACCAAAAGCTGCTGCTGCTGCTGCTAAAAAGAGCAACATTTATCATTCTTTCTCCAGGAATATGATTTAAATTCTCTTCTAATCAACAAACTGCAGTGTTTAGCTTCACCTTTACGTAATCATACAGCTGTAGGAGCCAAGCCTGAGTGCTAGGCTTATTTAACTAACCTCTAACCTCTTTTGAGAATGGAAAAGACTCTAAAAGCATGCCTCCAGAGTCTTATATCAGGCCTTTTGTCGCTCCGTCCAGTCTTTTAACACCAAACACCTTGAGCTTCAAAATCAAGTCTCGTTGCTCATCTCTAGACAAACTTTAACCTCAAACAAAAACCTGTCTCTGTCATTAACTCATTGTTTCTTCCTCGTTTCACTGCGTCATGTTTGTTGTCACTCACTAAAAACCACACATGCTCCTCTTCAGAAGAACTCAGCTGCTTCAAAAACACCTCAACGCGAGCTGTTGACCAAACACGGGAAACTCGAAAAACCTGCTACGAGCTGCAAGTCGGCGTAACACAGGCTGAAACACGCATTCGGCTTCGACTTAAACCTGTTGAAACTGAGATTTTCACCACAAAACACCAGAAAACACCGCAGAAACTTGGACTTTGACACTTGTTGCCCGGTTTTGGAGCGTTTTTTTTAAAGCAAAATAAGAATTAAACGTGACAAACCGGTCTCGTACCTCATTGAAACGGTCCGGTTCGGTCCCGGAGTCGCACCGAAGCCTTATGTCAGAGTGGGTCTGATGTTTACGAGGCTGTATCGGGTCTGATCTCAGTGAAGTGTCGTAAGTCGGGACGTCCCACAGGGAGCTGGGTGTGTATAAATAGACAGTGGGCAGGGAGCAGCTGACTCGACACATTCTGGTTTGGACGGATGAGCGGCTCGACGGGGGAAGGCTCAAAACATTACGGCGCCTCGCTCTGAAGCTGCTAATGGGACGTTTTCACACAAGAGAAAAAGGAGAACAGAGCAGGTTTGTTGTCAGTGTGAACGGGACAAATCAGGTTTACTTAGATCTCCTCCTGTCTTTTAATCGTATTAGAAAAATAAAGAAAACTCTTCAGCTCGACTCATGTTTTCCAGTGAATTCTACTCCCTTTAAACCTTTGAAAGAGAGTTTTTCTGAAGCAAGATTTGAACAAAAAACTCACAAATCCTTACGCAGTTTTTCTTATGTTCAGTAACTTTTGGTCTCACTCTACAGTTTTTAAAGCGGACTATCGGACTTGATCTAACGCTGTGATTACTGTCTCCTGTAGATGGCTTTTACTGTGGTGAATGTGTCTCTGCAGAGGCTCATTTTACAATTTAATCAGAGAAATACAATAATCAGACTGGAGTAGGGCTTATAGAGACATGTTATTATGAATATAGAATTAAAGAAACAGATGAAACTTCAAATGCACTGTTTAAAACTTGATTTAAATCACTTTAACGCTCTTTAGGAAGTGTTCGGCTTCACAGGAGACATCTGTCGTAGCGTTGAAAGAAAAACAGAGACAAACAAAACATAAAACATCGTAATCTGTGCATTTTATGTGCTTTTAAACCCGACCGATATTCATTTTGTCCGTTTTCTTTCTTTCTCTTTCATTAAAACAAAAGTCCCCCGCCTTTATAATAAATTTATTTTTGCCTCAAACTCGTCCAAAAGCTTCAAACAGTCCCTTTTAGTGCATTTCACATGTTATTTATGTACATTACCGGTCTGTAGCGTCTTGTGGTGTTGACATTGGCTTCGGGACGATGACCCGGGGTCTTTCTGCTGCAGCTGTGGCTGTAGTGAGTGGGCTTCACCTGCAGGGGGAGACAACACACCGCTGTATCACTCAAGAGTCACTGTTTCAGGCTTGTTTTGAGGGCCTCCGTTTGTCTGTGACTGATACACTTTACGATAGATTATTCCCTAGAGTAGACAGTTTGGAGAATGACACAGAAACTACACCATGTGCTGCTCTAAAATGGGGCTAATGGAAAATTGATTTAAAACACTACGTCAATGTCCATTTAAACGTGTGGTAGATGTTTTGATCGGTTCAGACACAGGCCGGTGTGGAGCATAAATGTATTTTATCCACAGGTTAACCCCAAAAATGTTGTTTCTAAGTATATTTTACAAGTTTCCGAGTGTTGTTGAGACAGTTAAGTAGCATAACTTATGAACAATTATAATAAAACATGTGACTTCTGGAAAAAAAAGCATTCCTTCAAATAAGAATCCAAAAATACCTCATAAAATATACTTTTACATATGCTGTTAAAATCTAATTATGGACAACAGAGCAACTCAAAAACCTGAGCTTCATTATCTTAATATGGGACAGTGAGGAACACACATAAAAAACTAAAATAATCCCAATAAAGACATAAAAGTCATGTATTTATTCATAGTATGTCCCTGGTGGTAGCCTTTTAAAAGAACAATTACACATAAAAATGTTTGATCTGGTTTATTTCTGTAAAGGTATAGTTCTCGTTCTGGTTGTGGGCGAATCATGAAGCGAAAAGTGAAAATGAAAAGTGAGAAAACAGTTGCATTTTCACTCACTGCTTAGAGCTCTGGTATTGGACACTGAATGAAAAATGCTAATTTATGCTAATATACTGCCTCACAAACTTCAACTATAAGAGCTATAACAGATATTCTGCACAATACGCCGTCAAAAAAACCAAAACCTGACGCAACCAGAGAAAGAAAATGTTTGTTATATGGTAATGTTTACACTAAAAAACACACAAATAACCATCTACTTACTGTTGAAATGTGACGTACGTCCTCGTCAGTCTCTGTGTTGGAGGCTGAAGCTAAAGCACAAACAGAGAAGTGTAGGTTTCAGTTAAAGATGAGTCTGTAGTAGTTTATCTGTGACGGGATCAGAGCGGCTCCGTTACACGACGAGGACGAGGACGGCGTACGTTAACGGTGCCAGTGGCGTGACGCGTGAGAACGGACGGCGTCACGTTTCCAACGCATTAGCTCGGGTTTTAGATTCGGACGGAGAATAAAAGATAGGACACGCGTGGCAGCTGCTTTTTAGGAGATTAAAGCTGCGGCGCTTCGTAGAGACAGACGGCTGTGAGGTATTTAAGATAAAGGATAAAATAAGGGTTTAATTAGGTTTGATAGTGTCTGTCCAGTCCTAGAACAAATCCTGTCCCCTTTTGTTTAATGGTCGGGAGCCTCATTTCCACTGGAGCAGCACGGTACAGGTCAGGGTCAGCACAGGTAAGTTTCCATTACTAAAGGGATCCAGAGTCCTGAACACTGAAGGCTGTTGATTGGACGACGGATAAACCTCACTCAAAGAAGAAAACATACTCGAAAACAAGCTGAAGTATTTCCAGATTTCCATTTCTGTGCAATCAAATGTTCAATTTAAATGTCTGCTCCCAATAATCACAAAACCCATGTAATCGATAAACAATGCTTATTTATTACTCGTTTTTATTTATTACTTGTTTTCAATACATTGTTGATCTTATTTATTTATCTTAATTATCATTTCTGTTTATTTTTTGAGCTTTTTATTTATAAGTTTCAATATATTATAACTAAGACCTGTTCAAATCCATCTAACACTTGTTCAAATCTGACTAAGACCTGTTCCAATCTGATTTAAAAGCTGTTTAAATGGTCAAATCCAACTAAAACATATCAAAATGTATCTAAAACTTCTTCAAGACCATTTAAAACTTGATCAAATCCAACTAAAACATATCAAAATGTATCTAAAACTTCTTCAAGACCATTTAAAACTTGATCAAATCCAACTAAAACATATCAAAATGTATGTAAAACTTCTTCAAGACCATTTAAAACTTGATCAAATCTACAATTATCTGATTAATCCCGGTTATCGAATTATTCTGTTCAAGTAAACGCGCTCAGTGATGCATTTAAAACTTCTTCTTTACCATCATGTGCAGCCCGTAAAGGAATTTATCCAGAATTTGCTCCACATTTTGTTTGAGACACTGAGGACACAATGAGGAACAGAATAAAAAAACTGCAAGAATAAAGCTCTTCTGTGTCTGTTTACGTGCCTGAAGTGCGGTGTATTGTCGATAAATGGTGCGAGATAAATCTGTGATGAGAAAAAACACAGAGCAGGTGCTGAAAACCACAAGGGGCTTTCCTCCAGCTGCAGCTCGCTCGACCGTTTCATCAGAAATGTCACCACAATGGAAAGACACGCTGCTGTTACTGCTCCCGTTTTTCATGAAGTCACAGATTCTTCCAAACAACACGACTGTTCCTCTCAGATCTGCTTCACACATTATTAAAAAGCACTTGACGTTTGCTCTGAGAGAAGTCGAAATTCAATTCAACCATTTCATTTAAATAAAAACTAATGCTCAACTCTTCAGTAGAAATGTTGAAATGTGGAACAATGCAATTTCTCAATAAATGTTCTTCTTATTTTAAACCAAAATGGAATAAACTACAGTAAACACAGATCACTCACTGCTTTGACTTGTGCATCAGAGAAGTGTGAGACCCACCCACAGCAGCAGACTCCTCTTGTGTCCTCTGTCCTCCTCTTGTGTCCTCTGTCCTCCTCTTGTGTCCTCTGTCCTCCTCTTGTCTCCTCTGTCCTCCTCTTGTCTCCTCTGTCCTCCTCTTGTCTCCTCTGTCCTCCTCTTGTCTCTTCTGTCCTCCACTTGTGCCCTCTGTCCTCCACTTGTCTCCTGTGTCCTCCCCTTGTCTCTTCTGTCCTCCACTTGTCTCCTCTGTCCTCCACTTGTCTCTTCTGTCCTCCACTTGTCTCCTCTGTCCTCCAATTGTCTCCTCTGTCCTCCAATTGCCTCCTCTGTCCTCCACTTGTCTCCTCTGGACTCCTCTTGTGTCCTCTGTCCTCCTCTTGTCTCCTCTGTCCTCTTCTGTCCTCCACTTGTCTCCTCTGGACTCCACTTGTCTCCTCTAGCCTCCTCCTCTATCCTCCTCTGTTGTGTCCTCCTCTTCTGTTCTCCTCTTGTGTCCTCTGTCCTCCTCTTGTGTCCTCTGTCCTCCACTTGTCTCCTCTGTCCTCCACTTGTCTCCTCTGTCCTCCACTTGTCTCCTATGGACTCCACTTGTCTCCTATGGACTCCACTTGTCTCGTCTGGACTCCTTTTGCCTCCTGTTCCCTCCTCCTCTTGTGTCCTCCTCTGTTGTGTCCTCCTCTTCTGTCCTCCTCTTGTCTCCTGTGTCCTCCCCTTGCCTCCTCTGTCCTCCCCTTGTCTCCTCTTTTTCCTTCCTCATTGTTCTTATATTGTCTCCTCAGCTCCTCTCTTTTCCTCCTCTTTGTGTCTCTCTTTGTCTCCCCTTCTACTGTGTCCTCCTCTTGTCTCCTGTGTCCTCCCCTTGCCTCCTCTGTCCTCCCCTTGTCTACTGTGTCCTCCTCTTGTCTCCTGTGTCCTCCCCTTGCCTCCTCTGTCCTCCCCTTGTCTCCTGTGTCCTCCTCGCTCACGTCTCTGGGTCTGTCTCTGAAAAGTGGTGGGAGGGAAACGTGGTTAAATTTAGACTCCTTTTCACAACAAGAGACTCTGGGAAAGTCTGGGTCAAACACAAACAAATCTAGTTCTATTTATTCATTTCTCTGGTTTTGTCCTAAATCTGGGTTTAATCCTCGTTAATTCTGGACCAGTTCTTATTAATGATTTAAATAAAGTATAAAATAACAATGACTTCATAATTTATAATAATAATCTATAAACTGCATTAATTCACAGTAAGTTTTAGTAAAATACAATCTCTACATTTCGCTCTGGAAACCACAAACAAATCTGGATCTAAAATCTAGTTCAGTCCTGGTTTAGTCCCTGGTTTAGTCCCTGGTCAAGTCCTGGTGAGTCCAGAGTTAAGTCTAGGTTTAGCACTTGGATTAGTTCTAGTTTAGTCCTGCTTAAAATGGTTCAAATCTGACAAAGACCTATTATAATCCAATTTGAACCTGTTTAAATTCAACTAAAACCTGCTCAAATCTCACTAAAGCCTGTTCAAATCCATCCAGAGTGCATGTTTAGCAGTGGGTTTAGTTCTAGTTCAGTCCTGGTTTAGTCCTGGTTTAGTCCTGCATTAGTCTTTACAAAAACATTTAAAACTGCAAATCAATCTTAGGTCAAAGTCTATTCCATCATATTCATGTCTGTGGCACTTATTTTAGACATTATCTTCTTATCTCTGAGCATTACAAACTATCCTCTCATTAATGTGGTTATAAGCATCAAAATTCATTCATAATTCATTTTTCATTGTCTCTTGTCTCTCTTTTTTTACACAAATCCAGAACAAAAATGTTGTTTTTTTTAACCTCAGTGGTCTATTTTTAAAATCCTATCTTCTACCTTGACTCTGGTTTTACTCCTTCTTTTAGTCCCTAGTTTAGTTTAGTCTTATTTACTAATTACTTCATTTTATTTATACTTTATACATTTAATTAATATTTATAGCTTGAGGCCTGTTCAAGTTTATGTTTTATTTCCATTTATAGGTCTATAACAGAAAAAAACTCAACAAACTAACATTAAACTCATAAATACATCACTTAAAGACCTAAAACGTGCTTAAACTCACCGTCCTCCGCAGCGAGGCTTCAGTCTGACCTTCCCCCGGTGACAGCGCCTCTTCCCCGGGCACAGTTGCGACCAGACCCCGGTGTCTGATGGTTCTCCACACCTTAACCCTCACAGCGCTTCCTCAAACTTAAAAACTCGGTCTAAATGTAAGTTTCCGCGTTGCATTTGAAACCAGTCTCATCATAAAACAAAAATAAGACCACACCGGGGGGTTGCCAGATCTGACTCGTGGTTTCCAGCCCAAAAACGACGTCTAATGGATCAAGAACAATTGAAAGAGCAAAGCAAGTTCAAGATACGTTTAATTATCACAACCTGTATCTTTGAAGTCTATGGAGAAGCCAAAAAAAGGTTTTAACTCTGTTTGGGAGCAAAATTTGGCATTTGAAATAAAAAAAAAAGACTTAATTGAGGAGAGGAACACGTGTTTTCTCGGGTGCTGCCCCCTGGTGGACAGTGAGAACATGGCTGCTGTCTCATTTCTCTTATTTCCTCCTGGTTTATCTCAGAGGAGGCACTGATAGGAGACAGGAAAGGAACGAGGAACGAGGAGAGATCTTTTAGATGGATTTGAACATGTTTTATCTGGATTTGAACAGGTCTCAGTCAGATTTGAACAGGTTTTAGATGGATTTGAACATGTCTCAGTCAGATTTGAACAGGTTTTAGATGGATTTGAACATGTCTCAGTCAGATTTGAACAGGTTTTAGATGGATTTTAACAGGGTTTGGGTGGTTTTGAACAGGTTTTAGATTAATTTGAACAGGTTTTAGATGGATTTTAACAGGTTTTAGATGGATTGTAACAGGGTTTGGATGGTTTTGAACAGGTTTTAGATTAATTTGAACAGGTCTTAGTCAGATTTGAACAGGTTTTAGGTGGATTTGAACAGGTTTTAGATGAATTTGAACAGGTCGTAGTCGGATTTGAACAGGTCCATCTAAAACCTGTTCAAATCCATCTGAAACCTGTACAGTTCTGACTAAGACCTGTTCAAATCCATCTGAAACCTGTTCAAATCTAAATAAAACTTGTTCAAATCCATCTGAAACCTGTTCAAATCTAAATAAAACTTGTTCAAATCCATCTGAACCTTGTACAGATCTGACTAAGACCTGTTCAAATCTATTTAAAACACTTTAAAATGTTCCTAAAACCTGTTCAAATCCAATTAAAACCTGCCCAAATCCAGCCAGAACCTGGTCCAATCCACCGAAAAACCAAACCCATTTGAAACCTGTTCAGATCTAAGTAAAACAGTTCAGGTCCAGCTTAAACCTGTTCAAATCTAAATAAACCTGCACTTGTGGAATAAGAATAATGTCATGTGTGAGAGCAGCCTCCAGGGGGCAGCATCAGCTCAGACTAAACCCTGACTCTCTTCATTTTCTGGGGACAGTGGGAGTCATCTGAGAGAAGATAATATTTCTGTGTGTCTCTGCAAACATCAGATTTAATCCTGATTCGTCCGAGGCTGGACCGTGATGTGTCCCACGTGGACAGGACTCACTCTGAGACCAACGCCTGTTTGTGTTGGTTTAGATCTGGTTCAGAAAAAAGGAGGAGGGCTATTATTGAAGAGAAAGGGTTTGGTTTGAGACGTGCAGTTTGTATTTAAAAGAAAACTGTGAGAAAAATGTGTCGGATCAACGTTTATCCAGATATTTTTGATGATTTAGAGATTGTGCTTAAGTCTTAATAATAATAATGATAATGGAAAGAAAAAGACAAGAAGATTTCAATTTGAATTAAACTGTCTCGAAGTAAACACTGACCTCCATGAGTCTGGACTTGGACTAAAACTGGACTTGGATAGTTTAGATTTTATTTTTAGTTCCCTTGTATCTCTTACAGTGTATCACAGACTGGTTCTGGTCTTGACTTGGTCTCAGTCTGGACTCGGTCTCAGTAGCTTCAGCCACAGACACAAATGTAACTGTACAAAACATGGTCTGACAAAGTACTGCAGTGATCCAAATAGAACCTGTTTAAATCCATCTAAAACCTGTTCAAATCTATCTGAAACCTGTTCAAATTCATCTAAAACCTGTTCAAATCTATCTGAAACCTGTTTAAATCTATCTAAAAACTGTTCAAATCTGACTAAAACCTATTCAAATCCATCTAAAACTTGTTTAAATCCATCTAAAACTTGTTTAAATCCATCTAAAACCTGTTTAAATCCATCTAAAACCTGTTCAGATCCTTTTAAAATCTGTTCAAATCTGACTAAAACCTATTCAAATCCATCTAAAACTTGTTTAAATCCATCTAAAACCTGTTCAAATCCATCTAAAACTTGTTTAAATCCATCTAAAATCTGTTCAAATCCATCTAAAACTTGTTTAAATCCAACTAAAACCTGTTAAAATCCTTTTAAAATCTGTTCAAATCCATTTAAAAACTGTTCAAATCCAACTGAAACCTGTTTAAATCCATCTAAAACCTGTTCAAATCCTAAATTCTTAATCTAAAAACTGTTCAAATCTCCCTATCCCTCTAAAAACTGTTCAAATCTAAAACTTTTCAAATCTAAAACCTATTCAAATCCATCTAAAACCTGTTTAAATCCATCTAAAAACTGTTCAAATCTGACTAAAACCTATTCAAATCCATCTAAAACTTGTTTAAATCCATCTAAAACCTGTTTAAATCCATCTAAAACCTGTTCAAATCCATCTGAAACCAGTTGAAAGTGCTGCAGTGATTCTTCAAAGCTATGAGCTGTATTTGTTGAGACACGGGACAGAGACCCTTCACCTTTAACGTGTCGTACATTTAAGTTTCATGTAAAATCAAACGTTTATCTCACTGCTTTTTAAAGAGAGCTGTTTTTGTGACGTCCTCTCATTTGATCAGAGCCTGGTCGCTTTGGGATCTGGCACTGACCGTTGACTCGAGGCAGATTTCAGAAACAGGAAGTGACTCATGTGTGTGTTATGGGCTCCCAAGGACAGAGCGGAGCAACGGGACAAAACAAGACTTTACCGGAGGTTTCGTCAGACTCCAGCCCTGGGTTTACAGTCAGCCACAGGGTTATCGCAAAAGTTTATCTGGAATAATCAGATATAGATACCACTTTGTAAATATGAACAAAGGGAAAGAGGAAACTGTGTTATCGCAGCACTGTTTGTCTGAGTTATATTTAAACAATGTGTAAAAGGATTAAAGAAACAAAAAAAAAGAGCCGTCTAAAAGTGTACAGTACCCTACTTTTTTGGCAATAGTAAGTTACATTAGCGTTAAGTTAGCCAGATGTGTATAACTCCATTAAAGCGTCATTTTTCTAATCAGATTTAACGCAACAGGACGCAAATATGTCCCAAATGTCCCCATCAGTGATAAAAAAATGGACATTAAGACATAATTTGTTGCACATTTCTGTATTTTTATCTTTTTGGAGCCGTTTCACTGTAAAATAAGACGTATTTCCAACAGAATAACCCATTTCCTTGGTTTATTTCCTTGTTCCTTCGTTGTTGACATCAGTGTCGACCAATGGGAGCGCTCCTTTTTACCTGAAGTGAGCTGTGATTGGACAAAATCCTGCTGTGGACTGATCATTCTCATCTATTAAAATCCTTCATTATAAAGACTAGATCACGTCTTAAGGTCTCATTTTTTCAGATGATTCCTGTTACAATAAACTTTAGGAGATTACACTGAAAAACTAAATGAAACAGTAATTGACTTTTAATTTAAAGCCTGGACTATCGCTTTAAGTCTGTTTGTAGTAAAGCACATTTAAATACACAACTATTCACGTTTTTACTGTTTAAATCGTAAAAGCATCAAAGGAATTCCTGAGAACATCTTGTGATTTTAGTGAAGTCTATTCTGGTTTAAAAACCCCAGAGCGTTGTATAAAGTGTAGAGCTCTCCTAATGTTTAACCCCAGCCTCGGTCAATGATCAACCCGACTGTGCAGCCGCTGGATCTCAGTACATTTCCACTCAGCTCCAGACGACGGACGGCGATAAGACGAGGTGTCAGACCCAGATGAATTTATAAATAAAATCAATAACAGACTGTTTACAGTGACTTAAGACATTAACTTTTCCTCTTTAAAAGATCTGAAAGTGTCTCTTCTGCAAAACAGGCAAAATCTGACGCAATAACGTTAAAAACGAACTAAATAACTTTGAAATATTTACAGTGAAATACTAATATAATAGGAAATAATACTGTATATGCCTGTAGTAAGTAGACAGAATTAACTTAAAACACATTAGATGATGTAGATAATACACAACATAACCACTGAAATTATCAATATTAATATTAAATTGAATTTAATAAGGAAACATTTTTTTTTTTTTATAATGCCTGATGATTTTTACTGTGAAAAATCCACTAAAGCTGCCATTTTTTTAACTGTAAATTTGATTTTTAAAAAAAAAACATTTTTAACAGCGATAATGATTTTTAAGCTCAGTAATCAGGTTTTTTTTTTTAATTTATATTGCAGCAGTGTTGATTTTTCAGCATTTTCCTATTAATTTCACAAAATTCTGCATTTTAATTTTGTTCGTAAATATAAAATTCAAAACTCAGTGAATTCACTACAGTCAAATAAGTTTATTTTTGTTTAACTGTAAATATTGTCAGCTACAGCTGCCATTTTTTTTACCATAAATTTGACTAATAATAATGATTTTACAGCTCAGTATTTTGAGTAAAAAAGTTTTTAAGAAGCAAAAAGATGTGAAAAAAACCCCACAATATCAAGAACCTGAAATTCTAAACAAATGAGCCACAAACTGCAGCTTAATTTTGTCCAAAAGTCTTTATTCAAACTAAAAACACATAAAACATGACAACTGCAGAAACTTTACATTCATATATTTATATATACTCAATATATTTACCGCTCTATACTGCATCTAACTCAGGCAGGACAGATTTCTCCCAAAAGAGAGCTTTTTGGAAGTGAACCTTAGTCCCAGCTGTTCTTTTTTGAGGGAAATAATGAATGAACACTGAAAAAACATAGAAAACCTGACCATATACAAACCTTTGGCTTTTAGCACTGACTTCAGTTTATTGCCAAGACTAATGACATCTCCCATCACTTTCATTCAGGACAGTCTCTCGGAGCATGTTTCCAGTCACTTTTTATGAAACGGAGCTGATTGGGTGATGTTTTCTTGACGCAGAGTGCGCTTTAGCAGTGTCGCTTTCACATTAAAAGGTGAACAAAATATAAAAAAAAATACAAAAACAAGCCAAAGCTATAAATGATAAGAAACAAAACAGGTGATATGTGAAAGATTTGTACACGTCACAAAGAAACGCATTTGTACGAGAGAAGAAAGCGTGAAATGGTCAAACACTGGTCGCTTTGGGAAAAACATTCACCAAACATTCGCCTTCGAACATTCAGTCTGGAAAACAGACGATAACTAAACCGAATGTGAGGACGAAAAAACACTAAGAACCTGACAAAAAAGGAGCAGAGTGGATTTAAAAACAAATCGCTAAAGGCACTAGCAAAGAATCGTCAAGTCGTTACTTTAATGATATGCTTTTGCCCTTAAGTCCAACAAAAACTCATCAAATCCCTCTGTTTTCTCTGTTTATTTGAATCTTAAGTGAACTGAAAATTTGGCTGAACTAGATGAAGTTATTCTGCAGCTAATGGTTACAAACAAGAGCCCAAAAAGTAAAGAGGTAGCCGTTCGTGAAGTGAAATGTGAGAGTTTCCACTTTGAACTACAGACTAAAAAGCACTGGATGGGATTTCTTGATTTAAAAGCACAAGACGTTATCTAGTGTGCAATAAATTTGGAAAAAAACATGGATTCTGTCAAATGCTTGTTCTAATTTGGATTTTTTTCACTCTAGAGTTGGTCACATAGGAGTTGGCAGCTGTTCAGTTGTAATAGGAATCTCAATTCACTTTAAATTAGCAGAATGCTTCGTGAAATAGTCTTTTGGACTTTTTGTCAAAATAGGAGATTGTAAATAGTTTCAGAGCATAAGATCACGTCAAAAGAAGGGCTAGAGTCAAATCTCAAACCAAAACATTTAGATTTTATCACATTTTTGCCCTATATTGTGACTCAGACTATTTTGTAATGTCTTTCTGAGAGTTAAATTCACCCGTAGACGTCTTGTTTAATGTTGTTTAGAGAGTTTTGGGGTTAAAAGGGCTTAGCATGTTACTGTTGTCTCTCAGACAATGGAAAAGTGAAAAAATGGCCACTTTAAGCTGTTTTTGCGTTGCATTTTTCCAACATTTGTCTATAGTTGAACAATAAGCCTTTATTTTGTCACATTAACTCATGTCTATGGGACTATAAAGTGACACTGCGACAGAAGTGGATCCAAAAATGTGACAAAATGGCCACTTCCTCAGTTTTCTCAAAGTTAGCATTGATGTCACTGCTCCTTCAGACTTTGAATGTAGGACTTATTCAGGCCTTGAGTTCAATATATTCAGTAAAATCTTGGGCTTGTGAGCGAAAATGGACCGTATGCAATAATTTAAAAAGATGCTGCTACTGCCTCATATTTATTCACTTATAAAACATGTGAAAAATGTCTACAGTTTAAGTGTTTTGCAAAAAAAAGAGGTTATCTTACATTTCTGGTCTTATTGTCGTCAAAAAGAAAAGAAACGGCTAAATACAGCAGATCTTAAATGTGATCTGAAAGAAAAAAACCTGTGACAAAACAAAAAAGACTTAATATTGAGCTTTTTTTTAGTCAAATTGTTGTTTAATGTCTACTTAAACTACTGTCTTTATGCTTAGCTTTAGTGTGATACTGAAGACGTGTTGTGGCAAAATAAAACAAAAAACAAAAGTAGAACAAACTGCTTGAACCATCCTTTTATGGCTCAAACGAACAAACAGACCCTAAGCCAGTGTGAGCCTTTTTCGAACCCTGTAGCTTTCCCTTTGGCCCAAGCACCACAGCCCAGCCTTTTACAAAGATAAGTGCAACAGCCGTTTCAAGTCAGAGGAAGAAGATACAAGCCGTGAGCGACGACCGACCGACCGACCGCCGGAAACTGTTGACCTTTATGAGTTTTGTTGAGATTGTGCGGCTCCACCGAAGCACTTAGAAAAATAAATATGTACAAAACGAGGAGAGGAGTTTGTTAGGGGGTTTAGGTGCGGTCGCTCGGTCGTTTGTCGGGGTGAGGTTCGGGGTCCGGTTAGATGACCCTGTAGGTGAGATAGTCGCGGAGAGGCGTGGGGATGGGCAGCGACTCCACCTGTCGGGTCGTCATGACGCGACGCAGAGCCATTCGACAGAGGTGCTGCAGGCTGGACACGCTGCGAGGAGACTCCCAGAAGTGAACGCTGCCGTCGCGAGTCCTGGGACAGAGAGATCAGAGACACGGTTACACATTCACTCAGAGGGAAGGGGTTCGACTGAAAAAGTAGTGTTTTAACGACACAAGGATTACTGGACTGTTTGTTTGGGCACAAAAAGCGAACTGGACCTGGTCTAAGACTGGACTAACTCTGTCTCCTTCACCAAACACTGACCTCCATGAGTCTGGACCTGGTCTAAGACTGGACTAACTCTGTCTCCTTCACCAAACACTGACCTCCATGAGTCTGGACCTGGTCTAAGACTGGACTAACTCTGTCTCCTTCACCAAACACTGACCTCCATGAGTCTGGACCTGGTCTAAGACTGGACTAACTCTGTCTCCTTCACCAAACACTGACCTCCATGAGTCTGGACCTGGTCTAAGACTGGACTAACTCTGTCTCCTTCACCAAACACTGACCTCCATGAGTCTGGACCTGGTCTAAGACTGGACTAACTCTGTCTCCTTCACCAAACACTGACCTCCATGAGTCTGGACCTGGTCTAAGACTGGACTAACTCTGTCTCCTTCACCAAACACTGACCTCCATGAGTCTGGACCTGGTCTAAGACTGGACTAACTCTGTCTCCTTCACCAAACACTGACCTCCATGAGTCTGGACCTGGTCTAAGACTGGACTAACTCTGTCTCCATGAGTCTGGACCTGGTCTAAGACTGGACTAACTCTGTCTCCTTCACCAAACACTGACCTCCATGAGTCTGGACCTGGTCTAAGACTGGACTAACTCTGTCTCCTTCACCAAACACTGACCTCCATGAGTCTGGACCTGGTCTAAGACTGGACTAACTCTGTCTCCTTCACCAAACACTGACCTCCATGAGTCTGGACCTGGTCTAAGACTGGACTAACTCTGTCTCCATGAGTCTGGACCTGGTCTAAGACTGGACTAACTCTGTCTCCTTCACCAAACACTGACCTCCATGAGTCTGGACCTGGTCTAAGACTGGACTAACTCTGTCTCCTTCACCAAACACTGACCTCCATGAGTCTGGACCTGGTCTAAGACTGGACTAACTCTGTCTCCTTCACCAAACACTGACCTCCATGAGTCTGGACCTGGTCTAAGACTGGACTAACTCTGTCTCCTTCACCAAACACTGACCTCCATGAGTCTGGACCTGGTCTAAGACTGGACTAACTCTGTCTCCATGAGTCTGGACCTGGTCTAAGACTGGACTAACTCTGTCTCCTTCACCAAACACTGACCTCCATGAGTCTGGACCTGGTCTAAGACTGGACTAACTCTGTCTCCTTCACCAAACACTGACCTCCATGAGTCTGGACCTGGTCTAAGACTGGACTAACTCTGTCTCCTTCACCAAACACTGACCTCCATGAGTCTGGACCTGGTCTAAGACTGGACTAACTCTGTCTCCTTCACCAAACACTGACCTCCATGAGTCTGGACTTGGTCTAAGACTGGACTAACTCTGTCTCCATGAGTCTGGACCTGGTCTAAGACTGGACTAACTCTGTCTCCTTCACCAAACACTGACCTCCATGAGTCTGGACCTGGTCTAAGACTGGACTAACTCTGTCTCCTTCACCAAACACTGACCTCCATGAGTCTGGACCTGGTCTAAGACTGGACTAACTCTGTCTCCTTCACCAAACACTAACCTCCATGAGTCTGGACCTGGTCTAAGACTGGACTAACTCTGTCTCCATGAGTCTGGACCTGGTCTAAGTCTGGACTAACTCTGTCTCCTTCACCAAACACTGACCTCCATGAGTCTGGACCTGGTCTAAGACTGGACTAACTCTGTCTCCATGAGTCTGGACCTGGTCTAAGTCTGGACTAACTCTGTCTCCTTCACCAAACACTGACCTCCATGAGTCTGGACCTGGTCTAAGAAAAAAAGGGGCGTGTCTTAGCCTCACTTTAACACAACAGAACTAAACAGGACTAGAAAAAACAACACTAAACCACTTCTGTGACTTCTCCGTGTCTGGTAACACTACTCCTGTACGAATCCTGAGTTGTTTTTCCCACAGAGCACGCTCACTACACCCTCGGTCTTTTTCTGCCACGTGTCTCTGCTCTGACAAACGGCCAGTGTGAGTGAGATAATGTAACATGATCCGAGAACATGTCTTACCCAGCTGCAAGGACTCCTCCCTCGGGAGAAAAGGCACAGGAAAGCCCATTGGACAGAGAAGCGATGGCCTGAGGAGCCCTGTGCTCGATGCTCCAGAAACGGACCAACCTGAAAACAAACACAGAAAAGAAATATTAGACAAGTCAGAATTCATCCAAGTCCCACAGAGCTTATTCAGACGCAAGAAAAAAGTGGATAAGAACATTTTTGGACAAATGTTCATGGTATTTTTACCCAATCTAGTCCAAGCATCAACTGTTGCTCATGAGGTTTTAGTTTTTAGTCAAACATTTTACTAGAGATTCTGTAATTCATCTGTTTATAACATATTTATTGTTTTGTCTATTAAAAGTCTATTAACATCTTATTGTAACAGGAATCATCTGTGAATAAATGAGACCTTAAGACGTGATCTAGTCTTTATAATGAAGGATTTTAATAGATGAGAATGATCAGCCCACAGCAGGATTTTGTCCAATCACAGCTCACTTCAGGTAAAAAGGAGCGCTCCCATTGGTCGACACTGATGTCAACAACGAAGGAACAAGGAAATAAACGAAGGAAATGGGTTATTCTGTTGGAAATACGTCTTATTTTACAGAGAAACAGCTCAAAAAAGCAAATTAAACATGAATAAATGTTGGCAATGCTTTCGATGCAGTGTTTAATGAGACGGAGATAATTACAGGATCACTAGAGTCTAACAGTAAACTCCAAAGAAAAGTTTCAGGTCAGCTCTAAACTTTTTAATGTAACGTATTAGTATTTTGTGGTGAAAAATTGATCCGGTTTGACGTCTTTTTTTAAATAAAAGAAGCAGGAAAGGTTACTGCTGCTGTTGGAGGAGAGTCTGAGACCGGGACAAAAAACTAAATCAGGTTCTGGAGCTTTAATGTTTCCCACTGTTTCAGCTTTCTTTATGTTGGTTTTTCTAACAAATACATGTGAAAAATATCTCTCGGGCGTAATGTTAGCGTCGTTGCAGCCTGGTTTAAAATGTTTAATGCAGGTGAGACATTCCTGTTTGATCCTTTAACACCCAGCACTTGACTTTTTTACTTTGGAGGAAAACTTTGCTGTAAATAACGAGAAGTAGGAATGATATGCACCTGTTAGGGCTGAGTGTTGGGGTAAAGATGGGGACGGCACAAAGAAAATCGGGTAATTGAGCTTTAAGGCTTTTAATAGATGAAAATGTTCAGTGTGTGAGAGAAACAGGGCAAAAAAGAAAGGCAAACGGGAAACAAAGATGGATAATTATTGGCAAAGCATTCACACAATAAGTAACTAGGCTGAAATAATTGTGGGATCTTACTGAGTTTAAATATAAGCTCCTGTAGCTTTAAGGTTTGATGTGTGTGTTAATTTAAATGCAGCATTATGTGGTGATATTTTATACTGTACTGAAAACATTAGTCTTTAACTTCTCTCTATCAATAAACTTCGAGGTCTATTCTTTATTTATAGTTCTGTTGTGTTATTTTCCATCTCAATCCTGGTCTTTGTTACATAATATAAACATCACTGTGTAAATAAAGTGTCCTAATTGTGCCCTGCGTCGAGTCATTTCCCGCTAAAATCCGTGGTTTTGTAACAGAGCATTTGTCCTTTTTGGCAAAAGTTTGAGCTCAAACCGGACTTCGCTGGTTTTTTTGTGCAACTGTTTCCCTCCAGCACAGTTTCCACAGAGTCTCCGAGGCCAGCGGTAGGTGATTAATAGTCGTCCTGTGACAGTCATGTGATCAGGTTAAACAGACCCAGTACAGTAGCTTTGAGGGAAAAACAAACCAGAGCCAACAGTGGGGCTTTTCTGCTGCGAGAGGCTGTTTACACTCGGCTTAATGAGCTCAAACAGACGACGCACTGAGGCCGCGTTCACACCACGACTGGTTATTTTTTACGAAGTTGGAAGAAGGCTCCTGTTTGTGCAACTTGGTGTAATCCATGTCCATAAAACCAGAAGCATACGGGCAAAATCTGTGGTTGGCATCTTCCTTTTTGTGATGTGAAGATTTAAAAAAAAAAAGGCCAAAACTAGGGCTTCTGCAATGCTCTACAAACCATAAACTTCTGTAAATCTCTGGAAAATCTGTACTCAACAAAAAAGGTGGCCCTCAGTTGTATATTTTTGATGTTACGGCCTCCCAAAAACTGTAAATGTAAAAATTGTGTCTTACTTTGAGCTTCCATTTTCCTATTAGGCATTAAACATCAAAGGCAGTCATGCTGAATGTTTAATTTTTGGGATATTTAAACCTAAATATCTCAAACTAAACACTAATCTCAAATTCTGTACAAATGCTACTGGTTTTATGAACATGAAAAAGTTTAAAGAAAATACATTATGTTGGGTTTTGGGGCCCATTTGTTTGACAATTCATCTTTTGTACCATTGGTCTTTAAGGAAAATTAATGATAAAGATATAAACATGATTATGAGCGAGCCAGATACTCAGGGTTAGTTTAACTTGTCCATTTGGGGTTTTTGTACAGCCTCCTTCTTTTCAGCGTGTTTTTAGTCCAAGAATATGTATATTTTACTTTAGTTTTTGTGTTTTGTGACTTTGAATGTAAGTATAATGTGTCTTATAAACAATATCATGATACACAACGGTAGGCATTAATACTTTAGAGCTCATTTAAAAGAGAAAACACATCAGCAAATATATTTTTTAGTATTCATCTTCAGTAGCCCGTTAATTGTGTTGTGTGATTTGAGTTTAGAGCTTATAACATCTCGTATTGTGTATTTATTTCTATTTATTTGTCTGTAACAGAATAAAAATGGAGTGATGTATGAACTGGGAGTGAATATAAACGTTTCTTTATCTCCAGCTATCGATGTTTTCAAAGTCCACACTGTTGTCATTTGTTTTCTAAAGTGAAGGCCGCAAACCTCTGGGCTGTTGTTTTTGGTTTTTTTCTGTTCCAGACCGGATGTGAAATATGCTGACGGTTCATTTCATAGTCACATGATGAACTGCAGGATCAGTTTCATCAGACTCACTTCTCTAATATCACTGAGGAAGTAAACTCAGAGCTGTGGAGTCTCACCTGTCGTCTGTGATGCTGGCGATGTGTCGGCCGTCGGGGCAGAAGCTCACAGAGCGAACCCAGCGGTCGTTTGAACCTCCGGCAAAAATGGGAGACGGAGGAGGGAACAGGTGTCTGAGGAGGGACACACAAGATTAATAAACTAGTACTAAAGACCACAGCAGCTGGTTTTATTTGACGTATTCAGAAAAACTTTTGACGCTGAGGCATTTTATTATTATTTACCGTTTCATTTTTTGTTGACTTGTTTTTATGCTGGTTTATATTTTTCTTATAGTTAAGTTTGACTGATGAATTGATTTAAACAAGAGGTCCACTTTCAACCTGAACAAAACCAGGTCTAAACCAGGAGCCAGTACATAATAGGAATAAACCTCGATTAAACCAGAACTAAAAGTACAACCCAACTCGGGCTAAAACAGAGCTAAACCAGAGCTAAACCAGCTCAAAGGTCTTTTGAGTTTCCTCACCCGAGCTCGAGCAGGATGGTGGCCTTCTGGTGGTCCCACACGATGACGCGGGTGTCGTAGGAGGCGGTGGCCAACAGCGCCCCGTCTGGTGAGAACTCACATGACACCACGTCATTGTGGTGCCCCTCCAGTTTCCGGATCAATGTGTATTTGTCCATGTTCCATAGGAACACCTGCAACGTGAAGAGAGGCCGGTTATAGCCTCAGCAGTGAACGCAGCACTGGCTACAGCTACTTTAATTTAGTGTCTACACATTATGCAAATTAAATTAAGCAAAAGAGATATGTTCAAGTTATGCTCTGTGTCAGTTTAATGCTTGTAACTTTAAATCAGGCCAAACAAATGAAGGCACATGCTACACAAGCAGCAGCTGTGGTCCTACACTAAACATTTGTACATGTTGTAAATAAACTGTGTAAATGTGTAACAGTGACTTAAACTAATGTAAACATCTCTTTAATCATAAATACATGTAAAGTCTAACAGTTTAACAAAAGGTCTACACAAAAAGAGAAAATAAAACAAGTAGTAACTTAAGGTAACATAATGTTACTCCACTGGTTTCCCCTTTCAGAGTTTTAGTGCTCTGTTTACAATAGGCTCGCACCTCCGGCGGAAGCCTACGAAGAGAGACAGATACTGCAAGAGAAAAGAATATTTTATGGCCAAAGGGTTGACACCTCTGGCAAAGTACACAATACACACACATCCACACACACACACTGTACACACACAGATCTCAGACTGAACTGTGCTGAAACTAAACCCTCTCCACAAACTGTGAACATGTGCTTCATGAGGTTAGTCTGTTACGATGCTGTTAATGAAGACACTGTTAATGAGCTACAGTCAGTTTCTCTGGTTCTGCTTCTATTGTTTTTTTATTAGGATCATTAAACCTGTTCACATGTTTTTACATTACTCTTTTGGTGCATTACGTTTTGTAATGCGTTCATAAACTACTGCTTGTTCCACAGTAGGTAAATTAAAGTACTGCTGACAAACACTTGATTAGGAAACTGCTGACACCTTTGTCTGATAAACTTTGCCAAATCAGCTAATAAATATTCCTGACATGCATTAAACTGATCCACAAACTATATCTAATACAATTGAGTTACATTTCAGCAACATCTTTTACTTTAGACGCCATTTTAATGAAGAAACCTATGCTCCAAGTCCAATATTCTACATTAAAGCTAGTGTTTGGATCAATATTTCTGCAGCTAAACTAATTACAGCTAGGTATATTTGTCTAGTTTCTATTTGCATTAATGTCACATAGTTTAATCTACACACATTCAGACTGACAGTAATCCCCGCCCAGTAAACAAAAAGGGAAGTTAGCAGAAATTGGGCTTGAGCTAAAAAAAAAAAGGGGGTAGAGTAAGATGGATGGAGAAGGGCGGTATTAAACTTAGCATTTTTCATGAAGAGTTGAAAACTAAAAATCATTGTAGAGGTAGACAGACACGGAGCAGCACCTACGTACAGGTCAGGTGCCTTTGGCTGCGTTTACACCGGCTGCTCAAAAATGTCAGCGCGGCATCTCCGTTCAAAACCAACCCA
This sequence comes from Rhyacichthys aspro, assembly GCA_036850595.1. Taxonomy (NCBI): domain Eukaryota; kingdom Metazoa; phylum Chordata; class Actinopteri; order Gobiiformes; family Rhyacichthyidae; genus Rhyacichthys; species Rhyacichthys aspro. Next base: position 3,334,309 of record CM072160.1, read on the forward strand.
CACTGAGCTCTGCCACGACCTGTGACAGGGAGAGCAAGACACTGTAGGGACACAGCCTAAAAACAACCACCAGCCACCACTTTATTCATTTATTTACCGTTAACTACACATGGGTTCCCTAGGCTTTAATATTAACAGTGAACGAGTCAATATTTAAAGTAAAACATGGCACAGACAGTAAAGTAAATGAATATTGGATTGAACCGAGTCACGTTCTGCTTATCGATTCATGTTTTTATGATTCAAAAATGGACGCACGAGGAGTAATGTTGAACTTGAAACCCGAGAGGCCATAAAGAAATGGTAAATGACTAGTTGTAATGAGTCATAATGTGTTTAAGTCAGTGTTAATAAAGGGGTTTCCGTGTTTTGAGGCCTTTGGGTTTTGTTGTGTTAAAATACAGATGAATAAAAAGGTGAAATAAATCTGCAAAGAGGCTAAAAACTATGATAAAGTTAAGCCTAATCAGCTGACAATATATTATAGACAAACAATAGCTAACAATATCTCATGAGGTGTTTTATATTACGCTCATACTGACATCGACATCCTCACTCTTTGTGGTTTGTACTTTTTTAAGTGTGTGATTAGCCTTAAAGGGGCACAGTGTCTTTTTTTTAAGCCCAAAAATATACATTCTCCCTCTCATTTTGATGGTTCTTAGACATGAGATCTGTAGAATTATTCTGTGTGATTATGAAACCTCCTGTAACCCTCCTGTCCCGGGACGAGGACTCGACGCCAGAGATTACGTGAGTGAAGCTTTATGGCTCAAATACAGGGAGCAGAAATAGGCCAAAACACAGAAATATAACAAAATACCTTTGTGTTCTTGTATAAAATGTAAATGAGGCGAAAAAGCTGTCTCAAATCCTTGAACAGCAGTGTGTTTAAGTGTTTAACCATGCTGTAGTAAATAAGTAATAGTAAATCCCAATTTTTAAACATTTGTAATCTTGAATTTCTGCTTTGGATTAGTTAATTATAAGCTTGTGAGTAGGTTGCTCTGTTCACTGTGAAAAGGACAGATTTTTTTTCTCCACGGTCTGAACCTCTGACCCTTTTGGTTTGTTTATAAGTAAATCCACCTCTAACTGTGTGACTTTTGTGAGAATCGATAAGCAGAAGTGAAATCTATCACTACTACCTTTTCTGAAAGAGTTTACATATTTATTTTTTACACTTAATAAAGATTAACACCTCTTTTTTAACATAAACAAACACAGGGTCATCGGGTTTGAGCGGTGGACAAGTTTACATCGTCTACAAATCTGTTTTCATGCAAACATTAGAACAGTACGGACTGTTTCTCGAGCAAACACACGCGCCGTTCTAAAAGCGGGTAACTTGAACTAACGTTGACACAGAGCAGTGGAAATATGGAAAAAGGTTGATTGAGCATAACTGTCACAAGCCATAGCAAACACACAGTAGCTAGCAGACCGTATAAAAAGAACGCAGGAACGGGGGACACTTACTGCTTTGCCGGCGCCAACCGAGCACAGGGTGGAGGAGTCTGGGGAGAAGGCGCTACAGTAAACCCAGTTCTGATGCCCCCGCAAGACTTTCACCATGTTACCTGCAATAACGCAACACAAGAGGGAGTTAAACAAGGACAAGGGGCTGGGATCTTTTCTAAACAACCTCCAGATTGTATTTTATTTTGAAATGTGTTACACAATTGGTGATATTTTCAGAAAATTAGACTTTAAACAGTTTATTAGTGCGGATAAATATAATATAAATCTATTGCTTCATAAAACTTCACTAATTCAACTTTTGAAAATGGCCTCCAGGCTGTATTTTATTCTGAAATGTGTTGAAGTGTTGTTGTTGAAATGGTGATGTTTTCAGAAATTCACTCGTAGTTTATTATTGCAGCCAAATATAATAGTAGTTGATTAGTAATAGTAGATTTTTTGTCATTTCATTTAATGTGTTTATCTATTGCGTCCCAAAAAGCACACTAACTCAATCATTAATGAGACATAAAAAGACAAACAAAAGTTATATAACCATGGGACTTTTCATGTATTTTAGTAAAGCTGAGCTGAAACTACAACACTATCAGCTTTGACCTAAAAGCGCTCTGTCACAATGGTCCATAAAACCAGTTACTTCCTGTTTTGCTGAAAAAACGTACAATGACGGCCATGTTTCTGAACTGCCATGTGCAACTTCAGTTCAAAAACAACATGTGGAGCTGATTTTCCCCTCATCCACGTGAGCGCTTTATGAAAGAATGTGGGTCACGGCTAACGCTATTCAACATCCAGCTGCTCGGGCCCCACACCAAAACCACAAATAAGATCAGGACGTCAACTTTATAAATATAGCACAAAATGCAGTCCTGGTTTCAATTCTATCCTAGCTCTAGTGAGTAAAAATGTATTGGTATAATGGAATTTAAAGTCATGAAAACATAGGGTCACTAAAACCTCTTGGTATCGGCTTTATTTGCATTTGTTTGGACTCAGTATTCAAGACAAAGACAGCTAAGTAGCACTTCTCTCGTATTTGTTTTGAATTGTAAAAGGCTTAAAGGAATGCCGCCTTTTCAGGTTTCATGAAAACTTTTCTCTATGTTTTAGGAGATAGTCCTGTGGTGTTACTGAGAGGGACACGGGCAGAACACGGCAGATAGACTGACATTGTGTGTGAAAAGCACTTTGAAGGATATACTCTTGTTTAGAAAATTGGAAAAGTGGATTGTGTTCACACTTGGAGCAGCTCCGGATAAAGTCAGAATAAAGACTGAGTTTTAACTGAAGTTAGTCTAACCTAAAATAAGGATAGGTGTATTTTAAATTTTGCTACTGTATGTGTAAATTAAAAACATAAAATGATATAATTTAAACATAAAAACAGGTGATTGACAGCTGTATTGACCTATCCCAGTGCAAAAAAATGTAAAAAATGGTTGATTAAAAAAAAAAGCTTCAACATATGCCGTAGTAAACTAATATAAACTGATCTAAATCTGTTTCCTGTGGCCGTACCGTCATCTTTGAGGTCCCACACTCGCAGCGTCTTGTCTCTGGAGGCAGACACCAGCATCAGGCTGCCGTCCGGGGCAAATGTCAAGTCACGGACCACATCAGTGTGATCCATCAGATTCAGCAGCAGCTTTCCTGCAAAGAGCATTACATTAATAAATCCCAGGAAACATTCAATTAATTGTGATTGTGAAATAGAAATAACAAAATATGCAGGTGAAAGCTCAAATTGTCATTATATAATCATGTGACCCGGTCTGAGGTCAAACTGGTCACTGAACACCGACCGTTTGGAGTTTATTCATAGTCCGACTGGCTCTGGCTCAACTCCACATGGCCCTGGTTAGATTCACCAAGCCAAAAGGTTACACAACACACTACAACCTTTCACCACTGCCAAGTTAAAGATAGATCTGGTGCTTTCTTGCTCAGTCATCAGTCCAGCTAACATACGACTCCAGTAGGACATGCAACTCAGGTTTATGGCTAAGTGAACGTTTGATTTTCATTTTGAATTAGTTTAAGATTACTAGCAAGACCTGTAATCTGCCAAACTAAGCCGTAACTAATGAAAAGGACATACAGTGTAACACTTTTCAACAATTTGGGTAGTTTATCATGTTTACAACAAACAGGAAGCAAAACACTAAACACTGTAATAAATGCCACAGTTATGCTAGGGTTGGGCAATACTGCTTCACAAAATTTAAAGGCATTACAGAGTTCAATGCGAGCCCCGTCTCTGAATTAATAGTTGTTTTTAGTATTTCCAGAGTCATTTTGTCCATTATTTAAACTGCTCTTGGAGCTAGCTGCAGCATTAGCCTTCACTCAGTTCACTTATTTCTGTTAAATTCAACAGAATAATACGGCTAGCTATTCAACAAATCAACCAGCCCAAGTTAAAGCTGCGTAAGTTTCGCGTGAGCGTCTGCATCATTTGAAAAGCGTAATTTTAGAAACGTTTGGCTTCGCAGAAACTGGTTCAAATTTAGATGGCTAGTTTAAGTTTTAAAATTGAAAGGATACTGGGTAAAACAAGATCAGAAGGAGGTGGAACTGTTTTTAACATTGTCCACAACAAAAAGTGAGGAATACTTGAGACTTTAAGCTACATTCTTGCCCACATTTGAAAGAGGAAAAGTCCAATCTCATTCTTGTTGAACATAAAAGTATGAGCCTTTCTGCCATCCACGCCCCTCCGTTTGTTTTGCAGTGGGATATTCTTGAGGGAAGCATGTGAGGAATGTAGCAGATGAAGTCAACAGGGGCTTGATAAGTGCGTACACAGACCGTTTCTACAGTAACTCGCTCTAAAGGCTCTGTTCAGTCGACTTAGAGCTGCAGAAGTGGCCTGACTCTGCAGAAAACGAGCTCTGGCAAGACTCAACAAAGCTCTCCACTGTGAAGAGGACACGCATAAATCATATTAAGAGTCGTGTATTGTGGCCAAGATTCTGTACACAAATATCACAAGACGAGGCAGCCATCGCTCTCCTGAATTCCTCCACGTCTACAGGAGCTCCACAGACAACCTAACCTCTTAAACTTCACCTCTTTTTCTCTATGCGTTAGTCCTCACCAGTGTAAACATCCCAGATCTTAATGCGTCCGTTGTTGAGACCCGTGGCGAGCAGCAGCTGGTCCTGTCCGAACTTGAAGCGGTGCCACTCGATGTTGACGCACCGGCTCTGCTTCTCGGGGACCGACGAGCCGAACGCCAGGCCCCAGACGATGTCACCGCAGTCGATGGTGTGTTCGCGGGGCTCGCCGGACGTCGGGATGAGCGGCCCGTCGCTGCTGTTCTGACGGGACAGCCGCCGCGGGCTCCCGGCGTTGGTGCCTTCTCCGCTGTGGCCCACCGAACTACAACAAAAATGAACACGGAGCTAGGGTTACAAAAAACATTTATTTCCCTCAATAAAACCTCTCTCTATATATTAACTTACAATAAAAAATTATTTAGGGTCTTTTTCAGTCACCTTTCAGTTGTCTCATCAAAATTTACTTTATGGATTTGGCTACTTTTTCAAAAGTTTTGTGGAAATAGATTTTAATTTCGTTTAAAGGCAAAAAGTCCACATTTTTTATTTTATTTCAACCACTGCATGTCTCTTTAGGGCTTTCATTGCTTTCTAAGGTGACGGAGAAGCCAAAAACACACTTGATCTTTAGATGAAATCACTTCTAACTGGCTCTGGCTCGGCTCCACATAGTCCTGGTGAGGTTCAAGAAGCCAAAAGGTTACACAACACAATACAACCCTTGACCACTGCAAGTTAAAGATAGATCTGGTGGTTTCCATCTCTGTCATCAGTCCAGCTAAAATATGACTCCAGTAGGATATGCAAAACAGTATATTATGGCTGTGAACATTTGAGTTTTATTTTGCTTTTAAGTTTTGCCTCAAGGTTTAATAGCAAGACCTGTAATCTGCTAAACTAAGGCATAACTAATGAAAAGGACATTCAGGGGGATTACACTGATTTTTATTTATTCGAGTAAGAATACACTGGATACTTTTGCTTTACTCCCATTTTTCTAACTTAGCAGCCATTTTTTACAGTTTATGCAGCATTAGGGATTTACTGAAACTCTTAATTCAGGCTGGGATGTTCAGTAAATACTCCCAAACTCAGCAGAGAACTCAGCACAAAAGCACTCTCTCTGCTGTTTGGGAACAATACTGGCTTTTTCCACAGACAATTTCCAACCAGTCACATGGTCGGACAGAGCGGCAAACAGGCCGTTAACAGCCGTACGTCCTCGGGATCAGGGAGTGCCCCTCAGTTTTAACTCCGTCACGCTTCGAGAAAGTTTTAGCGACGGGTTTAAACAACACTGCTTTCTACGGCATTTATAATAAAGGACTGACATTCCTTTTAATGTTAGTCAATCTTATCTATTTTAACAGCTCACAGTAACTTTCCTTGAGATAAAAGTGCAGAGTCATTGTTTTGTTTCAGAAAAAAAACTTCCTCCCACTGCTAATAGCTTCCAAGCACCATGACACAGTGTTTTATTTATTTATACTATTGATCTTATGTTTTACTGCTCACTTATCTTAACTGTTGACTTTAGTTTGTTATTGCTGTTCTTTCAAAGACGATATAAAAATGGACCAAGGGACAGTGATGTCAGATACAAAATCAGAGAGCTGTGAAGTCTAACATTACGGAGAAAGCAAATTTTTACATGTTCACCATTTAAATTGTGCTTTATCCCAAATCTGAGGCATTAGCTTTAGTTTGTTATTGTTGTCCTTTCAAAGATAGTAACCAAGGGACCAAGACTAATTTATGGAGCCAGAACTGATATTTGAAAAAAGATATGCATTTAAGAAGTTTAAAGCATGATAGAGAATTTAGAGCTGAAGCTACATCAGATATTTATATCATATTTTGGGGTGAATATTTTATCGGTAGCACTTTATATTCTAGCTCAGTAATAGCATGGTAATAGTGTACTAACAATGGTTAATAGCTAAGTACTTCCCAGCAGTATATGAGTTTGTAGAGACCCTATAGATGTAGGCAATTCTATGGATATATTTACTTTAGAATTCCCTAATGACCCCACTATTATCATGATATTACCAAGCAGAAATTGATCTTCCTAGTGTAATACAAGCAGACTGTTTTGCTGGAATTTATCACTAATGCTGACTTTCTTTTTCCTTTTAAAATTATGCTTTCACGTGCATCATTTCAGCAGCTAACTTGTGGCTACTAAGTTTTGAAAACTACCAGTGATTATCGAGCAAAAAGAGGCCTAGATCTATCCTACAAAAGGCGACATTTAAACTGCCCTGGGGCGACGACTTCTATGAATGAATATGACAGTGTCCCAGTTGTAAAATACCTAAGAAGTGATGCATCCAGTTGTCGTGTCTGAAATTATAGGGCTGTGCTCATCTCTAATACATTCGTTCACCACGCCCTGTCTTTAGTTATGTAATCATATCTATTGTCAATGCTTTTTGCGCTGTTCATTTTTGTAACCAACATACGTATTAGTGGAAAAAAGTAAGGGTTGGATATTTGGGCTAGTTTCTGAATTGGTTTCAAATGGATCCGACCCTCACTTCCTTGGTCCCAATATCCCTCGGTCTGTTATTTTTACAATCTATGCCTTAAAAAGTGTGTAAACAAATTATGCAACATGATTAATTGTCTTGTGATTTTCCAAACAAAGAGAAGCAGCCTAAAGTCATTAACTGGAACAAATGATGGTCTCATGATATGACATTTGTCCCTTTTGCATCATTACGCTGTTTACTTGAACTTTGAATGGGGCTGGACCATTTCTAATTGATTTTTTCAAAAATAGGGTCAATCTATGGTTGGGTGGAACATATTGGGAAACTGTCTTGTTTTGTCGGATACTCACAAGTCTTTTAGGCATTTTGACCAGGGAACGAGCCTGACGATACGATGCCCCTGAGACCAAGCAAAGTAGGAACCATTAGGTGCGAAGGCCACGGTCCACGCCTCCCGCCCGGACTTCTGATCGAAGGGAGCAACAGGCACCAGCAGTTCACCGATGAACTTAGCCTTACCTGAAAAAAACACCCACAAAACAACGGTCAGTTCAGCTGCTGTCGTCAAACATATTACTCAACATTCATTAACTGGGTCGAGTTATCCCACAGTAACCTTTTCAGTCGGCAGTGAAGCAGGTTTCTCATTGGCTAATGGGCTTACAGAACGAGTTGTGCATTAAATGCTTGGGGATGCATGATAAAATCTTCCTGGAAACAACCTCGCCCTTCTTATGTAAAGAGCTATAAATCAACTGATCAATCAAGCAATGTTTGCAGCACTCAATCTCTCTATTTTCACAGTTTCAGGAGCTATTATTGTAATATCAACATTTTATGGTAAGCCTCAGGGTTAATTAGTTACAGCAATGGGCTTGTCACTAAAGCAGGCTTCTCATTGGCTAACAGCTCCAACAGAATTGGCTGCAAAGTAAATGCCTAGAGCAGATGATAAAATTTTTTGGAAAGTCAAAAAACCAAAAAGCCCTGGTCTCTCCCTGCTTTAAATTCTTATGAAAAAGCTATAAGTTTAAAACAGTACTTATAATACAGCAGTGTCTGGTGAATTATCCATGACTTCTACATACGACTTCATCATATATTCAAGACCTAGATAATTAGAAATAGGCACAGTGGCAAGAACTCCCCATTTCTTAGTATTTCATTTGTCTTTCTTGGAGAGTTCATGAGTAGTCTTGTCTGCGTTATTGGCAAAGCAAAAGTCAAAAGTGTGTAGGGCTGCTGGTCGAAACAGGTTTGCAAAGCGACTCTGATGACAGATAGAGACAGGACAGCACAATGTAAAGCTGTAACAATGCCATACGCCAAACTTCTGCTTGGTTCTTTGTTATGGAAACCTTTGTTGTGGTAATTCCAGTTTATGGTATGCCTGAGAGTTAATTTTTCACATTACATCCATCCCAAGGAAAACGCCCAGGCAGCGTTAACTGAGCTAACCTTTCCAAACAGGAGTGGGCTTGTCACAACACAGGCTTCTCATTGGTCGCTGTAACAAATTATATAATAGCCTTTGGGGATCATTGAATGAAAGATCATTTTCGGTGCCAGAAAACCCTACGGCCTTGGCTTCCAACTGTATTAAATTCTTCTCTAATAAGCAATAAATCATACATCTAAATTACAAATTATATCAAATAAGTTGAGGGAGTGTCACTGCCTGGACATAATTTATACTGTATGTATATGCTAGCTATATGTATGTGCAGGTTTTTCACATTCTAATGTTAATGAATGTCCCCTGTATTAAATGTAAGCCAATATGTCACTTAAATAACCACCTTAAACAAGACTCATTTGAATTTTATGAACAAATCTAAACTGTATTGACGAAGAACAGAACACTGTATATTTTAGCCACATTTTACTGTCATGCTATATATAACTGGACATGCAGCTTTACAACAGTGTCTACTCTGTGTTAAACTAAGTGGAAAAGTACAATGTAATGGTATTGAAGATAAATCACTTTAGATCGTTCACATCTGCAAGCAGAAGTTTACCTTTTATTTATTTGCATGAACAGAAAATACATCCATAAGAAGGATTGAATTGATTGCATTGTTTCCTATTGTAAATGTAAAAAAGTGTTGTTGTTATTGTGACCAGTGCTACATGGGCTAATGTAGTCATCCCACACAGGGCGTCTTTGAGTCAGTGTGAGAGGTAAAAACACGTTGTTTTTGCAAGAATCTTGAAAGCTGGATTCAAGAAAAAGCCTTGCATGCTTTAGAGTTTTATTTGCAGTTTAAATATTCCTCCTCGACAGCTTTTGGAGGACGTAGCTTTTACGTGAAGCTACGCACGTCCACTCACCGCAAAACTATGAATCACAGAGGAATGGGGGAGGGGACGGCGTTTTACGAGGAAAAAATCGATTTGAAGACAGTACAAGATTAGAAAACACGATACACTGACAACAAACTTAACTGCCTGGCCGTGTTAACCATTGACTAACCGAATAGATGCGCTTTAAAACAGATAAAACTGTAAAAAGCTCCGAGAAATGTACCCTCTGTTGGGAAAAAGTAGGACGCTAACCAATAGCCCCGAGGCGCCGGGACTTAGCTTCAACACACCCAACAATTCAATCATTAAAGACACGAAATACGGGTAGGAAAGATTGTAAAGCATGGTACGATTATAACATGTATACAATTAACAAAATAAGCTCACTGTCACTGTCATCTAATGAGTTATTATGGTGCAATGCTAGCTTCGCCCGTTAGCCAAATAGCTCTCCGTATCCGTTGGCTGTCTGACCTTACAATGTGCGTTTGTTTTAGTGCAAAAACAAGAAGAAAATGCATTACTTACCTAGATCATTTTCGTTTACAGAGTCTGGGAAGCTTGCCATCTAAATAAGGGCGGAGACCTAAGAGAAAAATCCGAGCACGAACTGTAAACTGCGGTAGAATAGGATAAAACAATTGGTCGGTGGATTTTCCCTTTCTCTATAAAAGTGGGTCGAATCTCTCCGTCCAAACTCAAGTCCCGCTCTTTTAAAAATGTTTTCTCCTAAATTCCTGTTCGGTTTGGTTTTCCTACGGTTAAATGTATGAATTCACCGTTCGTTGAGACAAAAATACCGCTAAATGTTGTCGAGATTCAGTCGCTTCTGTTCGATTGACTTCTGTTTTAATCCAAAGAGGGTTGGACGTAAAAATATGGGAGGAGCGTCATGACGCACGACGACGTCAGGGCGGTTGTCATGGTGATACTACTACAGCTCCTCCCCCAGTCTCTCTCATTCATCTTCCTGTCGTGACCCAGAAAACAAAGCTTTTCTACCATCTAGCGGTAATCAGGTCTATTAGTGAAGCATTTATGATCATTTATTTTTTTATTTTATCTATATTTTACTTTGAATTAACTCTAGCCCACTGTCATATAGTTTAACTTAATTTTTGCGTTACTTTATGCGCTGGTATTGACCGGAAGTACACGCAAAACAATAGCCTTCTCATGTAAACAAAGGAGAGACATGGTGAAATGCAGTAAAAGGGAGTTGGTTTACAAAAACAAACAACCACATATGCAATAGGTGTGTTCCTATATTTTATATCTTTAGCATTTTATCTTCTGGATGTGGACACGTCTTATTAATGTCAATCAATCATAGCTGCATGTCTAGATGTGCTCTACCACAATTTTACCACCATTTTAAAACACAGTTAGTAATGTGTACATACAAAATAACAATAAAATACACCACAGATACTATAAATTATTCAAAAGCCTGAGACAAGCCACTGAATGTTACCCGTTTTAAGAACAGACTGAAGTCAGGAATGTACAAAAGATTTTAGAAAAATTAAGGTACAAGTGTGAAGGACATTTAAGGTATGATATGCTGCTGGTGCACTTTTAAAGAAAATGCTCTAAACACACATGAATTGGAAAAAAAAAAAAGTTCTTCTAATTCTCCTAAGCCTTTATAGTTGGTATAGTGTTCAATAAACCAATTGTGGGATGATTTAACTCTTAATATTTCATGTTAAGTTGCTTTCTTTTTCCTCTGTCTCAGTTTCACCATTTGTGTCAGCACCACCTTGTCTTTCATTGCAGTAACATTTCATTTAATCACATTTTTTATTGTTTTTTGATTGTGCAGCTTCCACTCTTCGTGATGTCCTTGAGCCAGGCCACGACATCAGTGTGAGATAAAAATGAGCAATATCTCAGTACAACTTGAACTGCAAACTTGGTTACAGTTTTGTGAACATTTACACTTTGCACTTTGATATATTTGGGCAAAAAGATGGAGAAAACACAAAGGTGAAGGACATTGGTGATAATAAATACAGCTAACACTTGTTTATAGAAAAACCTTTAATTGTCTTGTTAATATCTTTACAAATATAATTCACAAACAAATCAGACGAGAAGGTACACTTTTTTTTTGTCTAAGAAACACATCCTCTATGACCATTCGTTTTGCTGCGAAGGGGAGAACCACACTCTTCACTTTCAGACACAAAACGGACGACTAAAACTAACAACGGTGAGTTTTTTTTTTAGCTGTTTTTGGCATCAACTTTGTGAACAGCAGCTGGTTGGATCTGCTGTGGATGTGGCGTACAGTACATTCGCTCCCAACAGAGAAACAGCACTGAATAAATGAAGTGTGACAAAGCAATTCAATTTGACTTTAGATCCAAAAAGTTATATTTTTTATTTGGGAGAAGTCTTAAGTTTTAATTAAACTAATTAAACTTCTGATACATTTTGACAATAAATGTAGTGTTCAAGACTAGTTTTTATTTCCCTTTTTACATGTATTTGTCTAGTTTCAGGCTAGCACTTTCTACATACATTATTTATTTGTAAATGGAGGGAAACGTCTATATTTAAATGTAACCTATGAATTTCTTTGCGTGTTTTTGTCTAAAACCCATAACAGATTATATATAGATTTATATTTATTCATTTATTTAATGGCCTTAGAAGCTATACCATCCTCTAAACTGATGCCACACGTGTAATAATGTAGTAAAAATGGCAGTGGACACTTATATCTGTTGCTCCTTTGACACACAGCACCTTTAAAAAACACAATGTTGATAATGCGTATTTAAATATATTTACCTGACTTAATGGTTTATGCTACTACAAAGCTGCGGCTATGTACATGGAAGAGTTTAGTTTTTTGTTTTTTAAAAAAAGGGGGAAACTGTGGCTTCCCTGAGGAACACATCAAGTTTCTTTTCACAAAAAGCAGTCTTCACACGAGCGGAGACACTTTTAGAGCAGTTTTAAAGGAGCTTATTTGACTTTCAGGAACAAAAAGACAGACTGAAAAAAGGATATGTCCACAGTAATATGTTTTTGACTGGGGTTGTCCAGATACCAGTGTTTGATATTGAACTGTGGAGGTATCAGAGCTTTTTGTGCTCCACCTTCACACAGGTGAGCAAGTGTCAGTCCCGGCTCGTTTTAGCCTCGTTTCCACTGAAGAATACGGCTCGGGTCAGTACACTCACAGCTCTGGTCCCACCTGTGTTCTACTCAATATCGCTCTTGGTCTTGAGACCGGTCTTAAGACCATTTGTAAAGGTCTTGGTCTTGTTCCCTAAAAGTTTCAGTCTTGTGTTGGTCTTCAGACGTCAAGACCTACCCAAACCACAAATGGGATATGTGTCTGTTCTTGGGATTGAATGAAAACCTCAATTAAATTCACTTTCTGTAAACACTAACCTCAATGAATCTGGACTCATTAACTAGACTTGGACTGTTTTGATGCTGTATCTATTACTGTGTATCATACACTAGTTTTAGTCTTGACCACATCGTGCTTTTTGGGGCTGATCTGACCCCTTTTGGAGATGGAAACCGACCCGTCCTGTACCATACTGCTCCAGTGGAAACGGGCCAAATAAGTGATATTGTGTGATTTATCAACCGTCAGTATTCATTAGAGACACAGGGGGCTCTGTATCAATTTTTTAAAATGAAAAAACAACCCCTAAAAACCACGGCCAAAAAAGGCAAGGGAACAAAAGGCAATGGACACTGTTACGTCTAATACAAAAGATAAAAGACAGGCTTTGAAGACACAGCCCCAGTTCTTTGCCAGAGCCGTAATGCTGCCTGAATTATGTTAAAATGTGAAAATAAACATTAACACTGGTATGAAGCACTGGTACATGCAACATTAAAGGGTCTTTCATTAAATTCAGATTATTGCCAGACATCTAAACAGTCCCAGCAAACTTCCAGCCAACACTTCATTAACGTTTGTATTGTCAGCCTTTCTTTTGATCTGTTTTCTCTCGACACTCAGGTCACACTACATCAACATGCTAAACCACACCTACAAACAAAAGGTAAATCGTTAAAAAAAGCACCAAAGGGTCATGAAAACGACCGTTAGGACTGAGATAACTCGGACGCTTTCAGGTTCTCCCCATCTTTTCTTAAGCTTCAGCCGTGGTTCACAGTAAATAACACTGAGCTTTTGAAAAAAAACAAAAAACACACTCCTCTTTTGACAGGCTGCGTTCAGACTCAAGGATAAAAAAACAAAATGTTAGTTTAGATCGACTTTTTGTAGAGTTTCAAGGAATACAATCAAATCCTGAATAAATGCTGTCTTTGAAATGGCTCGATTACGTTTTGTCAGATGGATATTTCTTTATTGACTTCAACATACATATATATTGCTTGCTTCTTCTTTTAAGCCCACGCTGCAACTTTTTGCTATTGAGTGATGAATTAGTCATGACAAAAGTGCGCAGGGTGGCTTTAACTCGATGTTTGTCACACTGAGACAAATCAAAGATTAAAATCTCATTGTCATACGAATGAAAATTTCTTGTGTCAATATCTGTTTTATGTCAGTTATTGACACTTGATATTCATTATAATCAAAGGAGAGGCAAGTGACTGAAGGATTGTGGCTTGTTCTTTTTCTTCGTTTTTTGTTTTTGTCATTAACCAAAGCATTTGCCTCAAACAAGAACATCTGAAATATGTACTTCCCCTTTTAATAGTTGTACTAACACAAAGATCAGGCCAGAACTGAAGAGTGAGGCTCAGAGTCCGAACGCAGCCGAAAAGAGGAGCCCAGACGAGGACAGTCCCAGATATGACTTCGCTGTCACTGATATCTTTTATTATGTAACATCTTTGAGAAAACACCTTATAGAAAATGTGAAAATATTATTTATTTGATAAGGCCTGAGGGACCCTATTTATAAAGATTACAGTCTGCTACTGTACACGACTGGAAAAGGTAAGAAAGGTTGTTTTATGGCAAGTTCATGACTAGAGATCCCCACAGAGGAGACTTAGAGGAAGATGTCCCAGGGCTCCCACATCAGCACTCTCTGGTTTAAAGAGACAGGTCAGTATTTTGTAAATATGATTCTATCAAATACATTTCAAATGCATTTAAATTTGGAGCCAATACATTCACTTGAGTGGAGACCAAAATAAACAGACATTTTTGGGGGTTTGGGGGTGCATCTAATTTCTTTCCATGGATCTAAATATATGCATTGAAACACAAGCAGATATAGACAGAAAATGCATGTAAATACCTTCTATGTAACATGTATCAGAAGTTTAAAGCCTCAGTATCCATCTATAACACAACTGGACTGGACTTCTGTCTTAATCTGAGTTGGACAGAAGAGAATCAAACTATTGAGTCCATAGTCCCCTGCTCATACCAATGCTTCCATTAAGCCTGACTTGTTTCTAGTAATAATCACTAATAAACTAGACTGCTTCACTCTGTAATGACTGACTCATTTATAAATATGAGCTATGTTAACACTCGGCAACATAAGCTACATCCTTTTTAATGAAGTTTTAGTGCAAACTCAGGGAGGGTTAGTGCTTAGTTTTGTTTAAAGACATGATGTAAACCCATTGTTGTCTTAAAAATATACAGTCTGTCCCTACATCACTAGACCAACACATTGTATTGTACATGATTGACCATCAGCAGAGTAATATCTGTCTTTGTCAGCCTCAAAATGATTATTTCTAAACACTGTTCATGTTTTTCTCTGTCTCTGTTCGGTTTTGTCCCACCTTAGCTCCACTAATCCATAAGCTGCAGCAATAGTCCAACAGTGAACTGCAGTATTCAGTGTGTCACTCTGATTTAGAGAAATTCAAAAGACCGCTCTCCCAATCCGAGTAAGATGTTAACATTAAAACTCCAGTTCTAACCGGACTAAGGTAATAACTCTTCTTGCATGTAACTGCACGGATTACTCCTGTCTGCTTTTCCAAACTGAAAGTGTGATAGCAATTACCTACAAAGACCTTTTTACAAAATACTGAACTGTCCCTTTAAATTCCACTCAGCATCAGCCTCAGAGTCAAAACCCAAACTCATAATTCTTAGTGGATTTATGGAAGAACACACTGTGACGTTTCATTGTTCAGTTTATGTGGGAACCCTGTATAAACAAATACTGCTCAGGACTAAAGCCTTTCCTTTACATTAAAATCATATATAAACAGTGTTATAGTTCAGAGATTATGTATAAACACAAAAGCCCCGGTTTGTTTTCGGGGAACAGCCCGGTCCTCTCTCCTTACGTTCAGCTGGTTTTGGATTAGGACGCAGAAGGTTGAAGCGGGACAGGAAGAGCTGCGAGGCCTCCACCCCTGGGTCGGGCCGCCGTCGCCGCGGTAACCCTGATATGGTGCAGCACAAAGGGATCTGAAACAAAAAGAGAGGAGTCAGGGATTGTTTTTTAAGGAAAGACCGGAATGGAAAAAATAACAAGAAATAAGGCTTTATGGAAGGAAGGGTGGTTTGTGCTGCAAAATAAGTATTTAAAGTGTGTTCAAAATAATACCTACAGCTGTAGACACTTAGGGACTCCTCAGGTTTATATTTTTATTTTTTGATTTTATGGTTGTGTTACATCTTGTAGCACGAATTTCTGAGCCTTGAGCCATAAATGGACATGCACAAAAAAACCCAAAACTGCAATAAAATAATTATATTAATATTTTTTCTGCTCTGCTCAAAACTACCAAATGTTCAATCATTTTTTAGGATTTAACCCTTTGAATACACAATGTCACTGTTATTTATGAAAAAAACACACTTCTAAAAATATCTAATCTATTTTTTTTCATAAATAACAACAGTGACATCATATATTCAAAGGGTTATACATTTTGAAAATTGAGATTTATGCAGAAAAAGCAGAAAGAAATATTGATATGTGATGATTTCATAGCAGTTTTTTAATAGGAGGGGTCCACAAGGGTTAAGAAATGATTCTGAAACTCTCGTACCATGATCCAGACTCGTTGCGTTGTTCTGTCTCTTCCTGAGTCACAGCTCGTCTCGACTGACCGTCTTCTTCTGAGACAAACGCAAGAAAAAATACACAACCACATTTAAATCTGCTTCTATGAATACAATCCTTACGTTCACTCAGTTCAAGGCCTCTTCATTTTATACCAATTAAATGTTTGGTTTACCACAGGGATTCGCTTCTACGTCGTCGAGGAGGTTGGCCGTGGAGTTGGCTGTGCCCAGTCTTTAAATTACAGTAGTTAAGAAAATTATATGCTGTAACGTACACCAGCGTTGTGTCATAAGCGTCCGCAGTAATAAAGCGTTATACCTCCTCTCCTGACATGTATAATCCAGATTTTTGGTGCAACGTGATGAATAACGTGAGAAAGTCTGGATGCAATTCTCCAGACATCCTCCAGAGGGCTCCAGTGAATCCTACATTTTACTAACATTAAAGCTGCCCCATTGGTTTTCCTCGTGTTCTTTTAAAAACTGGAGAAAATCCTCTGCCACAAAATACTAAAACATTACACCAAACCGAAGTTTAGAGCTTAAACTTCCATTTCAGTGTCAGATGGATGCCGTGATCCTGCAATTATCATTACACAGAATGAACTGCAGATATCTAACTGTACGGGAGCTTTAAGATGATAAAAAGAAATGAAAGGATACGAATGGTGCTTGAGGAGCGTCCTCCGTTTGGATTTCCTCCTCTTTGTCTTTTCTGAAAACGTCCGGGCGATTTCAAACAGCTTCTTCCTCGTGGCTGTGGATAAAACACACCGGTCAGATTAAACAGTCTCTACTTCACACAAACTCAAGGCGGTGAATGTAGGGCTTACATTTTCCCATATGTTTGAGTTTGTCCCTGAACAGAGCGTCGTCTGAAACGGCCTCCATCGAAGCTGCAGAGTAATGTTCTCCTAAACAAAACGTCACCAAAGTTCAAGTGTTAGTTTGGGATTTTTGCAGTAGAGCTGGGTATTAGCTCAAGAGAAGTCTTCTCAGTGCCTTTCTGTAACTTAAATGGATATAAGTTTGCTATATAGAGCTTTGTAACAGGAATTTTTGATTGTGTTTTGTCCTGATTTAACAGTTTTTTCTTCTGTTTTGTAATGTGTGATGTCTGAGTTGTTATTCAGGTCATATTAATTTGCATAAAGCCATTTTTAGTATACTATTTTCTATTTTTACACCCAATGCTGATATTGAGTATCTGCTACAAGAATAAAATGCACCCAGTCTTTTGTTGCACTGTGAGATGGTATTTTAGGAATTTGGGAACACATTTCAAGTGACAGCCCATTTTGCAGTAAGACACGTGACTTCTGATCACTCTGCTCCGACTGAAACCAGATTGAGGTGGTTTTTTTGTGGCAAATGACAGAATTCAGATGCATTTTAGCCATTATATTACTCCACACACTTTTGAATTCAGCCGTAGAGGTGTTGATTGGCTGCTGGCAACACACAGCGAGTAGAAATACTGGGATTTTGTGTTTCATAAACTTAAGTTCTGATAATATTTTGTTACTATTACATGCAAAAAAAAAAAGCTTGTTGTTTTGGAAATGGACGACGGCCATGACTTCTTTTGCGTTCATTACAGACTGGACAGCATTAGCGCTCCTACTGGCCCGGCAGGCATACAGCGCTCTCAGAGTTTTTGTGTAAAAACTAGGGCTGGTAAAAAAACAACGCAATAGTTAATTTGATGTAACGCCCCTCCACACCTCTGCACCTCACTTCTGTTTCTTGTGACTAACGTGGCTAACACTCGAGCTAACGATGGAAAAACAAGAGAGACAAGCTGCTGAATGGACAATTCTGCTTTAATTAAGAGATTACTGGAGGGTTCCTGGAAAAGAGTAAAGAAATATGTGTGTATTTGCAATACTTATTTGCAAAAGTGAATTAAATATTCTGTAAGGTTCTGATTTAAACAAGTTCACACAATTGACATTTCAAATATTACTGAAGCACCAAGTGAATGCACTTTATTTTGCAAATGTTTTTCATTTAAGTTATTTGTCTAATAATTTGTGTATTCAAAAACTAGGCTGTCACAGTGACTCACTTTTGAGTCTGAACAAAATTAATACTTTTCTATGCAAAACTTATAATTTACATGCTATATGTATGGCAAAGTTAAATGATTTGAAGTTAATTAACTTCTGTTAAATTGAAGCTTCAGTGTGTTTATTAAAAGTTGACAAAGTTGACAATTACAGCCAGATTTGCAATTAATTAAGTTAATTTTTTTTTTTAAATCAATTCACATCTCTTATAAAAACAGATCATTTTGACTGTCCAGCGTTTCCGTTTTGTGTAAAGGATTCCTGACATTGAAAACTGTCAGTGGATTAAAATGATAAGTTCTGCTAGAGCTCAGACAGTTCATCCAGAGACAACACACTAGTCCCAGCTCTATTTCAAAAATCCTGAGCGCGTTAACCCCAGACATCACTGATTAAAGACCCATAGACACAGACAGAGACAGCGGCTGAAGCAGAAGAAGCTCGATGAGTGGTCTCTACCTGAACTCTCCATGCTAGATGAATGATTGGACCGTGATTTCTTTGATTCATACTTCAACCGATCTAAAAACAGAGAGCACATGTTATGAACACTGAGGATGTGATGAGCCAGGACTTCTACATGACACACGTGACGTATTTGACCAGTGTCTGTCGGAACAGGGACGTAATAATAAGAAACTGTGCCCATCTTACGACAGAAACTGGTGAAATATCCTTAGTGCTTCATCTGTGTATTCATTATTTCAGATCAAAACCATTGCAAAACAGTTCAGTGAGAATCAATATCCACCAATCGCAAAACTGTGTGGCTCGGACGTAAATGGATTTCGGGAAAAACAGAGCCTTGGTCATAATCTGGAAATGAAAAACTGTGACAAATGGACGTCAGGAATGTTTTTGGTCCAAGAAAGAAACATTTAATCACAAAAGAAGTAAAATTTGATGCTTAAAAGGTGCTGGGTTTTGTGATCAAACCTTAATTTTCGTTACTTGGACAAAAGTCATTCCGAAACAGACAAAGCTTAGAGTCACACGTCAAGGCAAAACCAGCACAAAACAACGAATAAAAACACAAAAACAACTCCATTTTAGCATTTGCCTGATGAATACAGACATGTTTCCACAGGAGCACAGTACAAGACAAGTCTGCATGGCACTGATTTAGACGCACTGTCAAAAGGGATACAAAACATAACAAATAAACATACCGCATCAATTTGGAAACACTTCAGCAAAGCTCGTCTTTATTAGCAGTAGCTTTATGAGGTTTTAGAGAGGTATTTTATGACGAGTTTTTCCCAAAGCCTTACCGTAAATGTCAAGGTTTCTTAGCGTTTATTTAAATGAATCCATCATCAACATATTTAAACATATCTGTAGTGGTCGGTCTTTGCTGCCCCTCGGTTCACTTAAAAAACACTTAAAGACAGACAGAATAAACTCACACTTTACTCGTTCAATCCTTTAATTACTCTCACTTCTATCCTTCTGCTCTTCCATCAAACTGTGGTCAAAGGCGGTGTATTCCAGCCATAGTTCCTCACATAGCTTCTTTTACTTCAAGTGTTAAAGGGATGTTTGACTGTTTACTGCAGCAGCCTACACCTATTACTACAGTCTTTTATTTCACTACAAATGTTGACTCTTGAGCGGTAACCCTCGATCTGTGGAAACATGACTTATAAGCCCAGTTTGAATCTTTATTTTCATGTTTTTGTGGCCAAGCTTTTGTTGGTTAGATCTGAATAAATGAACCCAGTATAAACATATCTCATAAAAACAACCCATTTCGTGATAAAAAACTGGATTTATAAAGGCAGTAAGTGATGCTAAAAGCCGTACCTCTCTCTAAGGCGATGAGAAACTCCCGATTTCGCTGCAGCTCTCTCATAAACTCCTCATTTTGCAGGAAAAGGGCGATGCGTTCGTCCTCTAGATACTGCTTGAGTTTCTTGTCCTGCTCCGTGGCTCCTGCGGTGAGACTCGAGACCCCGTTTGGCCCCGCCGCTCCGGGCTGGGACCCGGACGGAGCGCTCCATTTGCCCACGGACGACACGGACGACGAGGAGGACGAAGACGGCTGGGACAGGCTGCTCTGGGAGCTCTGTAAACAGGACACAATACAAATACATTCATTCTGATGTGGACAGT
Organism: Rhyacichthys aspro; assembly: GCA_036850595.1. Taxonomy (NCBI): domain Eukaryota; kingdom Metazoa; phylum Chordata; class Actinopteri; order Gobiiformes; family Rhyacichthyidae; genus Rhyacichthys; species Rhyacichthys aspro. The sequence goes on from CM072160.1 coordinate 3,354,827, forward strand.
TTATTGACTAATTCTTCACTATTTTTTTGTTGTTTTTTGGTAAGTGTTTGTCTCTTTTTTGGCATGTAATAGATAGACGGAAATGGAATAAAACCAAACATATGCATAAAGAAGGCTTGGTAAACAAAGCCTATTGAGCCTGTTATGATTTGAGATAAATAAAAATAATATATAGTTGGTTACCTTTATACTGTCAAGCTGCTGTGGCAGGATCCGCAGGAAGTCGTCCGGCAGATTTCCGAGCAAAGGAGGATTCCAGTTTCGGTAACTTCGGACTTTCTGATGTCCTGGAGGTGGCTGGGCTTCAAACCTACAACAGCAGCAGGACGGGTTAGTACGACTACACTAAACTTTTTGTAATCCTTTTGTTGTTAATTTTAAAAATTTTTTTTTTTCAGATTATTATTAAACTTGGACTAAAAATGACAAAAAAGTGATAGTCAACAGGCAAAAAATAAAATAAAATGAAAAATGAACGCCAGAGCAAGAAAGCCAAAAAGGAAAGGCATTCTTATCTCTTTTTTAGTGTGTGTTTTTATTTATATTTTGTGCTTGAATGACACTTTACAGTCTGCACTTTCAAATTTTCAAGTTTTGAACATTGACAACAACATTTTTTATTTTTCCTACCAAAATGGCGGACAGGGTGCACTACAGTCTTATTTTTTAGGTGGTGTAGCTACATACCCAGGGTTGGAAGCAGCTTTTATCTGTGTTTTTAATCCTTTTTAATTGCTAATTTATGTTGGGACTGTGTACGTTTTTGTGATTTTAACATCTCTATTGTATAAATAAACTAATACAAGCCCCACTGAACTGACATTTGCTGGTCATTACGTAAGCCCGGCCGTGGCCTACGTGTTTGTGGGCGTGCGGACTGTTTCCTCACCGGGGCGGGGGCGTCGGGGGGGCTTCGGGGTATTTCCTGTCATAAATGTGCATATCATACGTCGGTGGAGAGTAGACCGGGGGCGGCTCCTCGTCCGAGCTGTCGGGCTCCAGAGTCCGCTCCAAAATCTGAAAGAGACACACACGCAGTCAGGTGATGTTTTTACTGCAGACAAATATAAACGAGCTAAAATTAGAGCTCCTTGTGATCGCTTTATTTTAGTACAAAGCCTAGATTTAACAGAGGCATGGACAGATTCAGTGTGTTTCAAAATGTCCACTCACTTCACTTCTTAAAAAAGTTTTAAAGTGATTTATTTGTGGTAAAATAAGAGTGATATTGCAGTATTTTCAAATGGCCATCCCTGTTTTAATGTGTCGTGAGTTGAGTCAGTCACATGTCTGTCACTGATGGAGCAGGTGAAAACTAGCAGCAGATACTGAGCTGTATTTGACTCAAGTATAGCTGTGAGTCAGTGACACATTTATATACATTTTTTGTAATAATATAGGCACAATCAGAACTTCAAATGCAGTTTAAGACAGGATTTATATAACTATAACGCTCATTAGGAAACTGTTGCCTTCACAGGACACATCTGACACAGCGTAACAAGAGGAATAGTGTAATATAAAAAGTAAAACAATGTACTCTAAGACTTATGAGTCTTTATAAACCCAACCGATATCAGTTTTGCTTATTTCCCTTCTCTGTTCCTGATCTACGTGGGTTTAATTGGCAGTGACTTCATGAATTTGGTCTGGAAGCCCCAACTATCACCAAACAGGCTTTCACAAACAAACTGGACTCTGGTTTAGTTTGGTCCAGGGGAGCACCTCTTTTTGCCGAAACCAAAGAGCAGCTGGTACCTGGAAAGTCTGACAGTCCGGACCAACTGTGCAAGTGTTGATGGCTCCATATGTCAAAACAAAGTCTCAACAAAGGCCATGTTTGCAATATACGCTGTTTTCAGTTTGTCTGGAGTTCATCCCACTTAAATAAAGCAGAAGTTGGCCGCTCTCTGACCTCTGGGGGGATACTGTCGTCGGAGTCGGAGCTGTCGTCCGAGCCCTGTCCGTCGATGCTCATCTGCAGCAGCTGGTCGATGGTGGCGTCCACAGCTCCGTTATTGGAGCGCAGCACGCACTCGATCACCTCGTAGTCCATGGACGGGAACATGGTCTTGAAGTCCTCCATGGCCTGGTTAAACTCCAACCTCCGCACCTGAACGTCAAAAAGAATAATTAAAACATGTAAAAACACCTCATTAGCAACTGAGCTTTTATCTGAACACATTTGTTTTTGTTAGCATCAAACGCAGAATATAAAAGAAGAATTGAGCCAGTATTCTTCAACAAACATTCAATGCTACATCAGAGCCATAAGGAACTGCGAAAAGAACAGAGAAGGCCATCTACGCTTTATTTGAGCTGCTACACTAATTAGGGATCGAAACGGATAAGATTTTATAAATATCAATGCCACTGACGATTCTGCTCATCGATTCTCTTTATTCCTGATAGCTCTGTGTGGAAAAATGTAGTCCTATATGCTTTTTCTGCAACAAACAAGTGGTTTTAACACTTTCACTTGAGTCTGTTGAATAACTTAACCAATAGCAAGTCATATATAATGAGAAATAAATAATAATAATAAAAATCTTCTGTACACACAAGCATACAAGTCACTAAATCTTCCTTCTAATATAGAATTAAAGAATTCTCTAAAAAAACAGGGATGGACGCCTAGATAACCTCCACAAAACTAGTTTGTGGAATCGGTTCTTGAGTGGAACCAGTTTTCCATTCCCACCCCAAACAATAATACAAATACACCACTGATAAAGCGTAAAAGGGCAGAACAATAACCCCAGAGTTTGGTCCTCACTCACCTGTCTGTTGGGTCTGCTGTTGTTGAGGTGGCCCTGGCCTCCGCTGCTCCTCGAGCCTCCATTACTGCTGCTCCTCCTGAAAAGGCTGGTCATCCTCAAGCCCCAGCCCCGCGACGGGACGGCTCTACGATACTCTCAAACACAAGCTTCGGCCGTCGGTCTGTGGTCTCGCCGTCTCTCAGTTTATCATTGTGACATGGCGGCAGTAGACGGCGTTCTTTGGTCAAAAATCAGAGTTTTCTTTAATGTGACTCGTTATTTGTCTCCGTCCAACATGGCGTAAGGTACAGGAAGTGAAAAGGGCAATATCCAAGAAAAAGGTAATGTACGTGGTTAATGGGTGAGGATTTGAGCCTGGATTCTCCCAACAGTCATCGCTACAGCAGAGCCATAAGGAGCTGCAAAGAGAGCAGACAAGACACAAGTTAGTATCCTGTTCAAAAGAGTTCATTTAGAATTTATTTGAGCCGCAAATAAACATCACTGATAAAAAGTGACCTAATATTTTGGCTTGTGATATGTTTCTAGCCAGCTCTGCAGGCTCAAATACTGTTGTGAGGAAGCTCTATCAGCCCAGAATAAGGAAATAAACCCTAAAGCGAAACCTTTTTTAGCAACATGCAACACTTCTTTGGGAAAACAGCAGCCACTTTGATCCAGTGTTTTGCCCTAGTTTCCAAATTTTGCAGTAGTTTTTGTACTACTCAGCCATTTTAACCACTTTAAGCTCTTAACAAATGTTCAGTATCTTTTATATCAATCTTTATAATGTTTTCTGGACGTATCGAAGAAATTTGAGGCTGGGGTGTATTGTAAAGTTGAGTTGGAAGGCACTGTACATTTTGTAAAGCATAGATGCTCCCAACAGTGACTAAGTTTGAGCAGAAGCAGCTGCAGGAGCTAAAGTCCAACCATTAACATTAGAAAGAAGTTAGTCATGTGACTTGGTGGCATATAAACAAAATTAGCATATAGTATCTGAGTAATGCTGCATGAACTAGTCAATTTACACAAATTAGCCACATGCTTTCCTTATTTTCTCCGTTATCTGATGAATATATGACACTACAGCCTGTATTTGCCCCAAAAACTGAAAGGCAGCAAACTGGATGTGGTAAAAACACATTTAAATTGATAAAATGACAAATCTAAGAATGTTTAAACTGATAAAGAGTCACTTTTCATGTGCTTTTGGGACAGAAAACACTGTCGATAGTTATTCAAATGATGTTTGAATGTTTAATTTGCATGTGTTTTGTTAATTTGTTAGAATGATGGGGGATTGCATGACTTTTTATGCTGGTTATTCATATATAACTAGTATAGCAAGTCAAAAACATTTTCTAACATTGTAAATCACCAAATTGCAAATTCAGATTACATTTTTAGGCCTTCCTCCAGTATTTATGCATTTATTTTAGAGATGTAACCTTTCACAAAAGCACTAACAATATTTTTAACCACTTCTACCTCAAATAGTTGACCCAAACTGTTGAACTCGAGCTATTTCCGTTCTCCTTTTGAAAACCTTTTAGGCCCGTAGTGCGTCAGACCGGGCAGCATTAGTGAGCGTGCTTCCCGTGGCCCGGCTGTGCTCTCATAACGATATCTTCCCAACAACATCATATTAATCTGCACCTAAGAACGGGGCTATATTTAGAGCGCAATCCGGGGCTCTCTGTCCTCGGAGAGAGCGCTGCTGCCGGCGCTAAAAAAGAGACGCCGACCTGCCACAAAAGTTTGCCCGGTGACAGTAAACAGAGAGATAGACAAGTAACACAATAGGGCTTTAGTTAGAAATGCACTGGTCTCAACAGATGGACTTGGATAGGCAGCTTTGACGCCTAAATTGGTTTTGAGTCTTGGTTTAGTCCATGGTTAGGGCTGGTCCAAGTGTATTCTCTAGATTTGTTATGACTTAAAACCAGTTTGGACCTGGTTTAGCTCTGTCTTTGTTCTTGGTTAAGTCCAGGTGAAGACTTGGGTTTGGTGATGAATTTATACCTGGTTTAGTCCAAATGCAAAACTTTCTTTTTCCGGGTTTAGTCCCAAGACCAGTGCATGGTCCATGGAACAGTTTACACTAGATACTGTTAAACCTGCTTAGTCCTTGGTTCAATCAAGAACTATCTCTGGTTTAACCCTGGTTAGTTCTGGTTTAATCTTCAGTTTTTTCTATCCTTGATTTAATTCCGGTTTTGTACAGCGTTGTTTAAGGCTGGTTTTGTTCAGAGGCTGGTTTCAGTCGTGAATTAATCCCTGGTTCAGTCTTAGTATAGTCCTGGGTTTAGTCTGAGTTAAGTGTGGGTTCTAGTTGGTTTTTAGGTCCCATTTACTTCTGGTTTAATGTGAATTCTGTCTTGACTTAGACCAAGATTCAGTCTCTGGTTTACTCTTGGTTTAGTGGACCCTACACAAAAAGCAACGTGTTTTTTGAAACCTGAACTAAGGCCTATTTCCATAAAACTCATTATTATTCATTTTTTCATAGGTTTTAGCGTCTGCATTTTTAAGCCTCTCCCTCAGAGTCTGGTCTGCTCTGATTGGTCATTTGACTCATGATAAGCATTAAGCTGAAAGCCATTTGAGGAAATATTGTGAAGCTATGTTGTAATTAGTCTGGTTTGCTCATACGGCATTAACAGAGGCTCATTAGCAGTTTCTTGAGGCGGGAACAGTCCAAGTAGGTCAGTGGGTTTAAGGCCGAGCACAGAGTGAGAAAGAAAAGACAATGAACTGAATAGGAAGTCAGTTCAGTGAATGTCTGCATTAAAGTAGTATAAGTTAGCTACATTACTGATAGCAAAATAGCATTAGCATCAAAGCCATATTGTGAGGGTGAGTGTGTGAAGTACATGCTTTTACCAACATTAGCCTTTTTCATGTGATTAATGAGACACTGATATTATGTTATTGTACTTCTTTGCACTAAAACAAAAGGAAAAATAGAGTTGTCATTATTTATAAGTTATTATGCTACACACCTGCTTTAGATACATTTCTATAGGACACATATGCAAGATTAATACATTAATAATAAAAGCTAATAACATTCCCATTATACAAGAGCTTATACTTTTATTTTAAATATTTTAAGCTCTCCTGTGTAACTTTTAGCCAGTAGAGGGCGCAGATCCCTCTCTGTGCAACTCTACCATCAACTGCAATATTTGTTCACAAGTAGAGACTATTCAAGAACATGTCTTCTGAAACAGTAGGGCCACTTTAGTGTATTTTGTACAAATATGACAAACTACGTAATACATAGTAGGAATACTTTAATATTTATATGTAATCTAGAGTTTGTTATTGACAGTTTTCAGTAAATAGAAGTATTTGTTTAACTAGCGGCAGTAAAACATAGTAGTAGTCCTCTGTAATAGGTAATAATACAAAATCAACAAAACATATCATTACCATTTGTGTAAAATAAGAGAAATTCTACAACATTATTGTGACTTGATTTATGCTTGTGCTTTGATTTAACTACTGTAAAGCTGTAAAACTATTCTTAAATAGCCTCTTTTGTTTTGAATCAAACAGCCAGAAGAAAGTAGACTTCCTCTGGCTGCTAAATATCAACAACTAGTGGTTTTATTCTACGTTTAGCGCCACTGTTTCCCTCCAGGCAATCAAATTACCGTGGCCCCTGAAGGCAGCACAGGGACAAAACCTGGCCTCGACACAGTTCAAGAAGCCATCTGTCGTAGGAGGCACGCGACTTAACTCCACTGTGTCACAGATCCGCTCCTTTATGTCGGACATAAACACGACGACAGCTGGATTTAGATCGAGATGGAGGCTGTGAAATTAAAAAGGATCATATCCCGCTGCAGGACGAGCAGATGCCAAAGGCTTAATAAACAACAGAAGAGAAAGGACTGAAATATACTGCATTTTCCTTTGTTTTTTCGTGTTTAAACCTGACTTTTAATCAAATTTATACTGCAATGATGACATATATAAAAATATCTTACTAAATCAGAGCTTAGTCTAATGTCCACAAACACTAGAGCCACTATTTTTATTTTATTATTTTGAAGCTCTGGTTAAACAAAGACTGTCAGAAGCAAAGTGAGAATTTCTGTCACACTGAAAATCATAAATTTAGTGTAGTTCAAGCTCTCTCCAAGTTATGGATAATGCACTTATTTAAATGTAAAAACTAGTATTTTAGCAAAAAAACAAACAAAAAAACCCCCAAACAGATCTTGGTCTTGTGACATGTCTATTTAAACGTCTTTGTTTTCTCTAGGACTTTTTTTGTTTTGTTTTTGGTGACATCTGGTGGGAAAACTGCAGATTGCAAGTACACAACAGATTGGTTTAGAGCATGTGAACAGCTATGGTAGCCCTGCAGGGAAATACTGCTGTCTATGAACAAGCCTGTAGGAAATTACATTACACTGACATTACTAAGTTCACTGTTGTCAATAAATCTGCCATATTGTTGAAACATGGATGCGATTCTCCATCAGAGCATCGTTTGTTCTGATGAATTGTTTATGTTTCTGAAAAATAACTTTTCCTGTAAAAGGTTGATCATAACTCGAAATAAACTGTGTCATGCTAGTTCAGAAATCCAAACAGAAAAGCTTATATAAAACGTATAACTCGCCACATATGCTCCTAATTTGTAAAATATGGACATATGTGAAGCCGTTTTATCCATTATATTATGTCAAAGCAGAAAAAACTGGAGCACTGGTCTTTGTTCTTTAGTATCATCTGTCCTCTGTCATTTTAAATGTATTTGCCAGATGTACACTGAACATAAGCAGCTGGATGTATTCTCATTGTTTTTTCTGAGTCTTGGTGAATGGCTCAGGCCTGAACCCTGTCTGAGGCCTCTCCAAAAGGCAGCGCTTCCTGTGGCTCCACCAATCAGACGGCACACAGCCCCAGAGGCCCAGACCAGGGCTTTTCACACATGGCTTTGGTTTGACGGGTTCATGAATAGAAAATTGGATGGATCTTAGACGACACTTAAATGATTTGAAAGGATAGTTTGCGTTTATTTTACATTAGAGCAGCTTTTTCTAAATAGTCAATCCATGAGTTATTTCATTACTTAACATACTGTAGCTCAATTAAACAGAAGAAAAGAACAGAAAACAATGACATGAAGTAGGACTGTGATAAATATAAATGATTTATATGGACTAAATATGAACAGTGTCTGAGTGATGCACCAACAACTTGTTGATTTATGCAAATTAACCATGCACTTTGATTTAACAGCACAATTTTTTTTACAATAGACTCAATCTACGGAGACAGAAGGGGTAAAACTAAAAAGTATCCAGCCTAAACTGCTTTAGTTTTACTGTAAGGATAATGCACACTGCTGCTGCTTGTCTTTTTAGGTTTGATAAAGAAGCTAATTTCAAACCAGAGCTTGTTTTTTACCATCATCCAAATTTTTAGCCCTGTGCACAATTTTACTTATATTTTAGTCACAAGAAACTTTCAGTTCCTGTTTCTCCTTTAAAATGTGTTGAAACAGCCAGCATTAAATATGTGGTAATTGTGACTAAGGCTACACTTTCTCAGGATTGTATTAAAATCAAGAGAACACTGCATTTACATTGACTTTTTTCTTGTTTTTATCAATGTATCGTAAGGATTGACTGGATCGTAATAATATAAAGTATAAAGTCAGACTGGTTTAGTCCTGGTCCAGGTCTTTATGATTGATTTAGCTCCTGCTTTGACGAGAGGAAGTTGGTCCAGTGTCTTGTATTTTTCTTTGTATATATTGTTTTTTACTTTGTCAAAGAGTATTCAAATATCGCAGTACATATCGTCAATATTTAATTACGTTTTAACAGATATATATTACTGAATGTTACACAATCCTTGAGCTTAGCAATGTTAAATGGAAAGATTTTGCTTCATTTACTGCATTATTAAAATCAGAATATGATGTTTACAGGAGAGATGAAAAAGGGATTCTGTGCAAATGCACTTTCCACATTCAATACCAAAACTTTATCACAGTTTATGTGCTAAATATATTATCTACTGCACCAACTGAACCTATCATTAGCTGCAGTTATTACAAGTAAAAACAGAGTAGGGCTCAGAGGCATTTATCCAAACACCTGTTAAACCAGAGCCTGTAAACACATCTATTTCTGATGTTGCCACTGGTCTCAATAGGAGCTCTGCTTTTGACAAATCTAAGGACCACAAAAACCTAATGGTGATATTGTTCTATAGTCAATAACACAACATACATTATATACATTATTGACAAGCTCTACATTAAAGTACACAATTTAGTGTAACTTAAAACCCAACAGGAATGAATTATTAACTGGAAAACATCCGGGAAATATAATCAGAGTCATTAGTTTGTCCAAGCATTAGCTCCAATAGTGGATTATGCAAAAGCAGGTTTTGATGGACTCTGATGGCCGTATTAGTAAACGAGAATCTGAGCTTAAACAACTAACTATTTATTCACATATTTCAGTTGAACACAATATTCTTGTCGCAACAACTGCAATAAAAGCCCTTAAGGCGTCATTTAGGCTTTATTATCACAGATTTTAACAGATAAGAATTTTTAGTCCTGAACAGAAGCTTTGGCCAATCACAGCTCACTTCAGGAAAAAGGAGTGCTCTTATTGGTCAAATAAGAAAGTAATGGCTGCCGAGAAAACAGAGCGTGCAAAGTGTATGTTCCTTTTTACAGAGAAACTGTGAAAAAAGAAAAAACATAAACAGAGAAAAGGAAACATGAAATGGATATAAAAATGGTCAATTCAATCACGTAATGTTTAATGAGACGACATAGCTGCCGTTCTGATGTTCAAGTCAGAGCTAAAAGTTTATAATACGCTGTAAACTTCAGTTTGGTGTAACATTTTAGTATTCTGTGGAGGATAAATTGTCCCAGTTTTATTTTTAATCAAAAGAATTGCAGTAGAGGCTGTGTCTGAGACGGGGACAAAAAAGAAAATCAGGTAGTAATACTTTGTGCTAAAGTGTAAAGCCACGGTTGAACAATTTTTGCTTTAAAAGTGAAATGTCTATGTTGTTTTCTCTCAATACAATGCAACGTAATGAATCATCGACTGAAAAATTAACAAAAAGCATAAATTAGTGGGACAGTTAAAAATTAGATGAGACCAAAAATATCTGCAAAAATGCCGTAAGTGAAGAGAAGGAAACCGGATTTACCAGAAAAAACCCACTGTAAACGGGCGCACGGCCAGCTCCAGGATCAAACACATTTGTTTCTTGTGATGCACTATTTACCTCCAAAACCTTTACTGTCCTACCTTTACCTACAAACTTGATTAGAACCATTTTTGCTCAAGCTTTTCATCAGAAAGAGGATATAAATTGTCATTACCTTCTGACAGTACATGGATTATTTTTTCAAAACATCTTAAACTGGATTTGGGAAGGTAAAGTCTACATTAGGTTTACATTTTTGAGAGGTAATAGATTCAGTGTGCTCTTGGCCGACCTGCATTTTGTTTTTCTAAATCCTGAGTATAACCACATGCACAAATGTATACACTATGAAGAAACAATTGCAGTGTCTTATTGGTAAATCACTGCCAGATGGAACTATAATTAATACTAGTTCTTACCCAAAAAGTTTTGCAATATTAATGTTGATGGAGAAATCAGACTATTTTCACTTTATTTTAAGGCTTTTCAATCACTGCATGTGTTTTTATGGGACATAGGTCTGTGTAGTTAACTGTTTATCTTATTTAACCGAATCAGAGCTGTTTATTTTAACAAAGTGAATATTTTTCGAGATTGCAAACACGGAGACAGATGGCTAAGGTTAGCAGCGGCCTTGAGGGGTTAACTCAGCCAATGCCAGCCGCTGAAGGGGCTCCTCACAGCGGACACTCATCCACAAGGCCGCGGTCAGCGCTGATTTACGGCAACATCCTCACAAAATACGTCCCCTAACGAATTTACAACGCAAATGTTAGTAAAAGGGCTTAATTTTTGGTTAAAAGACGCGCAGGTGACGGAAAACAACACTTTTTTTCATCGAGGTTTTGCTGTTTACAAAGAGAAGGAGGGCAGTTAACTCACCACAACGAGCAGTTATTGTCAAATGTCGGGAAAAAATTGAAAAAAGTCGTGTTTTTCTTGTCAATGTTACTCACAGTTAGAAGAGAAAAGGGTCCAGTCGAGCGGATAATGTCCACAGTTTGGTGCAGAGACGAGAGGAAGCGGGGCAGAGCAGCAGCAGCGGGACAGGAGCAGATCTGATCATTGTAATAGGAGCCAGAGGGAGACTGTCCGCTCCGAGAAACAGCAGCGCCGCCATGAAGCGAGCGGAAGTGACGCAGCACGCAGCGCCTTCAAAGTAAAACTCACCATGTCTGATAAATGCATAAAACTAGTTTCAATTTTGGCTTCCAACGATCACAAAACCTATGCAATCGAGAAAAAAAACGATTATTACTTGTTTTTATTTATTAGATAAGAGATTATGGAAGTGCACTACATTGTTAATCTTATTTATCTTAATTATTATTTCTGTTTACTTCATAAGCTATTTTTTTAATACGTTTGAACATATTATTTGTTTTATTACAGTGTTTTGTTCAATAAATCCAACATATTTCAATGAGTAATGTTGTAAAATAATAATAATAATAATAATAATAATAATAATAATAATAATAATAATAATAATTCAATAATAACCAAAATAATAGTGTTTATAATTTTTTCCATAATCAAGCAGCCCTACATAAACTATTAAATACATCAGTATGCGTATATTGTAATTTGCCCCTTAGTTCAAAGTGTGTGTTCCCATTTTTTCATAAGGTGGAACTAAACACTGTGATATACAAGTTTTGAAAGTCAGTTTAACATCTACATAGAAACACAGCTTGTGTTGTTGGACTTTTGTGATGTGGCATCACTGTTTCCGTTGCAGATGTTGCTCTTCAGGACGATGAAAACACAAGCCTCTTAGGGGTTACCCATACATAGGGTGACCATATTTCCAGACCTCCAAACGGGGACATTTACATTATTTTTTTACAAACCCACAAAATGAAAAAAATGTGTCAGATTAAAAACATGACCTTTTCAGACACAGCACATTATAGAGGCACATGTTCCCATTGAAGCTACAGCCTCAGGTTGAACATTAGGATTTTTATGGGTAAAAAAAGAAAACATCGCAGTCTGTGTAAAAATGTTTGAAAAAGTTTATTGCAGTGATTGGTGTTTGTTAAAATGGGGACAATAGGGACATGGTCTGTTCAAAACTGGGACATATTGGTGTTTTTACAGCTATTTGTAGGGACATGGGACAGGGACTGTGAAAGTGGGACAGTCCCCATCAAATACAGACACATGCTCACCCTACCCATACCAAATCATGCTGCACTTAATGGATCTAGCTCAGGTCTAAACCACAACAAAACAGGACTAATCCCATGACTAAACCGGTTCATTTATTTTGAAGGGACATTGTTCTTGTTTCCTGTTGTGCTTCGTGTAACTTTTTAACCCACATTTGGATCCTTTGAACTGACTAGTCCATGAATGAACACAGGCGACATCACTCTGTGCAAACATGTGGTGCACTTAATTACCTTTACCTTAAAAACCTGACAGAATCTGGGATCTGAAATAAAATGGAATCTTAATGCAGCATTGTAACTAAATATTTTACTGTAAATAAAAAATGCAGAGCTATAAACAATCCTCTGTTAAAGTCAAGAGACACAAAAACATACACATAAACGCAGTAGATGCATAAACACTTTCAATAACTTTTATTTTCCCTAATAGATCTGTACAATCAAGAAATCAAACTTAAAGATGAGCCTAGCAAAATATGATCTGTACACGTTAAATGCTTTTGGGCGAAAACAGCGAAAAAAACACACATTTAAATAATCAACCGATGACTTGTCTAGCTACGCAAACACTTCAGTCAGTCCCACGGCTTCGAGAACATTTAGCAACTGAAAAACAGATGGGGGCGAGATGGACCAGAGCAAACCAAACAGTGAAGTAATGTTCCCTTTAAACAGTTTCTGTCCAGTGTGATAGAAAAGTACAGTCTGAGATCTTATTTACAGCAACATAAGCTTTGATTGAGCCCATTTTGAACAGTTTTTGGACTAGTTTTTTGAGGTATTTGCGTACAACTGGTGTAGTACTCAGTAGACGGCTGTGAGAGCAACCTGAGTTTGGAAAAGCAGACAAGTTTATGAAGAGTTTATATCAAATTCAAGGTTGATTGTGTAAAACGGAGCAGAATACAGTTAAACCAAAAAGAATACATGAGCTCCCCGTGTTTTTAATTGTCTATAATCGCCATTTGTTTTGGTAAAAAAAAACGTAACGCTCCACAAAACCTAGAGTAACTAGATATTACTTCCAGTTTCTACGGCTGCCCTGAGCGGACAAACTGAGCACAGCTGAAAGAGAAGCACACTCAAGCTTTTTTCCATTATTATTCGATCCAAATCCTAGCCTTTACGGATAAATATCATCTCTCATCTACTCATGACTCTAAGGACCTTCTCCCCAGACACTTCCTCCAGCCAAATTCAACAATTAGACTTAATTCCCTATATTTAGTTATTTTTGTTTTTAAATGGGAGCAACATTTCTTGGAGCCAGAGAATAAATGTGAGACTGAACCCAAACAGTCAAAATAGCTTTCCTTAGGATTTATAAATGTGTTCTGCCATTGCCTAATTACCTTCTTTATATAATTTTGTCCCTATTGTTCTTGCTCCTGTCTGCTTCTCCAAACCAGTACCAACCACATATCCATTTACTTTACATATTACACCTAATATCCACGAACACCTCAAACAAACTTGTCAAAACTAAAATATCCCTTAAACATGTGAGAGCAGGGAATATGGCAGATTCAGAAAAAAAATAAAATAAATAAAAACAGGGAAGACACGACCCTTGATGTAAAACTGCAAATTAAAAGTCACTAATATGGCTACTGCTCCAATTCCAGCGCTTCTGATAACATCATCTTAAAGGGGCTATATGTAGTATTTTTACTTCAAAATTTCATGCAAGTTTGGAGATAAAATTAAAAGATGTTTTATCACTTTGTACCAGTAGGGGGAGTCATGAGCGGCTAACTAAGCTATTCCAAAAGAAGTTGTTTCAATGTTTTGTTGGATTTTGTGAATTTGTGAAGAAAACTCACAAGAAGAGCGAATACTACATTTCCATTCCTCATTTTACTGTTTATTTTACTCCATTCTCTATGTTACTTTGCATTTTCAAAGTTTGAAAGGTAAAAAAGTCGACTATTTTTAAACTAAAATGACTTGTACTATTGATTGGTTGATGCTTAATTATCCTTTTTGATTAATATTTTTGAATAATATACTGGTAGCTGCACTTAACTGTTTCATTTGTGACTTGTATTCACTGAAAATGAAAACAAACAAACAAAAAAAACCCAAACGTATGCCAAATAAACAGATTAGCTAATAACAAAACATACAATTTTCAGCTTGAACAACTCTTTCTTCTCAAGTTTTTGGCCAGATTTTATTTGTATTTTTAGGTAAGACTCTCTACTCCCCCTAGTGGCAGGTACTGTACTTACATGTCAACAAAAGAAAATCAGCCATTTAAACAAAATTTCAGATGTGTTTTTTTTTTGTTTTCAGTGTAAAAGGGAGATTATAGACAACATTACGTTACATACATTCCTCAGCTGTAGTAGTAAATTATTTTTTACGGCACAATACTACGATATATTCAGTTAATCCAATGTGTCATGTTTTTATTTTTTGTGTTGTCTAAATCTGTGATAATAATCATTTGGTAAATTTCACAGCCATTACTTGTATTTGATATTATGGTCATTCCATGTTAATTTTTCTGAAAGATTATATAGGTGGAGTATGTGTTTTCTACACTTCCATAATCCATAAAACGGAAAGTATATTTAAACAGTTTTTTTTTTAGATTAAAGATAATTCAGTGCATTTGCTTCAGTAAAATCCTACAGGTTTCTATTTGACAGTATTTTACCATTAAACAGTGTACATATAGCCCCTTTACACTTTTCAAACACACTTTCTTAAACAAACAACAAAAAAACTCTTATTAATGCAATGATTCAAGCACAATCGTTCGTATTCATTTGAGCTGCCCACAGGCACATTTTTTTTTATCCCAAATCTCCCAAACCGTTCCTGAGATAATTATTGAAGTTTTGTATTATTTGCGTAAAGACGACAGTGAGTTTATTTTTCTCGTTGTTATTTTGACCTCACTTCAAGTTCCCTTTGTATTGTTTACTGTCCTTCAACTTAAAAAAGCTGCCTTATTGCTAATAGAGTAACAATGATTAAAACCTCGTTAAAACTGATATTGTAAAAAAAAAAAAAAAAAAAAAAAAGAAGAATTACAGTCAAATTAATCCCTTAAATAGAAACTTCAGTGGTTTAGCATAAACATTAGGATCTGCAAAAGTAAAAAGCGAGGATATTACAGTGACAGACACGTTTGATAAAGTTGAGACAGAAGTGAGTGTTAATCTATGACCCTAAGTTTGGGGTGAGTTAAAGTACTTTTTAAAGGAATAGCAGCAGATTTCATCGTGTATTTAGTGTGAGCTTTTCATTCACTGTCAATATTTTTGGTTTATTTGACGTCTAGACCAGGAGTGTCCAACAAAGACAATGACAATGCAACAAAATGAATTTGTAGCTTGGTTCGAGTCAAGTAATTATCAATTTTCATCCGTTTTTCTTGTTTGCTTTGTTTGTTGTTTGTTTGTTTTGCAGGAATTTGATGGTGGCTCATGAATAAAAAATTTGGGAGCTGAGATTTGATGAAGCATTGAACTGTTTTAGCTGAAAAAAAAATGAGCCAAAGAAAGAAAGAGTTCTGTCTCCACATTTGATAAAATACCAGAAAATGGCTGAAGTTGGACATAAACTAGAATTAATGTAACAGTATGAACTTTGAAAGTGTCCACTGTGTGTCCTCTAAAACATCTTTATATTGTGGAGACTTGGACAATGTTGCTGGCATAAAAAAGTTGATATGAAAAGCTTTTGAAACTAAACATTTTGGGTGAATATACGTTTTTGCAATTGGAGTGAGGGGTTTTAATGAAATCACTGAAATGTTGTGATGAATGCACTTTTACTTTAGAGAAACTTTTTCAAACTATGAGTCAAACCAGTTGAGAAAAACTGTCTCTTCTGATTGGCTAAAATAATACCTGAAAATGGATTCTGTTTGTTAAGATAAAGGACTGTCTCTAATGTGATTGAACTGGCTTTTGAAGTAATTAGGTTGGCACTAAACTTGACTTAATATAACAGTGCATTAAGAGCTGTCCAATTGAAATAATGCTGAGCTTGGTCTCTGATCTATTCACTTAACCCCAACTTGCACTTTTACAAAAACATTTGGACACTCCCGGTTTAGACGACTGAAGACCGGTTTGAAATGCTGTAATAACGCACATCTTCACCTCTGAGCTGGACAAACATAGACCCTGCTCTGGACTCACAGATCAAAACTACAATAATCCAAAAACAGATCAGAACCAAACACTTTCTCAGTTTAGTTAGAACATTTTTCGCTTTTGTCGTATTTCAGATCGACCTTTTTCCTACAAGCTTCTCAGGACAAAAGCTCCTCAACGTTTTAACAAAGGAAATACAACTTAATTTACTTTGACACATGTGGCTCAGATGAAAGTTTGATTTATAGCATTTGTCTGTTTTTTATTGACGGTTAATTTCCGTTTGGTGAAGCAGACGGGTTTGGATCCACTCCTTTAGTTTGGTCAAATTACCAAATGGGGAACTTAACTAAGGTCCAAGTCACACAGTGCTTAAAGCTAGTGCAGGTAATTTATGGCGCCTTGTAAAAATACCATCTGTATATTCTAAAATTTACACAATTTTCCACATTTTTTCTGTCTTATTTTACTTATAGTTAAAATGGTGTCTTGCCTTGTCAATGTTTAAATTAATTTCTCTTTTATTTTCTTCTTATTTTTTGACTGTTTTTATTTTATTTTTTTGTAATATATTTTCCTAAATGAGTGGTTATTATAGTGAGTGAAAGTATAGAAAAAAATAGTAATAGAAAGCTAGCAATTATTAATTTAAGGAAAAGGAGTTTCAGCCTTTAGTTTAAGGCTCCAAACTAGCAATGTCACTAAAAAACATACTTTAATAGGAAGGACTCTGATGTCACCTAATTTTTTTTAATTGTTTTTGTCATTTTTAAGACGCATTGTTTTAAATTTTTCATTTTCATTAGTGTATAATCATGTCAAATACAGAGCAGAGCCCTTGGTTCCATTACATCCTTGTTTATGACATTTATGAACTACAATGTGTTTATTCAGTGAACTCATAATGCCATCTATTTCCATTTTGTAATGTCTCCAGAAACCTTTTTATTTATGACCAAGTTTCATGTGACAAAATGACCTGCAGCACCTTTAATGTGGACTGCACAAGTGTTGAATGAAGATCTTCCCCTTTTAAGTTTGGGTTATTTTAACGTTTTTGAGTGTTTACTGTCTCACTTCCTCGTCTGCTTCTCCAAACAGGACCTTCATCGACAAAACCAATACTAGAAACAAATTTCATGATGACGAGGACTCAGAACCAGTGTTTTCTCCCATTTTTCATGAATTGATTGATTGAAAACGTGAAGGATTTTTAAAAGCGTCTGAATGTGCACAGACTTTGAAGATGTTTCAACTGTCATCCAAACATTTGTGTCTGGTGTTAAAACACGTCTTTAAACTGTATTTGAAAAGGCTCCTAATTTAGATATTAAACCCAACTAAGACATAAAATGATTCCTTTATTGTGAATGGATGAAAATTTAAAACCTGTCTCTTCAAATGCACCGAGAACATGGCCTTCTAACCCCTTAATGCCTCCATTCATGTGCTCTAATAACCCCGCCTCCCTTGAAACTTAAGAAATTGAAAATGCATTTCATTTCAAAGTACATGTCGCGGAGCTAAAACACATTACAAAAGGGCAGTGTGACTTAATCTTCTCAATCAGACGGAAGATTTACCCAGTATTCCCTAAATATCTATTGCATTTCAATATAATTAGAGCAAAGATTGGATAATGTTCGCTAGCACAACCAGAATATGTTTGTTGAAGCGGCTATAGGCCTGAAAAAAGGCTTAAAATCCCATGAATTTAGGGGAAAATTGTCTACAAATCCTCTTTAGCAAATAATTAAGCACATATAGGCAATTACAGACATATGTTAAGTTTAATGCTGATTGTGAACTCTTTTAGGAGGAAATTTTAAACCCAAACAATGTAAAAAACTGAGATTGTGTGTCTTTTTACTGGGATTCAATGCATCAATGTTTAATTTGCTTTTTGAAATCTCTCAGCTGCACATAGATGGAGGATTTTAGCCACAAATTCAGATTTCAGAAAAAATTGTGAATGAGAGAAACAGGCTTTTTGTTGCATTTACACAATCTCACATCATTTAATTCATGAAAAATAGGAGCATCTGAATGTTATGTGTATATTTCCTCAGTAGAACGTCAACTTCGAGCTCTATAACTCATTTTCTCATCGTATAAAACATCCTTCTTCTTTGTCAGTGCAATTCAGGAACAAACGTGATGCTCCAATGTCCGGGTTCAGAGCTGGGAAAAAAAAAACAAAACTCTGAGATGGTGAAAAACACGGTGCGTCTTGGCCGTTGCTCTGTTTAGGGCTTGTGTAGTGTGATCACCTGTCAGTCGAGAACAAAAACTCAAAACCCGATGTGCCCTGCTCACTTTTGAAATGAACCGAACCTGAACAAAAGCAATGGACTTTTTTTTTTTCTTCGGAGTTCCCCTTCGACACAGCATTACGATCCGAGTCAATGTGCAAAGGCCCAGAGCAGAATTAGTTTAAGATGGGGAAGAAAAAAAAATATTGGTCGAACCTTTATTTAATTACAATATAGATTTTTCCTTTTAAAAATGTACAAGTATCTCTTTTTTTCCTTCTTCTGTACAAGAACGAGACGGGAGCGTTGTCTTAGACCGAAGCAGTGCCGTGTTCTCGTAGATTATTCCTGCAAATCATTTTAATTTTTTGTTTAAGGATATAGGGCAAAATGGTGAAAGGAAAAAAAAAATAATATGAAAAAAAAAAGCAATTTTCTTCTCGATCCAGTGGTGTTGCTTCATGGAAAAGGGTTGGGTCACTGTCTGATCTCACTTTAGAAACTGTCCACCCAAACTCCCAGCCCTCGCTCGGCCAGTGTACGGTTCACAGACGCCACCTAAAGACAGAGAGAGGGATTTTAGAGGAAATTTTGGATTGAAATCACAAAATACACACTGCTTCACCTACTGATGCACAGCAGTGGGGTTAGAGCAGAGGTATAGTCATTGTTTTGCAACTCACAAGTCTTTTTAATGACACTTATATTATGTTAATATTAAACAACGCAAGCTTTTAAACCTGTATTTATTTAACAAAAAATTATAAAGCAAGTACAATTGGCAAGTGCTTGTATTTCAATAGAATATTTAGTAAAAAAAAAAACAAAAAACAAAGGCCTCACCACTTTGAATTTCACTCACTGTTTATGTGCTATTTTTAGGACATTTTTATTCTTTTTGTTTTATTTTTCTATTTTTTATTTATTTATTTTTAATTTGACTTTTAATCTAATTGTTCAGTACTGGCGTTTTTTAATCAGGAGAAAATATTAATATTAAATAAAAATATGTTTTTTGCCTTACTGCTCAGCTCTATATTAAACTGAACTGTAAGTCACAACCCAGTATTTCTTTTTCTTCTTCTAAGTCCTGTTACTTTCATTTCATTGAACCGTATTTTGTTGTCTAGACATAATGGATAACGTTTAGTAAAAACAAAGCCAACAAAACAAAATATGTGCCAACGACAGCACATTATTAAAATAATTGGAAAATACTTAACTGTCTCCATCAAAAATTGTGGAGACACTTGCATAAATCAATCAAAAGGAATATATTACAGAGTTTGTACCTCTTCTCCGACCATGTTCCACAGATGGACCAACGGGAGCCCAGTGTTGTTGTCGTAGTTCGAGACCTTCACAAAGACAGACACGGTTCATTCAGACGACATTATCAGAGTGAAACGTTTATCAGAGAAGCTGTACGAACCTGTGCGAGCAGCGCTACTCCTCTGGTCATCTCCTCCAACGCTGACGTGGCCTCGGCTGAAAAACGGTCTTCTCCTGAAACACATTTACTCACAGCTCAATCCTGAAGTCTAACAAAGTCAGGATTTGGACAGATTTTAGTTGGATTTTATTTTTTTCTACAAAGATTTGCTACAAAATCTGTTCAAATCCATCTAAAACCTGTCAAATGTGTTCTAATCCATCTAAAACCTGTCCAAATCCAGCTAAAACCTGTCCAAATCCAGCTAAAACCTGTCCAAATCCAACTAAATCTGTTCAAATCTATCTAAAACCTGTCCAAATTTAACTAAATCTGTTCAAATCCAACCAAAACCTGTCAAAATCCAACAAAAATTTGTTCAGATCCAACTAAAACCTGTCAAAATCCTCCTAAAATGGCCAAAATCCAACTAAAATCTGTTCAAATCCAACTAAAACTTGTCAAAATCCAACAAAAATTTGTTCAGATCCAACTAAAACCTGTCGGAATCCCCCTAAAACCGACCAAAATCCAACTAAATCTGTTCAAATCCATCTTAAAACCCGTTGAAATCCGCCTAAAAACGGTTGAAATCTGACTTAAAACTGTTTGCATCTATCTAAAACCTGTTCAAATCCAACTAAAACCTGTTCAAATCCATCTAAAACCTGTTCAAATCCATCTAAAACCTGTTCAAATCCATCTAAAACCAGTTTCCATAAAAGAAGGAAATTAATGTTAAACTCTTGTAAGACTCAAATAAAGATTCTCACAATCAAAATGTAATAAAAGCTTCCCAAATATCTCTATCTTCGGCCCCTGAAATGATTCTTATTAACTATCGCGGCCCCTCATCATTTTGAGTTTGACACCACTGTTTTCGGCCATAAAATGTTTTACCTGGAAGCGGTGCGATGTTGTCGAGCAAAACTTCAGCACCTTGAAATGGTAGTGTCACAAAGTCAGACCTGGACACACACACAAAAAAAGAATGCGTCATAAAAAGGAAGTTTACCACTAGATGGCGTAATGTGTTGTTATTGCTAAAGGTTGAGAGCAGAATATATAATAAAGTGACTTTTATTAAACCAGAAAAGTCTCTTTGAGGTTATTGTGCATGACCCTGTACTACTTTACTTAAGTACCACTTTCTGTCTGGGTAGAGTAAGTTCACACAAATTGAAATTTCAAATAGTTAAAGATCTGAAGCACAAAGTGAATGTACTAATGCACTTTAATTTACTGTATTTTATAAAGGTTTCTCTTTTTTTTATTTGTCAAATCATTTGTGCATCTATAGACTGGACTGTCATTAATCAATGATTAATTTGCGATTAATTAGTTTATTTTTATTGAATCACATCCACACATTATTGGCTTTGTGCTCAAAATTGGTTTTATCCTCAGCATTAAGTTGAGGTGAACGGATTAATAAGACTCAGATGTATTGATTTTAATTCAAAACATAGACTCAACACTTTTGTTGGTTGTTAGTCTTTAGCTCTTTGTGAGTTTCATTCAGTCTCTGTTGCAGTTCGTTTTGCTCGAATTAAGTGTAATTTCATGTTTTTCCTCATGTTCACTCTCTCACACGTCGCTGTGATCGGCTCAACCTGTTTCACATGAACACACTCAGCCGGGGTTGACTCTAGAGTTAAAAAACCCGCTGAGATTGTTAGATTTTGTTTAAACTGAATGAAAGACATATTTTTGGTTTGTAGGACAGGGCCACTGACGAGTTTAAAAACTGAATGAGGTAAATAAGTCCGTTCTGAAGACTTTTTTTTACCTAATTTGCCGCAAAGTGTCGATCTTGACTCTGTCGTATCCTCCGTAGTCGACGTATCGGATCTCCACTTCATTGGTTTCTTTGTAGAAGGTGATGACCTGCGCTCTCCACCAGGCCCCTTCCACAGCGGGCGCCGCACAGATCACACCCACTGCACACAAAACACCACAGAGGGGTCAGCTGAATACTTACAAGCCTGGATAACAACATTAAAGAACATTTACCAAGTGCTCAAGTCAAAATAAAACTTAAAATAGGATTTAACCCATTGATTCCTAAAGTACAGATACAAAAGCTGGGCTAATACACTTAAAAATGAAGCAGGGAGTAGAATTATTTATATTATATGTATGTATGTATACATTTCAATGGGAGCCAAACTTTAACAAATAAAAGTAACCCAGTGCTTTATTAAGACCCATTCACTTCAGGAATCACAGCCATACTTAAAACATTCATTATAGAGTAACTTTGACAAACTTTTATCAATGAATAAAAAATACTGACCAAAATAATCTAATCTAATTGGTGAGGGACTGAAAAAAACTCCTTTTAATTCAAATAAAGCCTAGTTCAAAAGATATATCACTGTGTAAATGAGAGACAGGATGCACTAACATCCCATGAAAACACATATTTTGCCAGAATCCATCACATGAACACCCACTTACAATATAATTAGTATTTTTTAAGAAGAAACAGATCCATGTGACTTTGCAGCAGCACTTTTCTTAGTTAATTATTGGCTATAGATCATGAAAAAGTAGTATAGTGTCTAGTGTTTTTTATGAGTCATGCTGACGTTTAAATTGTTTTATCAGTGACTTGCTTCTCATTTACACTTTGCAACATGTTTATCATCTTCATTTATTTATTTCTTTTTAAAACACAGCTTCAAAGAGGAAAAAACCGAACCAGAAACTGATAAAGAAGTTAGTAAAGTACTCATTTAGCGGCATCTGACGAAGTAAATGAGTACAAGAGCTTCTAATACGTGTCGGTCTTTTATTAAAATGTTTTGTGTAGGGTTACCTTCAGCGGGCGAGGGCAGGGCAGGCGTCCCGGGCTGAGAGTAGCACAGGAACATCTGCTGGTCGAGGCTGCGCAGAGCGTGGTACGTCGGGTGCGTGTGCTGCTGGACGAAGACGTGACCGGCCGAAACGATGTTCACCACGATCACCTCGACCGTGACTCCGCTGGGCAGCAGCAACTGGGGCCGACGCAAAGAAAGAACAGCGAAGATACTCAGAGAAAGGTTCATTATGGAGCAATAAAATACATTTCATTTAGAGTTAAAAGTGAGGGATATGTTTGTAATCAAGTGTTGGCTGACCTGCTCCTTGTATAGGTTTAATTCTACTACGACAAATGCTACAACCACAATGAAAAGTGAATTACAGATACAAGTACTATCCGTCACAAGTGTAGTTAACTCAGTGTTTGTGGAGAATAACCTTCACTGTTGCAATCTCTATACTTCTGCACAGGGTTCTTACACCTTTTCTAAGTAAATTCCAGCACTTTTCAAGCACTTTCAAGGTGTGTTTTCATGTTTTTTCAAGCACCTTACAACTGCAGTAAATTACACGTTAACATACATATATACATATCTAGTTTTTCTCATTTAAAGAAAAAAAAAAAGACTGTTTAAGTTGCTGAATACTTCAAAAATGAAACTTGTGTGATTAAAAAGAAGTTAATTTATTGGATGAAGTGCCCCTTTAAGAATGGTCTCTTTTTACGGAAGATAGATTTCTGAAAAATGAGAGTCAGATTTTGTTCTTTAAGAACCAAATCTTTAAGCTTTTTTAAGAAGAAAATGACTCAGTGAGATTGTGAATTGTTAAAGCAACACAATCAAAATTTCAAGCACTTGATCCAAAATTCACAGACTTTTATATCCTTGAAAACACTAGATTACAATTCAAGCATTTTCAAGGATTTCAAACACCTGTGGGAACCCTGTCTGCAGTGCATTTACGCATCGCAAAAATAATATAAGAGTAAACGGCGTGCATTTATATAGCGCTTTTTTGCAGCAGCAACAGACGGGCTGCTATTCACAAAACGCACACAACGGGAGGACACGAACCAACAACCTTCCAGTTATTGGACGCCCAACTCTCCTTCTTGAGTATAAAACTTTAATTTGAATACTAAAACGATTAAAACAGACACAATTGCAAGTGAATTTAAATGTTTTGAAGGCAGTATTGAAAGAAGAAAGAGATAAAGTGAGATAAAGTTTACTTCATTTACTAGACTCCCTTTTCAATATACACCACTGTTTGGAAATATTGAAATAAAAAGTGCAAATAATGGACTTTTAAGGTCAAGAGCCACAAAAACTGAAAAAGAAAAAAGTCACAAAATAAATATCTCAAGAATGTGAAGCACTTTTATCTGCAGTTTGTTTCAGAAAATACTGAATTTAAGGGGGTTTTAAGACCTCTATCATTTTGTGCATCCACCATTCAAATAATTGAAGTCAATAAGTCATTTATTTGACCCTTACCCAGGACGTCATGGGGAGTGAGGGCAGTGTGAGCGGAGGAGCGGGAGGTGCGTACAAATTCGTCAAGTCCAAATCCTTAAATTTCTTCCCGATCAGTGACAGCGCTTTGTCGACTTGCTGCTGTGTTCCTGAGTAAAACATCAAGAAGGTCACATTAATACTTTAACTGTTTCAAAAGGAGAGCGTTTTAAGGACTGACCCTCGATGTGACAGATCTGAAACTCCTGAGTGTAAGGCAGAGTGGAGATGTAGATCTTGGCGCCCGAGCTCTGCTTCAGGAAACTCACGTATCTGCCCTGTTTCCCGATTAACCGTCCGACCAGGTGCTGCCAAAGAGGGGACACCGTTAATTTACTCCAATAACACTTTTATCTTATTCCCAAAATAGAGCACTACACCAAACAGTACAGTACAACAGGCTTTTCTTTGCGTTTTCAGAGTAAAACGTTGGGAAGTTGTTGTTTCACTTTACAATATTTTTCGAACACGTTTAAAGCAGCAATGTAAAGGTGCAACACATCAACGATCACAGAAGTGCTGTTGTTGGGACAATAAAAATAAATTAACAATGGCTGACTCAAAAACTCTTGCTGCTACACGCAAAGATTTATTTTCTACTTTATATTAAATAATAACAATGATCCAAGTTTCAAAAAGTCTGCTTCAAATACGTTTTATTTCTCCAATATAGAACCGATTTATGGCACTACAATAACACCATTGTTTCTTTAGCGGACGTCCCTCTTCAGGGGCCTACATGTGCCTCTTCAGGTGTTAGTCGTTCCAAACCGTCCCATTCTGACCCGACCCTTACCCCACAGTGGAAACGAGGTTTATGACTCTCACTCTGAAGCTTAAAGCTAAAGGATTCAATGTTTATGTTGAATTAAACATGACTAGAACTTAAGGCTAATATTGTATTTTCCCTAATTATCAATAAAACTCAAACAGCACTCTTGATTTTTCTTTTATGGGTTTGACAAAGTTGACAAGAACAAGAAATAAAAGCAGTTTTCCCTTTATAGCAGTAGTGCACAAGTAATCCAGGACACACATTTGGAAAGTTTTCTCCGAGGCTTTATACAGTAGTAAACAAAGCAGATCCAGCACTACTGTTTGAAACTGTACCAACCTAAACTAAACCTTAATATATCCTGAGGCAAGTGCATTTATTAACTAAACATGATATGCTTTAGGTTATGAAGCATCAGACACGGATTATTCGTGTTCAGCTTTCAAATATTTGCCATCAAAGACAAACTGCAGGCTCTTTTTAATGTAAGTCTAAAGCAAAGAGTTGTCTGTTTGCAAAGAATTATACCTGACCACTTTTAAAATATTTGTCTCAAAGTCATGAAGAGATGGTTCAGTATTCAGTAAAACAGAAGACAGTGTAGTGTAGTGTCAGGTCTGAACAGGGCTCTTACCTTTGGCACCTCGATCTCCCAAATAATAACCTCTGAACTGGACGAAGCGGCGTGGTTGCTTTCCCCGATGCAGCCGCTGTCCACAGAGTCCATACTATTCACATCAGAGCCTGCGACAAAAACCAAACAAGACCCCAACATTACGGATAATTACAGTATGGTTAGTAATTATTACAATATAACCTGCATTATTTTAATTTGAGTATTTTTTATGCATTAAATATGGTTTCTAATGGAGCCTCAAACATTTTTCTGCTGCCATCAGCCTTGAATTGGCCAATTATTCTGAACACATCAATATTACTGCTGTTAAAGTAGTCTTTGTGAGAAACATTTTACAAACGACACTAAATTTGCGAGATATAGTGCCGCCCAATCCAACATAAGATCATATTGTTCATTAAGTAATACGTTTATTCAAGTAAACCAGGTTGGGTTATCTTAGTTTTTCCAGCACCAGACTGATTAATCCAAGTTTACTTTCACAGATTACATTCAAATCATGCCACACAAACCTGCTTTTATTTTTAACAAAGCTTTGCCAAACCTTTATTAGAAGCAACCAACGCTTAAAACTGGTGACAAAGCTTTACCTACTTGTGCTTTATTGTTTAACTAAAGAGAAACATCTTAATTAAAAAGAGAACATTATCTGAAACTTAATTTCATCAAAACTTCATTAGTTTGGTTCAGGTAAAGCCCTGTGCTGAGGCAGGAGAGCTGTGTCTGTTGCAGTTACGTCAGACACATATTTCTGAATGATATAAAAGTATTTTAAGCAAATTGGGATGAATATGAGAGGAACATTTACATTACATTCACTGTTGTTTATTACCAGCTTTTACGGTTTTAAAATTCTACACTGCATTCTAATTAAAAACTTTAATTTTGGGTACTTCTTAGTTTGGCTTTCAGTTTTGTTAAAAAACAGACAGTAGTGTTTAGATTCACCTTTAAAAAATCAGACTGTTCTAATGCCCTAAATGATGAGGGGTTATTGAAGTATTAGAGAGTATTGTTTTGGTGCCTCATTTCCTTTTTGGCAATGAATACCGCTCTGTCCTGAGCAAATCTGTACCCGTCCAGTGTAGCCCAGAATCTTAAGGCCAACACCTGACTACCTCTCACCTCCAGACTGGTCCGTCTCGGCGTCTCCCATCCCGTGAGCTCCATTCCCGAGGCCCATCCCGTTGAGCCTCTTCAGGTCGCACACGGCGTCCACCGAGCCGTCGTCACTTAAGGCTAAAACCGCCGCCTGCTCCGCGCCGTCTCCCGCCGTTTCTATCTGCGTTTCTTCCTCTTCTCGCGTCGACAGATCCGTCACCTGGATGTTGTCTGTTTGGTGGAGGTCTTCGCTGCTGACCTCCGAGTGGCACGTGCTGCAGGCTGAATCCTCTGCTAAAACTACGACCTCTTCGACTTTTAGCTGAGGCTGCGCCGCTTGTGCCGACCAATGGGATCTTTGTGAAGCACTGTCCCAAACTTTATCTGAGGAGCAACCGTTTGACAAACCTTCCTTTGCTTTTAGGACGTCAGAACTCTTTTGATGCGTTGTTGTATTCATTTCTTGTGAAGAAATCCTCGTGCTGTCCGTCATTTGGCGGCTAGTGACTCCCAGAACTTCTTGGGTAGCTGCCGAAATGACCTCCGTTATCAATCCAGCCGCTAGGAGCTCCAAATCTGGCTCGACGCTGCCTCCGCTGGGCTGGTCCTCTTCTCTCACCGAGGAAGGGCTGAAATCTTGTGTCAAAGCTGTAGGAGATGTCATACAAATCGGCAAAGATGGCGTGCTTGTCAGGATATTTTGGTGGAAGTCTTGCACGGAAATCGGTGTCTCTATGGCGGTTTGCTGCATCGCTCTCTGCAGTGGGCTGACCGCACAAACTGCCAGCTCGTCTTGTGTGTTGATGGCGCCGTCGTGGTGCTTTGCGACTTCGCCTTCGGGCTCGGGCCTCTCTGCCTCTGAAATCTGGCCTGACTCTGGGGCGGAGCTAGTGCCTTTGGTAAACTCAGCGGACAAGATGAGCTCCTCGCATCTGTCCGTCTGCGATAGACAAACCTCATTTTGCGGCAATGTGTCATTCACAACCTCCTCTTTGTCATCTTTTAAAGTTTCATCTGCTTTTCCTTCTACACTTTTCTCCAATAAAGGTGCATCTTCACTGTCTTCAATAGTAACATGAGCATTACTTTCATACTCTAATCTCTTTGCTCCTCTGTGTGAGGGGCTTTCTGGCTTTTCTGTGTCGTTTGTGGGAGAAACTGTGCCCTTTTCTATCAACCCGTTGCTTCCCTCTGTTGGAGACGGTCGCAGGCTCACAGCGGACGGACCACCTTCGAGTCCGTCGTGGCCCACGAGCCGATCTTTCTTCCGTGAGATGTACCACCACCAGCCGATCAACGCGAGGACTCCGGGCAGCGTGTAGGGCACGACAGAGCGAAACCTCAGCGGCATTTCCACAGGACACTAGCAGCTAAACCTGTAACACAGGAACACAAAACAGGTTAGTTTTAGAGGGTTTTCAAGCAGAACATTTTGTTTACACACTAAAGGGTTAGTCCAGCATTTTGTAAAAGGGTCTGAGATATTTAGTGATCCAGTTTGGAGAAGGAGACGGGCACAATGACACAGGTTTTGTGTTATGTATGCAAGCATTTTTTAAATTGTTGCTTTTATTTCTGTTCCTTGATTTATACAACTCTAGAACTTAGTGCTCCCCAGAACAAGCTTCTCAGTGTGGCCTCTGTCTGAACCAAAATATCGTTTTTCAGCCTCTTACACACTGCATATTACGTTACTTTGTGCCATAGCAACTGCGAATCGACTGTGGAGGAGAAGCTCAGGGGTGTATTACAAAACTATTAGCAAGGAAAAAAGTCCAAATGAAGAGAGTTTTAAAGGACCGCTGCAGTGATAGTTGTCATTCACAGAAGAAAACATTGGTTTCAAGTATTTTATTGGCAAACTAAAACTATACTAGAAATGCAAAGCGGGCTGTGCTTCATAAAGTGAAGGAAAGCAAGGTGTAGCTTTAAGTAAAAAAAAAAAAAAAAGAAGAAATTTAATTGAGGTCCTATATGCCAACAACAAAAATGTGTTTTAGTTAGTTCCATCTGACAATTTATTTTTGGGATCTACGTATTTATTGTAGAAAACACTGATGACCTCATAATAATAAAAGACAACCGGACACTTCCAGCTGTAATGGTCGAGCACTAAGAATTGAGTGAGTTTTGCCAACTACCAAGTAACATAATGTAAACAGCTCATGATATTGGACAGCCATAACAGGACTACCCGTGTCCATCGAGGTAAAGCATAAGAGAGGAGTTATTAGACTGAATGAAGCCTTGCCAACTAGAGCCAAAGTGCCCTCTGAACTTTCTGCTCACTGACTCCTGCGTGTTAAAAAAAGGTTGCGAGTGCATGCCTTTCCTTAACAGAGCAGCACCAGGAGGTATGCACCACGTGTGACTCCATCACGTCCTGCCATCGCCCAGTCACGGCTCACACTGGCAGCTGCTCACACAAACTGTACCCTATAAATACTCCGTCAGAGAGTATTTTCATTACTCTGAAGAAAAGGCAACCCCAGCACACAACCAAACCATGCTTCCTCTCACTTGGTCAAGCAAACCCCCAAATCCACCTACACTATACTGAAAGGTTTACAGTAAAATCCAAGAGTTGGTAGATTTTTTTTAAGGTTTTTTAGGGTTTTAAAGGAATAGATGGAACAATGTCAAAATAGCTAAATGTTTTTTCTATCAGAGCAGCAGTAACATGGCTGTGGTGACTCTGAAGACTATGATTGACTGTCTTGGTTTTGCAAAGTGGCAAGAAACTGACAAACAGCATAACATTTGTTTGACATGACACAGACTTATTGATTTGTGCAAATTAGACATGCTTTGATTCAACACTTTTTGCATCAAAGACATTCAATCTAAACTGCTTTATTTTCACTAAAATACAATAAAAAAATATAATACTATAAGGCACACTGCTGCTTCACTATTAATGTTTTGGCACTGAGCATAAATAAAGTTTTAACTATAAATGTATTGCTGTATTTGACTCTGCAGTAGCAATATAGATGTTTGTAGCTCAGTAGGTTAGGTTTTTTTGTCATTCATTCATTGGATGGTTTCAAAAAGTTCAAAAAGCTTTAGATTTGGAATATATAGTATCCCAAAGAATAGAGTACCTAGTCTTGTTAATACAAAGAACAAAAATATAAGTAAAAATATATACACAGAGATATATATTTATAAATTTAAGATACAAACATTGATTTCTGTAAACAGCAACAAGACAGTAAATAATGCTATTTGGCTGAAATGAAACTATTTGGTTTTGCCATGAGCTGCACCACTGGATTCCTCTGGGTTTAAACCAAGCCACAGGAATCAAAGATGAGAACCATTTCCTTTTCTGGTAAGTTCCATCATGACTCATGTTCAAAAGTCCCGGGGCTTATCCGGGTTTATTAAAAGATCTGGAGCCTATAAAACACCGTCTCAAACTATGGCTCGGATCCAATAGGTCACTGTAAATGTCATTAAGGGAACAAAACAACCCACTTTGATTACTTTTTTCTTTAGTAGGTTTGTGTTTGTATTAAATTCAAAAGTGGTTGCTTTAATGGATCAATACTAAAGTGTTTTGTTGATTATTGCAATGAGGATGTGACTTGCCATATTAAAAATTTCCACCGGAGCTGAGTGCAGGTCAGTCAGTGTTTCCCAGAGACTTTTTAGCCTCTCCTTCCTGTGATAATGGTTGTAATTGCTCCCATCAATACCCAGTCTCAGTCCGCCTTGTGTGCCATTTACGCTCCACCAGCGACACGGCAAATACAAGCCACTGTCTCACTTCAGGATGCGTTCGGGTGTTACGTAAAGAAGCTGACCTAGTGTGATGTATTATGACCCTGACAGACAAGATCTTTTCACAAAATTAATAAATACTGCAAAAAGAGCTTATGAAATTGAAATCATGACTAATTTGCAGACATGTTACTGTAGGGCAATTTTGGATCCAAACAAACAAATCACAAACCTATGTAATTGAGAAAAAATTATTATTTATTTATACGTTTGAATTCACTGTTTTGTTCAATAAATCCTGCATATTTCCAAAGTCAAAGAGATTTCATGTTGGATTATCATGATTTAAATAATAACCACAACAATTGTGATTATGACTTTTCCCATAACCGAGCAGCCCGATTGTTTTTATGCATTTACAGCTTCAGGGGATTACACTTGAGACACTGACAGATGACCATTCACTCTCACGTTCTTTCACTTTGGGTTTCACTTTTGGAAGCAGGCAGACTCCAAACAGAAAGGTGGCTGATTCTGTCATTGTGCAACCTTGAGACAAGAAAAATTAAGTATTTAAGGGATGTCTATGATGTGGCGGTGCTTTAAATGAACACTAGATTACAAACAAAACAGCCAAATATTGAGTCATTAAAATGTAGGAAACTGGTGCAGCTCTCTGAATTTAATGTGCAAAAAACTGAATAAGCAGGAAAAATCTTCTATTGTTTGTTGTAAAAGTATATGGATATACCTTTAGAGGCTCACATTATAAGAGAATTTACTCTCTTTTTTAACTTTATTGTTCAACGCTTATTGAATGTATGTATATAAGTTGTCTATATTGTGTCACAATGTTTGTATTTATGTATGCAGCTGGCCCTTGCTCCAAGACAAATTTCTTTCCCGGGAGAGAAAAAAAGAAAACCTTAACCTTCTTTATTCGATTTAATACCAACACATCTTAGTTTTGACAGGTCACTTCAAATATAATTCATATTATATCTAATAAGACTCCTTTTTTTTTACCCAGCACAAGCCTCTTCAGTAGCTACCTAAACCAAACAGTGAAATGTGCCTTTAGTGCAACTCAGCTAGAGTGCACATACAAATTTGGCACATTATAGCCTCATGAAAATAAAAAACTCAGACCTAGAATACTTCCTCTCAAACTCCTCAAAAATCTAATCGGTCCCAATGAGGACAGTTGTGTCTGAGCCTCTGCTGAATTATGCATAGACACGATGACTCATTCCCAAAGTAGTGGGAAAGAGTACACCCAGGACACATCAGGCGACAGACGGTTCTCCCTTTGTTAATTACAAGTGCAAACAAGACGGATCACAAAAGAGAAAGTTATTACTCCCTTTTTCCATTCCTGAAACATAATCATTAAAACATTTCTAGTAGTGATCAAGATTAAAATGACATCAAACCATGAAAGATTCAAAAAGTATAGACCCTTTTACTGTTTAGAAACATGACCTGAGTCTGCAACAGAAGTTAAGAAGACAGCATTTTCAGAGGTCCACAGCTATCAAGAATTAGATAAAGAAGATGATTTTGGGAAATGGCATGTGACTGACTACATGTATGTGGGTAGAGGACGTTAAAGCTCCATTTGTCTGAGCATTTAGGCGACAGCAGCTAAAGGCTACAAGTCACTGGAAACTTAGGACCATGTTATGCTGAAGTTGTGTAGAAATAAACCGCATTTGGAGGACCCAAAGTTATACATGGATGGTTTTAGGACCTGTACTTCCTCATCGAAGACCGTTAAACTGAGATCTGAAGTGACAGGATCAGCACACACAACAGCAAAATTATCCCACTAAATTAAAGTAAAACTGCATGTCCATGTTATAGACATTATGCATTACAGGTAAAGTAACACCTATAACTTGGGGACTATTCAACAATATGAGGAAGGCTATAGCATTTTAGCGTTCATGCTCCTAATAAAACAACACAGCAGCAAACATAGTTAAATAGAACTGAAGTCCATCAGTGTGATTAAGAAGAAGGAAGATTCACCAAGATTACAAAAAAGAAACTATTTGATTCCTCTGTATGCCTTTTACATGTGAAGAAATTACTGTAAAAAATGGGTTTCACATTATTATTCTTACTTCTTTGGGCGGTCCTTCATCAGTTGACACTATATAAATGTGTCCTTAACAATCACTGTTTTGACACTTGTCCATTTGTTCGTCCTTTTGTTCCCTGCAATTTCCCACTTTACACTTTGTTTCCTGACTCTATGGGCAAAGTGTTACCAAATGTAGGCAGAGTTGCATATAGGAAATTAAAATAACAAATTAGTATTTAAATTTCAGAAAAAGGCAGGGTGCAGTCACAGTCTTTGTGTTTTTATTTCTACTATGACATCCTAAAATCATGGTATTGAAGCCTTGAAACTGGTTATAATGGCCCCATGCTTGGATTATAGTACAGACTTAAGGCCCTGTCACAATAAATTACTAGCTAAATCAATGACATGTACCTATTTGGGCAGTATTTCAAGACATAAAACAATATTTAATTGAAGAAGTGTAAAACTATGAAATGGTGGCACACAACATTCACCTTGGACAAGGTTAGAGCACAGACCGCTCTAGACAAACGACTAGAAAGCCCTCCTTACAGTAGACTCTGTTGTTCATTGGTGCATTTATTGACCTTAATGTTCGGCTTCAGACTATGACCTTGTGGAAGGGGAGTGGCCGCACATGTATTTACATGTCACAGACCGCGGCGTATCCTGAGGGCCGCCGACCTGGCCAGCTCAGACTACCCATACAGGGTAACATCACAGTACCTTCCAAAACAGTTATACAGAACTGTATAACCATCGCAGGCTCCATGTTGTTGCAGTAGTTAAAACTCCATATTGAACTATTCTAACCATATGTCTGTATTCATGAAAAAAGTAATAGTATAGGCTTTGGAGTTTACTACACACAGATATCTCAAAGTCATTAACGAGGTGTCAGGTTTAAAAGGGCACTGAAAAACTGATAAGGAATAGGACACCAAAAAAGGCACTTAAAGGGACAATCTAGTGTTGTGTAAAAGGGGCTAGAGTAAGTGATTGTTGGCAGAATCCTTTGGAGAAGCTATGACACAAGCTTAACCCTTGGCTGTTAATGGGACAGGTGAGAAGACACTTTTATAACAACTAGCAAAGGCTTCTACAACAAAATACGGATCATTTCTCTAGAGCATATTTTATGGAAATATTATCAATAGCCTACACATACAATGGACTTTGATGTGGTTCTGTGTTTAATATTAAATGTTTACTTGACCCAGTCTAATTAGTCTCTGTGGTGGTGCTCCTGTCAGCTTCTCCAAAATACATGCTAAAGTCTATAGCTGTATCTACTCTCTACTAGAGAATGATTTACAAAATTCTGAACTATGATTTTTAAAAGGGAAAAAATGGGACCAATTACAATCTCAACAGAACGGTTCCCTTTGTTTTTTAAAAAAAAGTAACAACCAGTCCAACTGTTTCATACACAAATTGATGAAAGGGCCACACAAGAGCCTGGTTTCCACTGGTGGAGTATGGTACGGGTCAGATCAGTACGGGTTAGTTTCATTTAACAAAGGGGACAGAACCATACCACAAAAAGTGTCATGTACAGTACTATATGAGGACCCCTCAGCCTGGGGTCCAAAGGTAGCCTCCAGAGACGGCTTACTTCATTTATTTTTAAATTGTTCATGCTATCAACTATTTCTGTTCAAAATAATTTGTATAATTATTCAGGTGCATTTATTCACGAATTATATAGCTTATGCTCACTGTGTGTTAGGGCCCAAGTATCTCCTGCCTAGGGCTGGAGTATAACTTAAATAATCCCTCTGAAAAGCCACAAACTGTGACATGTTTAGACAATCAGCCTGAATACGAGCTAGCCGGACCATGTTAAATGCTAGAGTTAGCGTTATATGCTAATACTGGTACTTAGATTACATCACACTTTTACCGTGTGGTCCAATGTTGTACAAACTGTACCTTAGCTCATTCAAGTTTACAATACCCTATGGTATATTTTAACCCACAGCGCTATCTGCCCCTAAAAATGTGTTGGTTGTGGATAATACGCCTAGTTAAGCTAATTTGTATAATGAAAGCCATTGCCAGAGGTGAATCTGACCTGGGGCTAGCGTTACACTGTTTGAACAAGCTAATGAGGCCATAGTACAGTTAGAAAACGAGGCTCAAAAGCCTAATTTATCTGCTGTCTACATTCGTATAAACAAAAATCAGCCACAAACTAACGTCTACCAGACTTTACCGACACCATTTCTGACATTCAGCACGGCTAGTTTCACGAATAAACCCTGACAATGGTTGCCATTGCAAATCGTACACAACCATAATAGAAAAGTGTAATTGTGGCTCTGTGCGCAGTTAAGTGCCACACTGTCATGGGGTTAAAAGGACATTAACACACTGACTTGTCCTAGACGGACTGTCATTGCCGTATTTGAGACGCTACCCGATTTGCTTCAAAAAAGTGTTCTGCGCATGCCTGAACCGGTCTGCCATGTTGGGTATGGCTACTACACTTGGACAAACAACATTAAAATACCATTCAAACTACTTAAAACTTTCAATATTTTGGGTACAATACGTATGCTCTTACATGCTCTCGGAAACGTTGATGTTACTAATGCTACTATGCAAAGAAAGGGCGCTAAAAATACAAAAATAACAATGTGGGCCTGATAACTTTCTTGAACGGTTGATTCCCATATACGTTTTTATTCAGCGGTTATAATTGCAGCTGTAGCTTCTACGCGGAGAGAAAATAATAAACTATTTCGATTTGTTAATATGTTAATGTTGGTTATCCAAGAAAGCAGCATGCTTGACGCAAATCGGGTAGAGACACGGGCCTCAGACCTTTACGTTAGCCAGTTAGCCGGTCCGGCCTCGAGCAAACTTAAACCGAATGAATTACGAATCGCACACAGCTTGTTGTTACTTGCAGCACTTCTTGTTAAACTAATGCTTCGGCGGGACAGTAAAATGCACAATGATAGATGCGTTACATGCGCACTTTAAGTTACACAACGTCACTCGTTAGCTAAAGTTGGGATGTATAGGCTTATGGTTCAATGACATAGCTTTGCTGCACGTAGCCAACGCAGCGGCATATTATACGCAGTTTACACAGAAGAGATACAATGGTAATGAATGACTTTAACATCTTCAACGTGTGCTACAGCGCTGCAATTGCCCGTTTGGACTAAGTCACACTGTGTGCCCATGTTGCTACAAACTAGCATGAGCTTTCTCTCTGATTCTTGCAAAATGCATAAATTTCTCTCCAGGAATTTTCAACTACTTACTGTGTTTTAAGGTCCTCGGCGCCGCCACGATGAAAGAAACAGTGGTATAATATTAATAAGCTAGTTTTTCCAGCCGTGTCCCTGTGGAAACTGTGGAAAGTCAGCCTCTCCTCCCCACGTGTTAACCGACTAGCATCAATTCTAAAAAAAAAAAAAAAAAAAAAAAACACAGACTAAACAGCTGGGAAAATCTCGCGATACATGTTGGTCAATTTTCATGTGAAAAGATTGTACTCTCGCGGTGAATGAGTGTGCAGCGATATGACCCTTGTTCATCTACAATATAATAGTAGTAATGACTTAATTACTTTTTTATTTATGTTTTTTAATTTTTTAATTTATTTTTTTATTTATAATTTTTTTTTCTCCGTTACGTCATTTGACATGGTTCGAGGTTACCATAGAAACGCCGTTCGCCTTTTAACTGACAACTTCGATTCGAAATGGTAAGTGCATTATTTTAGGTCTGACATTTATAGTTTACTGTTGAAAAAAGGTGCATAAAACGACATAAGACGTTTTAACATGTTTTCTGACCGGTACTTTGTTGCCTTTGCATCGTAATTTATTGTTTTGTCGATAAATATGTATTAAAAAGCGCTAATTTGTCATCTTAAAGGCGGGTAACGGCTTGTATTGTGGATGGATGGAATTAAAGCAATTTCAGTAACAGCTGTGTTTTGTAGACTACTGTGATGGAAAATTGTGTGTCCATTATGTGCTTTAGGTATTTTCTTCTCTTTAGGCAGAAGCTGTGATGATATTTCAAACTACTATGAGCCGCACTGGGGATCTTTCTCCCAGGTATGTTCTAGTATTTAAAGTTTCACTGTTAAAAATGTCACAAAAAGTTGCTTATTTAGTTAATAAAACAGGATTGGTTTATGTACAAATAACTTTCTCTAGCTCACTGTATATTGACCAGGATTGCAAATTTGTGGCACAGTATTATGTGAATAGTAAGTAGTTAAACAGACTGTAAAATGGTTTGGGAAAATGGTTTAAACCCTAGTACACTGTATAAGGCCTACAGGCCAGAGAAACAATAAAAAATGAACAGGGGCTAAAGTACACCTAACTCAAAAACATTTATCCTGCTTTATGTCATTTCATTTATGTTGAATGTATTGATTGTAATGCAATATACACATTGGACATCATTTTGGATCACATTGGAAACATTTACACTAAACTAGTTCCCACTACATTTCACTGGCATTACTGCAGGGAACTGTAAACACTACAGTAAGGAACGATTTTGCATTGTGCAGCAAACTGAGTTGGGGATAAACTCACACAACACTGCCACCTACAGTTCATAAACAGAGCTATTATAAAGTTGTCACAA
This sequence comes from Rhyacichthys aspro, assembly GCA_036850595.1. NCBI lineage: Eukaryota > Metazoa > Chordata > Actinopteri > Gobiiformes > Rhyacichthyidae > Rhyacichthys > Rhyacichthys aspro. The sequence continues at coordinate 3,392,041 of CM072160.1, forward strand.
AGACATATCTTGTATAAGTAGATAAGAATGGAAAGAGACTACAACAAGTGGTACAAATAAAACCTTTACACATTTCATTCACTCACTCACTCACTCACTCACTCACTCACTCACTCACTTAACATTTAAGTAATCTATCTGTGTCACCTGTGTCAAAATAATTCAAGGACTAAGTATAAGTATTCTGTATTCTAGAGCCTTGGAACGATAAAATATGCATAAAGTATCAAATGAATAAAATATACAAAGACACATGATACTTACATAAATAATAATACATAAATATAGTTAATAAAGTTTATTCAGTTCAACAGGTTATTATGTGTTGTAAGTGTGGCTTTTTTTTCTGTTACACAGGCCTTGTTCATGGGCCTGACGGCCACAATCTCACAAGCTATGAAAACAATATTCATGTTTAACATTCTCTTCATAATTTAAAAGATTCTCTTATCTGTTATGCATTTCAGTAAGGGTACCAATAGTGTAAAAAATTACATATTTCTTGCATAAAATTATGTTATGTTAATAAGCATGCAGACCATTAAAACATCATTGTATAGTAAGCTTTGAGACAGACCTGAACAAACAAAATGTTTTTGAGTTAACCCACAACCAGAATTGCAATTCTTAACTGCAAATTGCAAAAACTGGAAAAAGCAAATTGGGGAAGAAAAAGAGCAAGAGTTTGAAATAATTATTGATCAGCAACTCATTCCATCGAAGCAATGAAGTCTGTGGTTAGACAACATTAGAGCGGCATGGACAGCCAAAGCGAACCTTGTAGTCGAAGCAGCGACGTCCGCTCTGGTCACGATTGCGACAGACCAATCCTTGAGTTGGACTGAAGCTGAAATGATAAACAGAGACAGTCTTAAATCTTTTACCAAGTTCTGAAAAGCTGCTTTATACAAAGATTCTTGTTAACTGTGAACTCTAAGTAAGCCCTTAACTTGTTTGTGTCTCATCCATTTTTTAAGTAGAACATTATTTAGAATGTAATCCTGTTAAGAAAAGCAAACTTATCTGTATTGTGTTTGCTATTTGTTTAAGTTTACCCATATGTTGATGTTGGAAAACTACATTATTGTGTCTTTAATGTGTTTCATTGTAAATGAATAGTACATAGTGTATTGATTATACAGATTTGAAACAGTAAAAGACTTACTAAAGGAATGACTGTCCAGTGTAGGCAGCAGGAGTGTTAGTGTCCTTCGTCTCAGCATCAATGTAAAGAGGACTTTCACATATTTCTCCTGGATTCTCTTCTCGTAGGTTGCTGAGGAGTTCCCAGTCTCCGATGCCGTTGGGATTGTCCCGGTCAAACCACTTGGTCCAACACACTAGCAGCAGATACAAGAATGGTCAGTGAACAAGCACAACTCCAAGCAACAAGTTCATTTGTGTAAAACAGACATACCTTTCTCACTGCAGAACTCCTCTGGGCACATGAACCTGACTTTATAATCATGACAGTTGCAGCCTTTTTGGTCTTCATTTTTACAAACAAAGCCAGTTATTGTGTTATATCTATTGAAAGACACAAATTGAGTTGGGACAAGTTAGACAGTGAAATGATGATGACATGGTAGCTGTTGTTTGATGTTTATAAAGCCTTATTTATCGCTGGCCTTACTTTAGTTCTGGCATTCTAGCACTGCACTGGTATATTTTACATTTATTATATATTTATTTACACTTACGATGCAATGACGTTGTTTGCTGAAGCTACACTGAGCCCAGATATAGTCTTGGCCTCAATCCAAAGAGGCTGGGTGCAGATCTTTCCAGGGTTTTCATTGTAAAGATCATTAAGAGTCTCCCAGTCTCCAGTTGAAGTGGGGTCATCTCTGTCAAACCATTCAGTCCAGCAGCCTGGATTAGAGAATATGGATCATGAACAGACACTCAGTGGAGAATCTGTCAAACTATACACACTTCAAAGGACAGTTTTGTTCATTTTTTGATGTCAAATGTTCAGATTACATATCTAATGAGATACGTATGTCATAACAGTGAGAGGTATCACTCTGACTCACTCACCAGTGTCAGTAGGGATGTCTGTATCACAGTTGCGACCATGGCTTCTTCTACACTTCACCTTTCTTTTGCGGCTGTCTCTGCTTCTGTCTTCACCACTGTTCCTGTCCACATCATAGTCATCATCTTCAACGCTGAACCAGTCTTCCTCACTTTGACTTCTGCTTTGTCTGCTCCAGTCTTCCTCACTATCACTGTGTTTGTCCTTTCCTTTTTCTTCACTGCTCTCATTACTGTTCCCGTTGTTGTTTCCTTGGTTCCCGTTATTTCCTTGGTTACCGTTATTTCCTTGGTTACCGTTGTTTCCTTGGTTACCGTTGTTTCCTTGGTTACCATTGTTTTCCTGGTTACCATTATTTTCTTGGTTACCGTTGTTTCCCTGGTTACCGCTGTTTCCTTGATTACCGTTGTTTCCTAGGTTACCATTATTTCCTTGGTTACTGTTGTTTCCTTGATTACCATTGTTTCCCTGGTTACCGTTGTTTCCTTGGTTACCATTGTTTCCCTGGTTGCCGTTGTTTCCCTGGTTACCGTTGTTTCCTTGGTTACCATTATTTCCTTGGTTACCGTTGTTTCCTTGATTACCATTGTTTCCCTGGTTGCTGTTGTTTCCTTGGTTACCATTGTTTCCCTGGCTACCATTGTTTCCCTGGTTACCGTTGTTTCCCTGGTTACCATTGTTTCCTTGGTTACCGTTGTTGTTTCCTTGGTTCCCGTTATTTCCTTGGTTACCATTGTTTCCTTGGTTACCGTTGTTTCCCTGGTTACCATTGTTTCCCTGGTTGCCATTGTTTCCCTGGTTGCATTTGTTTCCTTGGTTTCCATTGTTGCCTTGGTTACCGTTGTTTCCTTGGTTACCATTGTTTCCGTGGTTACCGTTGTTTCCCTGGTTGCTGTTTACTTGTCTGCAACGGTTACGAAGATTTTCTTGGTTTCTATTGTTTCCTTGGTTTCCGTTGTTTCCCTGGTTTCCGTTGTTTCCTTGGTTTCCGTTATTTCCTTGGTTCCCATTGTTTCCTTGGTTGCCATTGTTTCCTTGGTTCCCATTGTTTCCTTGGTTGCCATTGTTTCCTTGGTTGCCATTATTTCCTTGGTTGCCATTGTTTCCTTGGTTCCCGTTGTTTCCTTGGTTCCCATTATTTCCCTGGTTGCCATTGTTGCCTTGGTTCCCGTTGTTTCCTTGGTTCCCATTGTTTCCTTGGTTACCATTGTTTCCTTGATTACCATTGTTTCCCTGGTTGCCGTTGTTTCCTTGGTTACCGTTGTGTCCCTGATTACCATTGTTTCCTTGGTTACCGTTGTTGTTTCCTTGGTTCCCGTTATTTCCTTGGTTACTATTGTTTCCTTGGTTATTGTTGTTTCCCTGGTTACCTTTGTTTCCCTGGTTGCCATTGTTTCCCTGGTTACCATTGTTTCCCTGGTTGCCGTTGTTTCCCTGGTTACCGTTACTTCCTTGGTTACCATTGTTTTCCTGGTTACCATTATTTCCTTGGTTACTGTTGTTTCCCTGGTTACCATTGTTTCCCTGGTTGCCATTGTTTCCCTGGTTACCATCGTTTCCTTGGTTATCGTTGTTGTTTCCTTGGTTCCCGTTATTTCCTTGGTTACCATTGTTTCCTTGGTTATTGTTGTTTCCCTGGTTACCATTGTTTCCCTGGTTGCCATTGTTTCCCTGGTTACCATTGTTTCCCTGGTTGCCATTGTTTCCTTGGTTTCCATTGTTGCCTTGGTTACCGTTGTTTCCTTGGTTACCATTGTTTCCTTGGTTACCGTTGTTTCCCTGGTTGCTGTTTACTTGTCTGCAACGGTTACGAAGATTTCCTTGGTTTCTATTGTTTCCTTGGTTTCCGTTGTTTCCTTGGTTGCCATTGTTTCCTTGGTTCCCGTTGTTTCCTTGGTTACCATTGTTTCCTTGGTTCCCGCTGTTTCCTTGGTTCCCGCTGTTTCCTTGGTTCCCATTGTTTCCTTGGTTCCCGTTGTTTCCTTGGTTCCCGTTGTTTCCTTGGTTCCCATTGTTTCCTTGGTTGCCATTGTTTCCTTGGTTCCCGCTGTTTCCTTGGTTACCATTGTTTCCTTGGTTGCCATTGTTTCCTTGGTTACCGTTGTTTCCCTGGTTACCGTTGCTTTCCTGGTTTCCGTTGTTTCCCTGGTTCCCATTATTTCCTTGATTGCCATTGTTTCCTTGGTTGCCATTGTTTCCTTGGTTCCCATTGTTTCCTTGGTTGCCATTGTTTCCTTGGTTACCGTTATTTCCTTGATTGCCATTGTTTCCTTGGTTGCCATTGTTTCCTTGGTTCCCATTGTTTCCTTGGTTGCCATTGTTTCCTTGGTTACCGTTGTTACCTTGGTTACCATTATTTCCTTGGTTGTCATTATTTCCTTGGTTCCCGCTGTTTCCTTGGTTACCATTATTTCCTTGGTTACCATTATTTCCTTGGTTGCCATTGTTTCCTTGGTTACCGTTGTTTTCCTGGTTTCCGTTGTTTCCTTGGTTTCCGTTGCTACCTTGGTTACCATTGTTTCCTTGGTTCCCGTTGTTATCTTGGTTACCATTGTTTCCTTGGTTACCATTGTTTTCTTGGTTGCCATTGTTTCCTTGGTTCCCGTTGTTTCCTTGGTTCCCGGTGCTTCCTTGGTTACCACTGTTTCCTTGGTTACCATTGTTTTCTTGGTTCCCATTGTTTCCTTGGTTCCCGTTGCTACCTTGGTTACCATTGTTTCCTTGATTGCCATTGTTTCCTTGGTTACCATTGTTTTCTTGGTTCCCATTGTTTCCTTGGTTTCCGTTGCTACCTTGGTTACCATTGTTTCCTTGGTTCCCGTTGTTACCTTGGTTACCATTGTTTCCTTGGTTACCATTATTTCCTTGGTTGCCATTGTTTCCTTGGTTCCCATTGTTTTCTTGGTTGCCATTGTTTCCTTGGTTCCCGTTGTTTCCTTGGTTCCCGGTGCTTCCTTGGTTACCACTGTTTCCTTGGTTACCATTGTTTTCTTGGTTCCCATTGTTTCCTTGGTTCCCGTTGCTACCTTGGTTACCATTGTTTCCTTGGTTCCCGTTGTTACCTTGGTTCCCATTGCTTCCTTGGTTCCCATTGTTTTCTTGGTTCCCGTTGTTTCCTTGGTTCCCGTTGCTACCTTGGTTGCCATTGTTTCCTTGGTTCCCGTTGTTACCTTGGTTCCCGTTACTACCGTGGTTCCCATTGTTTTGTTGGTTGCTGTTTACTTGTCTGCAACGGTTACGAAGATTTCCTTGGTTTCCATTGTTCTCTTGGTTGACATTGTTTCCTTGATCACTGTTGTTTCCCTGGTTCCCGTTGTTTCCTTGGCTGCCATTGTTTCCTTGGTTCCCGCTGCTACCTTGGTTACAATTGTTTCCTTGGTTCCCGTTGTTACCTTGGTTACCATTGTTTCCTTGGTTACCATTATTTCCTTGGTTGCCATTGTTTCCTTGGTTGCCATTGTTTCCTTGGTTCCCGTTGTTTCCTTGGTTCCCATTGTTCCCTTGGTTGCCATTGTTTCCTTGGTTCCCGCTGTTTCCTTGGTTCCCATTGTTTCCTTGGTTACCATTGTTTCCTTGGTTACCATTGTTTCCTTGGTTGCCATTGTTTCCTTGGTTACCGTTGTTTCCCTGGTTACCGTTGTTTTCCTGGTTTACGTTGTTTCCTTGGTTCCCATTATTTCCTTGGTTGCCATTGTTTCCTTGGTTCCTGTTGTTTCCTTGGTTGCCATTGTTTCCTTGGTTTCCATTGTTTCCTTGGTTCACGTTGTTACCTTGGTTACCATTGTTTCCTTGGTTGCCATTGTTTCCTTGGTTCCCTTTGCTACTTTGGTCACCATTGTTTCCTTGGTTTCCATTGTTTCCTTGGTTGCCATTGTTTACTTGGTAACCGTTGTTTCCTTTGTTACCATTGTTTCCTTGGTTACCATTGTTTCCTTGGTCCTCGTTGTTTATTTGGTTACCGTTGTTACTTTGGTTACCGTTGTTTTCTTGGTTACTGTTGTTGCCTTTGCTATTTCCTGCTGGGCATCATAGAATAACACAAAATAACCCACTAATTGTATATTGTACTAAGTGTATGTTTTTTCTTAATTCTAAATAAATAAACAAGAATTAAATGGATGGGAATTGAAGAGAAGCTATCAATTTAAGTCCTTTAAATCAATTTACCGTATTTTCCGGACTATAGAGCGCACCTAAATATAAGCCGCACCCTCGAAAATTTAAAAGAAATATATATTTTGTCACATATAAGCCGCACCGGACTATAAGCCGCCGATATCCAGGCTGAGAAATAAGATATTTACATAGATTTTGTACCATAAGTGTTTATTCATACACCTGAACTGATTGTTTCCGAACAGTGCCTGTAACACGGCAGTTAAAGTGCTGATCAAACAAAACAGAAAAGTCATTGATGGTTTTATTCATCTTCCTCCTGTGCACTAAAACCAAGTTGCTTTATTTTTCTTCCTCCTGCGTACTGAAACCACTGAACACCAAACCACTGTCACTTTTCTTCCTCCGCACTGGTAAAGCACAACTGTGCAACTATTAAAGTGGCTTCATTCTCCCGTGCACTGAAACCACAAGTCACTATTCATCTTCCTCCTGAGCATTGAAACTACTGAACACCAAACCACTGTCACTTCATTTGTTTTCCATTATGAGGGGGTGAGGGTGTAAAAATATTACCGTATTTTGCTGTTGTGCGTCTTGGGTTGCATGTGCCAAGAATAAAAACTTTCTTGTTTGCACTACCGTTGCCTGTCTCGTTTTTGCACTTCCTGCTAGAGCGCCCCCCTGAGGGCTGAAGAAAAATTCATAGAAAAGCCGCATCTCTGTATAAGCCGCATGGTTCAAAGCGTGGGAAAAAAGTAGCGGCTTATAGTCCGGAAAATATGGTAATGTAAATGCATAAATAAATATGGAACCAATTAATAAGGTTTGATAGCTTTTTATGTATTAAACATGATCAAAAATCCCTCCTTGTTAATGTCAATAGAAAGTGGCATTTTTAACCATTCAATTTTTTTCCACAATATTTTATCTACTACTGCTATCTTTCCCCTGCTTTCTGTTGGTAAACACAAACTCTTAAATGACAAGGTCAGAGAACAGTAGATAAAATGTTTTACATACTGAATTTTTAATGCCATAGCTATCATCATGGATTTTGGGTGTTGCACATAATCAAAAATAAACTGCAAATTAAAAAAAATAAAAAATAAAAAACAAACTTACCCATGAGCAGCATTGCTGTTAGAATGATAATTACCTTTTGGAAAGAACAAAATACAAACACTTATTTAATTAAATATTTATCAGTTCACATTGCATAATTTATATTGAAAAAAGATCATACAAACCCAGTTTTTCATTTCGCCGGTTTACACTGCAAAGTTTGACCTGTAGAAATGGGATATTTAAGTGTTTTATGACAGCAACATAGGCCCAAGAATAATTAAAAGAAAAGCAAAATAGAACAGCACATTTGTCCACAATTTCTGCTCAAACTAAATGTAAAGCATCAACCATTGCAATGAATGAAGCTACAAGAAACTCACCAGAAATTTGTAGTGTTTTAAAGCTGGTAACAGCAGAAGAAGAGCCTCTTGTCCTGATTCTGATCTGTCATAAATGCTTTTTCGCATGCAAGTAATTATAAGTTTGCAGGTAAGTAACACCCACATCTAAGAGCTATTCACCTGTTAAAGAATTACTCATTGTAATTGTTAGTTATGTAATTAGAACAAGGAAAAGCAAGATTTTTTAAAATTCCTTTTAAGAGTCATGTGAAAGATTAAAGGCGTCAACCTAACTATTGCACTGAATACACTTGATTATAGGTCTTTGATAACATGATAATTTACATGTAAAAATATGTAGCAGCGGTTTACTTTTTTATTACCTGTTTACTATACTGATGTAAAGTAAGTCTGTTTCTTGTCCTCTGGTATTTACACTTTTATTATTTATGTTAATGTACAGATGTACTATTATGTTATATTTAATAATACTGTGCTTGTCTTGTGTTAACATTAAAGTTGTGCATTTCCAAACCTTTGCATTACCACTAAAATAAGCATGTGGTCTGTTAACATAGAAACTCACATTTTGAGAACCTATATCTGTGTGTTACTTTGACATTGCACAATAGGTCAGATTATTTTATCCAGCTGTCCTGTGTTTAAAAATCAAATGTGCCACCCTAACTAACTTTTGACGCACACTCGATAATAGGTTTTTGATAACATGCTCACCAGTGTAATTTTCCACTGAAAATAATGAACAGTCATTTAGTTAATTTTGATGACACATGACCTATTTATCTACTGATGATGTATTCTGGGGTTTTTTTTCGAAGTAATGATGATAATGTGATATTACATTAGATCAGTTAAATTATTAAACATTATGAACATTAGACATTGTATAAAGTGTCTTAAAATGTAGGAAATAAAAGGCTGACAATGTCATGAGTCATTGGACAATTGGGTACATTTAAAAAAAATAAATTAATTAATTTGACCTGTACACTCTGATCATGAAACTACTTTGTCTTTGTGTTCCCATTTTTTTTCTTAATTATTGGGTCGAACCAATAATTATCTACTTGACCTGATTACTTGACCATTAACAACGATAATTAAAGTGGTGTTTAAGAAAATGTGAAACACCAATTAGCCAACACTGAGTCACTTAGTTTATATTAATTAAGTGGATACACCTTGTTATACTTAGTGACAAAGTGAACTGGTCAAGTTAGATGCCTGAGCTCCACAAATTATTAATGTTTATTGTACACTGTACATTTGCAACATTTCAAATAAAAAAGAAGTAGTATAGAATTCTAACATTTTATTTAGTCACTTTTAGCCATTGGAAAAATATTGATTATACATAGTGATTCACATGTTGAATAAAGTGACAGCTTTTTATATTTTTAGGGTTTTTTGGGTTTTTTGGTGTACTTGGTTTGTTGTGGGGAACTTTTGTTCTCCCTGAGGCTCCCCCCGCGGCGTTGAGGAGTGATTGGTGACACCTGTCTCTGATGTACAATCAAGCCTCCCCAACTTAAGGCCAGCAGAGACACTCCTCGACCCCAGAGTATACAGATCACCTCCGTGGTATCAGCTTGGCTCTTCTTCAGCGTTGGTAATATTTCTTGTGACCACTTGACATTGTTTTTTACCTGTGCCTCTCTTTTTGTTTTTTCCAGTGCCTCCCGTTGCCCTCACAGCCCAGCACTCTCCAGCAGTTCTCTTTTTGGTTTTGTTTGCACTCGTGGATTTTGTTTGTGTACCCTTGCACCTGTGAAATAAACTGTCTTCACCTGAACCGTTTCCGCTCCTGGGTCCAATTAGCTCCCCACACGCTACACACTCGATACATTAAACAGTTGTGATGTCAGTGTGGATATTAAAAGCTCTGTTGATTATTTAAAAATCTGCACATTGAAGCTCACATTTGTAGTTATAGAGGAGGATGCATAGAGTGATGTACACCATCTCCGTCTATTACAGAGAAACTAGTCCTTTTTATGTCAAGGAACCATTAAAACTACTTTTAGGCTGGTTTTGTTTTTCTGAAATGTCCAGGATAATAATTCACACACAACACTGCCACCTGTAGTTCATTAATGGATTATATATGTATATACAGTTGTGTTCAAAGTAATAGCAGTGTCTTTAAAAAAGTGACTAAAGCTGAAAATCCTTATAATAGCCTTTATTTTCATTCACACAAAAACATTGGGATGACTGCACTGTCTGTTCCAAATCAAAACATGAACAAAAAGAGGATCACATTTGTTATTCCTTTACACTTCTTTTATTAATTCCCTTGAAATGTCTTAATGGACTGGCCCCCACATACCTCTCAGAACTGCTGACCATCCATGTTCCCACCAGAACAATGAGATCTACAAACCAGTGTAACTTAGTGGTACCTAGAACTCGGCCCAAAAACCAGAGGTGATAGGGCCTTTGCTGTAGCTGCTCCTGCTGTAGCTTTCTTGAGAATCACGGAACTAATCTTTCATTGTATTTTGAGAAGCTGACACATCTGTGAGCATGGAGTCAACCAGCTTCTGGGCTCCAGTGAACAGCCTGGGATCACTGGACTGTTCATCTGGATTTCTTGGTTTTGCCTCAGAAATAGCATTTTTGATGTCACCCACACGTTTTTTTCTATTGGATTAAGGTCCATGGATTGTGCAGGACTCTCTGTAACGTCAACCTTGTTGGTCTGGAACCAAGATGCTGCTCACTTACTGGTGTGTTTGGGGTCATTGTCTTGTTTAAACACAGGTTTCAAGGGCATTTTCTCTTCAGCAGAAGGCAACATGACTGTGTTTTGATGAACTGTAAACTGTGACTTGAATTCAGTGTTGGGGATGTTTCTCATTGTTTGGTGTTGGGTCCATTTATTGCACACCAGGGATCATGGATCAATTTGAATACATCAAAACACTTGAAGAAGTCACGCTGCTCATGCCGAAGAAGAAGAAGAAACCTGTGTTTAAACAAGACAATGACCCCAAACACACCAGTAAGTGAGCAGCATCTTGGTTCCAGACCAACAAGGTTGATGTGTGGGTGACATCAAAATGCAGTGGAATAGTTCAGAGGTCCTGGGCTGTTTACAGGAGCCAGAAGCTGGTTGACTCCATGCTACACAGATGTGTCAGATTCTAAAAAGCACTGGGTTCAGTGATTCAAAGTAATGATAAATCTAAAGCTTTTATTATTGTTGTTAATAAATGAAACTTGGCCTGAACCATGTGCTATAATAAAATATATGTACTCAAGAAGCATGGATGACATTTGCTTGATATAGGTTTATTCAGATCAGAAGAAGAAATAAAAATACATGTTTATCCATTAGAGAAAAGCAAACACATTTTTATTGTGTTCTAAAATGGTACTACATTTTGTCTGATATCAAATATAATAGCAAATACAAGTGACACAACTGATAAACTTGCATCATTAAATTTATGTTATATTAATAAATAATAATTGAATAACCTACAACCACAATCTAATCATTTAACAAGTAAATTGAAAAAGAAAAATAGAAAAATAGTTCAAAATAATTGTAGGTCAGCAACTCATTCCATCGAAGCAATGAAGTCTGTGGCTAGACAACATTAGAGCGGCATGGACAGCCAAAGCGAACCTTGTAGTCGAAGCAGCGACGTCCGCTCTGGTCACGATTGCGACAGACCAATCCTTGAGTTGGACTGAAGCTGAAATGATAAACAGAGAGTCTTAAATCTTTTACCAAGTTCTGAAAAGCTGCTTTATACAAACATTCTTGTTAACTGTCAACTCTATGTAAGCCCTTAACTTGTTTGTGTCTCATCCATTTTTTAAGTAGAACATTATTTAGGATGAAATCCTGTTAAAAAACTTATCTGTATTGTGTTTGCTATTTGTTTAAGTTTACCCATATGTTGATGTTGAAAAAATACATTATTGTGTCTTTAGTGTGTTTCATTGTAAGTGAATAGTACATAGTATATTCTACAGATTTGAAATAGTAAAAGACTTACTAAAGGAATGACTGTCCAGTGTAGGCAGCAGGAGTGTTAGTGTCCTTCGTCTCAGCATCAATGTAAAGAGGACTTTCACATATTTCTCCTGGATTCTCTTCTCGTAGGTTGCTGAGGAGTTCCCAGTCTCCGATGCCGTTGGGGTTGTCCCGGTCAAACCACTTGGTCCAACACACTAGCAGCAGATACAAGAATGGTCAGTGAACAAGCACAACTCCAAGCAACAAGTTCATTTGTGTAAAACAGACATACCTTTCTCACTGCAGAACTCCTCTGGGCACATGAACCTGACTTTATAATCATGACAGTTGCAGCCTTTTTGGTCTTCATTTTTACAAACAAAGCCAGTTATTGTGTTGTATCTATTGAAAGACACAAATTGAGTTGGGACAAGTTAGACAGTGAAATGATGATGACATAGTAGCTGTTGTTTGATGTTTATAAAGACTTCTTTATCGCTGGCCTTACTTTAGTTCTGGCATTCTAGCACTGCACTGGTATATTTTACATTTATTATATATTTATTTACACTTACGATGCAATGACGTTGTTTGCTGAAGCTACACTGAGCCCAGATATAGTCTTGGCCTCAATCCAAAGAGGCTGGGTGCAGATCTTTCCAGGGTTTTCATTGTAAAGATCATTAAGAGTCTCCCAGTCTCCAGTTGAAGTGGGGTCATCTCTGTCAAACCATTCAGTCCAGCAGCCTGGATTAGAGAATATGGATCATGAACAGACACTCAGTGGAGAATCTGTCAAACTATACACACTTCAAAGGACAGTTTTGTTCATTTTTTGATGTCAAATGTTCAGATTACATATCTAATGAGATACGTATGTCATAACAGTGAGAGGTATCACTCTGACTCACTCACCAGTGTCAGTAGGGATGTCTGTATCACAGTTGCGACCATGGCTTCTTCTACACTTCACCTTTCTTTTGCGGCTGTCTCTGCTTCTGTCTTCACCACTGTTCCTGTCCACATCATAGTCATCATCTTCATCGCTGAACCAGTCTTCCTCACTTTGACTTCTGCTTTGTCTGCTCCAGTCTTCCTCACTATCACTGTGTTCACCCTTTCCTTCTTCTTCACTGCTCTCATTACTGTTCCCGTTGTTGTTTCCTTGGTTACCTCCTCCGCTTCCTCCATTTCCTCCACCTCCTCCGCTTCCTCCACTTCCTCCGCCTCCTCCACCTCCGCTTCCACCGCCTCCTCCATTTCCGCCTCCTCCACTTCCTCCGCCTCCTCCACCTCCGCTTCCACCGCCTCCTCCATTTCCACTTCCTCCGCCTTCTCCACCTCCGCTTCCTCCGCCTCCCCCACTTCCGCCTCCTCCACTTCCGCCTCCTCCATTTCCGCTTCCTCCATTTCCGTTTCCTCCACCTTCTCCACCTCCACTTCCGCCTTCTCCACCTCCTCCATTTCCGCTTCCTCCACTTCCACCTCCTCCATTTCCGTTTCCTCCACCTCCTCCATTTCCGTTTCCTCCACCTTCTCCACCTCCACTTCCGCCTCCTCCATTTCCGCCTCCTCCATTTCCGCTTCCTCCACCTCCTCCATTTCCATTTCCTCCACCTTCTCCACCTCCACTTCCGCCTTCTCCACCTCCACCTCCTCCATTTCCACTTCCTCCACTTCCGCCTCCTCCATTTCCGCTTCCTCCATTTCCATTTCCTCCACCTTCTCCACCTCCACTTCCGCCTCCTCCATTTCCGTTTCCTCCACCTTCTCCACCTCCACTTCCGCCTTCTCCACCTCCGCTTCCTCCGCCTCCTCCATTTCCGTTTCCTCCACTTCCGCCTCCTCCATTTCCGCTTCCTCCACCTCCTCCATTTCCGTTTCCTCCACCTTCTCCACCTCCACTTCCGCCTCCTCCACTTCCGCTTCCTCCGCCTCCTCCACTTCCGCCTCCTCCATTTCCGCTTCCTCCACCTCCTCCATTTCCGTTTCCTCCGCCTTCTCCACCTCCGCTTCCTCCACTTCCGCCTCCTCCATTTCCGTTTCCTCCACTTCCGCCTCCTCCATTTCCGCTTCCTCCACCTCCTCCATTTCCGTTTCCTCCACCTTCTCCACCTCCACTTCCGCCTTCTCCACCTCCGCTTCCTCCGCCTCCTCCATTTCCGTTTCCTCCACTTCCGCCTCCTCCATTTCCGTTTCCTCCACCTCCTCCATTTCCGTTTCCTCCACCTTCTCCACCTCCACTTCCGCCTCCTCCATTTCCGCTTCCTCCACCTCCTCCATTTCCGTTTCCTCCACCTTCTCCACCTCCACTTCCGCCTCCTCCATTTCCGCTTCCTCCATTTCCATTTCCTCCACCTTCTCCACCTCCACTTCCGCCTCCTCCATTTCCGTTTCCTCCACCTTCTCCACCTCCACTTCCGCCTTCTCCACCTCCGCTTCCTGCGCCTCCTCCATTTCCGCTTCCTCCACCTCCGCCTCCTCCATTTCCGCTTCCTACGCCTTTTCCACCTCCACTTCCGCCTTCTCCACCTCCACCTCCTCCATTTCCGCTTCCTCCATTTCCGCTTCCTTCACCTCCTCCATTTCCGTTTCCTCCACCTCCTCCACCTCCACTTCCGCCTTCTCCACCTCCGCTTCCTGCGCCTCCTCCACTTCCGCCTTCTCCACCTCCGCCTCCTCCACTTCCGCCTCCTCCATTTCCGCTTCCTCCACTTCCGCCTCCTCCATTTCCGCTTCCTCCGCCTTCTCCACCTCCACTTCCGCCTTCTCCTCCTCCTCCATTTCCGCTTCCTCCACTTCCGCCTCCTCCATTTTCGCTTCCTCCATTTCCGTTTCCTCCACCTCCTCATCTCGCCTCCGCCTCCTCCATTTCCGTTTCCTCCGCCTTCTCCACCTCCACTTCCGCCTTCTCCACCTCCTCCATTTCCGCTTCCTCCATTTCCACTTCCTTCACCTCCTCCATTTCCGTTTCCTCCACCTTCTCCACCTCCACTTCCGCCTTCTCCACCTCCGCTTCCTGCGCCTCCTCCATTTCCGCTTCCTCCACCTCCCGTCCTCCCTCCTCCATTTCGCTTCCTCGCCTTCTCCACCTCCACTTCCGCCTTCTCCACCTCCACCTCCTCCATTTCCGCTTCCTCCATTTCCGCTTCCTTCACCTCCTCCATTTCCGTTTCCTCCACCTCCTCCACTTCCGCCTTCTCCACCTCCGCTTCCTCCCCTCCTCCCTTCCGCCTCCTCCATTTCCGTTTCCTCCACTTTCGCCTCCTCCATTTCCACTTCCGCCGCCTTCTCCACCTCCGCTTCCTCCGCCTCCTCCATTTCCGCTTCCTCCATTTCCGCTTCCTCCGCCTTCTCCACCTCCACTTCCACCTTCTCCTCCTCCTCCACTTCCGCCTACTCCACTACCGCCTCCTCCATTTCCGCTTCCTCCGCCTTCTCCACCTCCACTTCCACCTTCTCCTCCTCCTCCACTTCCGCCTTCTCCACCTCCGCCTCCTCCATTTCCGCTTCCTCCACTTCCGCCTCCTCCATTTTCGCTTCCTCCATTTCCGTTTCCTCCACCTCCTCCACTTCCGCCTTCTCCACCTCCGCCTTCTCCATTTCCGCTTCCTCCGCCTTCTCCACCTCCACTTCCGCCTTCTCCACCTCCTCCATTCCCGCTTCCTCCATTTCCACTTCCTTCACCTCCTCCATTTCCGTTTCCTCCACCTTCTCCACCTCCACTTCCGCCTTCTCCACCTCCGCTTCCTCCGCCTCCTCCATTTCCGCTTCCTCCGCCTTCTCCACCCCTGCTTCCTCCGCCTCCTCCATTTCCGCTTCCTCCGCCTTCTCCACCTCCACTTCCGCCTCCTCCATTTTCGCTTCCTCCGCCTTCCCCACCTCCGCTTCCTCCGCCTTCTCCATTTCCGCCTTCTCCACCTCCGCCTCCTCCACTTCCGCCTTCTCCACCTCCGTTCCCTCCAATTCCGCTTCCTCCGCCTCCTCCATTTCCGTTTCCTCCACTTTCGCCTCCTCCATTTCCACTTCCGCCGCCTTCTCCACCTCCGCTTCCTCCGCCTCCTCCTCCTCCACTTCCGCCTACTCCACTACCGCCTCCTCCATTTCCGCTTCCTCCGCCTTCTCCACCTCCACTTCCACCTTCTCCTCCTCCTCCACTTCCGCCTTCTCCACCTCCGCCTCCTCCATTTCCGCTTCCTCCGCCTTCTCCACCTCCACTTCCACCTTCTCCTCCTCCTCCACTTCCGCCTTCTCCACCTCCGCCTCCTCCATTTCCGCTTCCTCCACTTCCGCCTCCTCCATTTCCGCTTCCTCCGCCTTCTCCACCTCCACTTCCACCTTCTCCTCCTCCTCCACTTCCGCCTTCTCCACCTCCGTTCCCTCCACCTCCTCCACTTCCGCTTCCTCCACTACCGCCTCCTCCATTTCCGCTTCCTCCGCCTTCTCCACCTTCTACTCCTCCTCCACTTCCGCCTTCTCCACCTCCGTTCCCTCCACCTCCTCCACCTCCGCTTCCTCCGTCTCCTCCACTTCCGCCTTCTCCATTTCCACCTTCTCCACCTTTACTGGATCCTGCTGAACGTCATATAAAAACACAAAATAACCGACTGAAATCAATTACTAGAAAACAACTTTACCCTGAA
>CM072160.1:3408337-3629487 GCA_036850595.1 Rhyacichthys aspro
CTTGTCTGGTTTGGTTTATTAATAGTTCCCAGGTTTAACATCAGTGTTAAATTGTCAAAAGAGGCTTAAAAATCTGACTTAGATTGTCTCAAGGGAAGCAGTTCATTTAAGTCTTTTTTAAAGTAAAATCACTTGAAATGCACCTCTGCTGCTGCTTAATTATGTCCTAAAGTGTTACCTAATTATTTAAAAGAAAACTGTGGTAGACATAACGTCAGATTTAATTGTTTGTTAATTGTTTACTCAAGATTCTATCTACATCCTGCTTGTAAAAAAAAATAAATAAAAGATCATATATGTCAAGACAAAATAGTATTGCTCCTATTTTCAATCGTAGATAGTCTGCGATTTTATTATTATTTGGGGATTTGCAAATCATCACATAATAATAAAGACAAACTTACCCATCAGCAGGACTGCTATTAAAGCAATAATTACCTGTTGGAAAAAATGAAATATAAACAATTATTTCATATATTATTTTGGTCCGTTGTCATTAAATGATTTATTTTGACAAAAGATAATACAATACCCAGTATTTCATTGTGCCACGTTGCACTGCACCATTCAACCTGTTGGAATGAGATATTTAATTAAAGTGTTTTAAAACAGCAATATATTAATTTGAATCCTTGAAAAGAAAAGCAAAGAGAACCTAAAACAGATAATTGTTGTTCACTTGTTAATATGCAGTTACTACAAATTAAAAAATAGTGTAAAAAGCATATTCTCGGTTTCTGCAGGTAAGCACTTTTAGCACTTTTTATACAACTCAATGCAGCTCAAGGTGCTTTAGAAAATAAACCATCAAATACATCACATACACAACAGTTCAAAACAGTGGTGGCTTTGTTTAATTCTATTTCACTCAATAAAATACAATAAAACTAATTTGAGCAACTTTATACAATAAAAAAAACTATACATACAATGACATAAAAGAAGAATATAAAAGTTATATTCTGCACTGTTTATAAAACACTACATAAAAGCCAGACTAAATAAATAAATGCTTTGTGCTCTCCTCAGATCCTCAGCGTCTCGGTGCTTTGATGCTAAAAGCTGAGTCCAAATGTTTTGTGGAACAGCAGCAGTGTGGTGCCAGAGGGTCTGAGGAACCAACCTGGTTCATAGATTAAAAGCATGCCTCAGATAGTCTTGACCAAGTCTGTGCAGTGCTTTAAAAACAAAAGAAGAACAGGAGCCAGTGGAAGGACTTTAAGACTGGACTAATATGTGCTCTCCTCCTGGTCTTCTTCAACACTTGTACTGCTGCATTTTGAACCAGTTTGAGCTGATGTACAGTATTTTTGGAAACACCAGAGAGAAGCATTACAGTAGTCGAGCCTGTTGGTTATAAAGGTGTTCATGAGTGTCTCAGCGTTGCTCAGAGAGAAATATTTTTTAAATGATAAAAGTGGTCTTAGTGACGCTACATAACATTTCTGTCTCTGAGCTTTGGAACCAATAATAAGCACTTCTGTTGTATTCTTGTTGAGCTGTAAAAGAATTGTGTGACATCCAAGCTTTAAAATCTAAAATACAGTTAAAATGAGAGTCCAGAGATGCATTATCATCAGGAAATGAAGCAGGAGTAAAGTATAAACCACTGCCACAATAATAAGACACTCACCAGAAATGTGTTGATAGAGCTGTTGGTAACAGTAGAACTGACACCTCTTGTTGTGATCTGTCTTAAATACGTTTTCATAGGTGAGTAATAGTTATGTAACACCCACACCAAAAATTAATAACTAGTTCATTATCTATTTATCTATCTATTAAAGTCTATTTATTGTAACTAGTGCTTACTGGAGGAAGCGAGATTTAGACACACTAAATCACTGGTGATGAAGTAATTTTCAACTGAAAGTTCCTTCTTCCTTATCACGTCAGGTGTCACTTGCTCCATTTAAATTTAACAAATAATAACTTTTTAAAGAAATAAAACTGCACAAGCAACGGCACACCTATTAACTGTAAAGAAACAGGGAAAAAAGTGGTCACAAGTTCATGAGGATGTGAGGCTTACATCCAAAAAGCCTGTTTTTTAATAATTCTGGTCTCACTGCCTTTATTTGTTCCTCCTTTTGTTTTTGTCAGAGTTTGGCTGCTTTAATGTGATTGTGAATAAAACAGGTACACTTTGACATACTTTATGCAGAACTGAAATGGATTTTGGTTGTTGCGTTTGGTTAAAGATTTTTGACCAGTCTATTTAATATTAGTTATTAGTAAAAAAAAAAAAAAAAAAAAAAAAAGATGTTCTTTACTAGTGAGTATTAAATCAATGTGAGAGCAAACTAATAGCTTCTATTAATGGGAAGCTAATAGAATAAATGTTAAAGGGAGGGATGACCTTTCTAAAGATTCTGTGATTACGTTATGCTTCATACATTAAGTTTCATTCATAAAGTCTCTGTAGAAAAGAATGGAAAAAGGCTGGAAATGTGTTTGTTGTGACGTCAGTGGACAGTGGGGTATATTCCATAAAACAGTCCACTACACCCCACGCGATACACATTTTAACATTGTGCTCCCTTTTTAAAAAAATTATTGGGTGGCACCAATAATTATCCAATTGATGTCATTACTTGACAATAACATCAGTTGCTGCAATTTTGTGGTGTTAATGAAATCAATGACCTATTGTGGATACAAGTAGATACACCTTGTTTCATTGCGACTAAGTATTGGGTCCGGCTCCTTAGTTTCTTGCGCTTTCCCTCGGAGCTTGTGCTAGCGGCTAACGTAACCGGCACGCACGCCCACTAATTAATTAAGAACGTGCAACAATTAAGGGCAACAGTTGATTTTCCATCAACTGTGCATTTAAACAAACCTGTGCAGATACATAACTTATGTCCAGTGCTACTCTGTCATTACAGCAGGCTCAGGCTGTACTGTAGAGATAAAGTGTATGAAGTATGCAGCATATTGATTAATCTGTTAATGACATTTTTAATCAGCCAAGTTCTTAATTGGTTAACCATGAACACCCCTATTTTTACAGAATCTGACATGCTAGAAACGATTCATCTCGATATAAATGTCAATTTGTATCTGATGCACACTTTTTGAACCGATGCATTGCATGTTTAACTTTTTATCCCGATACACCGAGCAAATTGGCGAGTCTTCCCATCCCTAATTTCTAAGCAAAGCAAAATGAATATGACTGAGTGAAGGAGTTTTGCTTGTTTCTAGGCACCACTACTGTTCTAAATTGGTCTTCCATTAGGTTGGGACAACATAAATGTAACCTCGCTTTATCATTTCAGCTTATCCTTGTTTATTTCACAGTTAGTGTCATTCAGAATATATCCAACATGAAATTTAGCACAATAAAAGTACAGATTTGTTATTTATTTTTTTGTTTTCTGCACAGTTATGACAGCTGTCCCAGGAGGAGAAGGATGAAGTGGTCCAGATGGATGTAACTCATCTGCGATGGGTTTTTCTGGATGTGATGGAGTAAACCACACCAGGACCAGCCAAACCAAACTGGGGTTAGGTCTGCCTGAACTGGTGAGTGATGCCAACAGGATCCAACAGGATCTCTAAGAATACCACATGGAACTGTTTTTATTTTATTTTAGAAAACTAGATTTAAAAATATGTTTTATGTTTGTTTATTAATTGCAAGTTTTATACAGTGTTTATATGCAGACAGACATAAATATTTGTTTTTATAGATTCTTGCTGCCCTTTGTTTATTAAGTTGAGTCCTAGAGAAAGAGGTCACTTTGACCATTACTCATTGTAATTGCTGTTCGTTATGTAATTAGAACAAGGAAATGCAAGAGAGAAATATTAAAGGTGTCAAACTAACTATCACACTGAATACACTTGATTATAGGTCTTTGATAACATGATAATTTGCAAGTAAAATATGTACTGGCTGTTTACTTTTTTTATGATGGTGTAAAGTAAGGGTAAAACTGGTATGTTTACATATTTCACAGAAGCCGAGCTGTCAGCCAATAAGCTCTCTACACTTCTGTTTCTTTTCCTCAGATTATTTTATCCAGCTGTCCTGTTTAAAGTTCATAACTAACTTTTGACGCACACTCGATAATAGGTTTTTGATAACATTCTCTGAAACTGAAAATAATGAACGGTCATTTAGTTAAGTTTGATGATCTTCTGATGATGTATTCTGTTTTTGTTTTAGGGGTAATTCTTTGCCTTTAATGAAAAAGATATACATTGGGGAGAGATGGGCATGGAGCAATTGGGGCATGAATTGACAACAACAATGAAGACATTCATAGAGTTAAACTAATAAAAGGATATTAGTAAAAGCAAACTTAAATCACAATAACTTATAACTAAGCACCTAGTTTTATACATTAGTGCTGTAGTCTACACAGCTTCCACACATGAACTAATTACAGAGGTGGAAGTAACTAATAACTACATAAACTCAATGTACAAAAATGTAATGTTTGGGGTAAATTATAGTTTTTTGTATGTTTTTGAAACTACTTTTACTTGAAAATACACATTTTTAAATCATGGACTATAATTTTTTTTGCAATTAACATTTAGGTGTTTTCATTTATAGACACTCAAAATGTCGTGCAAGAAACATACAAAAGTCAAAATTAATATAACACCAAAGAATAACTAGTCGTTGGACAACTGGGTATATATATATTTTTTTTAAATCATTTGACCTGTACACTCTGATCATGAAACTACTTTGTCATTGTGTTCCCATTTTTTTCTTTATTATTGGGTTGAACCAGTAATCATCTACTTGACCTGATTATGTGACAATTAACTACAATAATTAAAGTTAGTGCTGTGGTGGTGTGAAATTGGTATAACACCAATTAGCCAACACTGGGTCACTTAGTTTATATTAATTAAGTGGATACACCTTGTTACACTTGGTGACAAAGTGAACTGGTCAAGTTAGATGCCTGAGCTCCACAAATTATTAATGTTTATTGTACACTGTACATTTGCAACATTTCAAACAGAAAGAAGTAGTATAGAATTATATACAGCTTATTTATGTAATGGCTAAATGAAGTCACTTTTAGCCAATAGAAAAATATTGATTACACATAGTGATTAACATGTTGAATAAAGTTACAGCTGCTTAAGGCTCAATCCCAGTTCTAGCCCTTAGCTCTTATTTTGCGCATTCAAAAAAGATGAAGGGGTGTCGTAATACTCATTTCCTAATACTCATGTTCAAATGATGCGCATTCTGTTGATGGCAGCAAGTTTGGGAGCTCTTCAAGTTTTCATGTAATTTTGAACAATTTTTCTACATTTTGTTGTATTTTTTTGCTATTCTTCATATTTTTCTTCATTATCTCTGATGGATACCACAACCAGGATTGTTTATACAAGAAAAGATCTGCTGGATCTATGAGGGAGCAGTATCTTTGGTGTTTATCATCTGGTTCCAGTGGACATAAAGAGGAGATACAGAGGCTGCAGAGCTGGGAAACAAAGGAAGAACAAGAGATGGAGGTATAAGCCATTTGTGCCAAGGATTTTAATGGGAAATGTGAATTCCTTGCAAAATAAGATTGATGAACTGGAGGCACTCATGAGAACCAAGTCGTATGAGCAGATAGAGATGCCTCAAGTGGGAGGAGTAAAGGAGGAGGACTTGTTGCTTGTTGCTCTGGGCCTGAGACCATACTATGTGCCAAGAGAGTTCTCATATGTTGTTGTGGTTACAGTTTATATTCAACCAAGAGCTGTACCAGACACTGCCTGTGACATCATCAGTGGAGCTGTTTCCAGGTTACAGACCCAGCATCCTGATGCCCTCTTCATCATATCAGAGGCCTACTGCGATATAGCCCTGCCTCCAGTTGGAAAACGACGCTGAGATCAATGAGCTGCAGGACAGAACGCCACAAGAACTCCTTCTTCCTGACCGCCAATCAGACTGTATAATCAGTGTTACTGCAGATGAAGATTAGAAGAGCACCAAGATTGAATTTCCCCTAAGGGATTAATGAAGTGTTTTTGATTTGATTTTTGTTTCCCTGGTTACCATTGTTTCCATGGTTACCGTTGTTTCCTTGGTTACCATTGTTTTCCTGGTTACCATTGTTTCCCTGGTTACCATTGTTTCAGCAACAAAAGAGGGAACAACTGAACCAAAAAGCTGGGTCTACCCACTCTGTTATTTTTGCCAGGCACGTGTTTAATGTCGAGATTAAAATTTTGGACGAATAGAGCCCATCTCATTAAGCGCTGTTGGAATTATGCCTTCGGCCGATGAAAATGGGGGGGTTGTGATCAGTGTAAACTGTGACCGGAAAAGCCAATATAGACGTCAAAGTGGTTATGGGCGAAAATGAGAGCAAGGGCCTCTTTCTCTATCGTAGAATACGATTTTTGGTGTTTCTGAAACTTTTTTGAGAAGTAAGATACAGGATGCTCTACACCATCAAGCCCATCCTGCAAAAGGACACAATACAGACGTACCAGCTGGACCAACCAATGCGCCCCTATACCTGCCAAACGAAAGCTCACCTGTTTAACTTAACCCTGGTCTTCACGCAGGTTCTGCGGCGGGTTGTTAAACACCGTAAACCAGCGGGTTTGTGAGGCAATCTGTAATAGACAACCACACAAGCTCCCGCGGACGTGTTCCTGAGATAACCGTTTGCACAGTTAACACTAACTGCTTCCCCGCGACACTATTAAAACAACAAACAGAAAAACTCCAAAGTTACCTAAAATAACCGAAAATAACCTCGTCCACGAGCGAGCACGCTCCCGCTACGAGTGCTCACGAGAAGTGAAGAGTGCCGCAATGATATTAAGTCGGAGTCAGCCGCAACTAGGGATGCTAATTCAACTAGACGAAATTTTAAGATTGTTGTTTTTGTTCAGGAAGCCCAATTAGGTGACTTATTTTATTGAATTATGTTAGGACTAGCCCCCAATTATGGTACGGTCTCTATGGCAAAAGGTTCACGGGACACATAACATAAAAGAGGAACAATGGCTGGAGTAAGTTAAACAATGATTTATTTAACACAAATATACTCCCAAAATAACCAAAAGGGAGCTGGGGAGCCCAGCAACAAAGGAGGGAACAACTGAACCAGAAAGCTGGGTCTACCCACTCTGAATTAAAACTACAACAAAAGAGAGAGCAACAGTGTGGCGTGTGTGGCTTGTCCTGTCACGCAGCTGGCAGAGAGAGAGCGTGGCTTCTGCCAGGTTTTATGGCCTTGCCTCACCGGTCTGGCCAATCTGGAGCTACGGAAGAAAACAACATATTAAGCACAATATTAACAAATGTCCACGCGAGGCACTTGTAACACCACTGTTTCCCTGGTTTTGATTGTTTCCCTCGTTGCCGTTGTTTCCTTGGTTACCATTGTTTCCCTGGTTACCGCTGTTTTCCTCATTACCACTGTTTCCTTGGTTACCGTTGTTTCCCTGGTTACCATTGTTGCCCGGGTTACCGTTGTTTTCCTCGTTAGCACTGTTTCCTTGGTTACCGTTGTTGCCCTGGTTGCTATTGTTTCCTTGATTACCGCTGTTTTCCTGGTTGCCATTATTTCCTGGGTTTCCATTGTTTCCCTGGTTACCATTGTTTTCTTGGTTGCCGTTGTTTCCCTGGTTACCGTTGTTTTCCTGGTTACCATTATTTCCTTGGTTTCCGTTGTTTTCCTGGTTACCGATGTTTCCTTGGTTACCACTGTTTCCCTGGTTACCATTGTTTCCTTGGTTGCCATTGTTTCCTTGGTTGCCATTGTTTCCTTGGTTACCGTTGTTTCCCTGGTTACCGTTGTTTTCTTGGTTGCCATTGTTTCCCTGGTTACCACTGTTTCCCTGGTTACTGTTGTTTCCCTCGTTATCATTGTTGCTCTGGTTGCCGTTTTTTTCTTGGTTACCGTTGTTTTCCTGGTTGCCATTATTTCCTTGGTTTCCGTTGTTTCCCTGGTTACCATTGTTTCCTTGGTTACCGCTGTTTCCTTGGTTGCCATTGTTTCCGTGGTTACCGTTGTTTTCCTGGTTATCGCTGTTTCCTTGGCTACCATTGTTTCCCTGGTTACCATTGTTTCCCTGGTTACCATTGTTTTCTTGGTTGAGGTTGTTTCCCTGGTTACCATTGTTTCCCTGGTTACTGTTGTTTTTTTGGTTGCCGTTGTTTCCCTGGTTACTGTTGTTTCCCTGGTTGCCGTTGCTTTCTTGGTTGCCGTTGTTTTCTTGGTTGCCGTTGTTTCCCTGGTTACCGTTGTTTCCCTGGTTACCATTATTTCCTTGGTTTCCGTTGTTTCCTTGGTTTCCGTTGTTTTCTTGGTTGCCGTTGTTTTCTTGGTTGCCGTTGTTTCCCTGGTTACCGTTGTTTCCCTGGATACCATTATTTCCTTGGTTTCCGTTGTTTCCTTGGTTTCCGTTGTTTTCTTGGTTGCCGTTGTTTTCTTGGTTGCCGTTGTTTCCCTGGTGACCGTTGTTTCCTTGGTTACTATCGTTTCCTTGGTTACTGTTGTTTCCTTGGTTGCCGTTGTTTTCTTCGTTGCCATTGTTTCCCTGGTTTTCATTGGTTCCCTGGTTACTGTTGTTTTCTAGATTACCGTTGTTTCCCTGGTTACCGTTGTTTCCTTGGTTGCCATTGTTTGCCTGGATACCATTGTTTCCTTGGTTACCATTGTTTTCTTGGTTACCGTTGTTTCCTTGGTTACTGTTGTTTTCTTGGTTGACGTTGTTTCCCTGGTTACCATTGTTGCCCTGGTTACCGCTGTTTCCTTGGTTTCCATTGTTTCCCTGGTTACTGTTGTTTTCTTGGTTGCCGTTGTTTCCCTGGTTACCGTTGTTTCCCTGGTTGCCGTTGCTTTCTTGGTTGCCGTTGTGTTCCTGGTTACCGTTGTTTCCCTGGTTACCATTATTTCCTTGGTTTCCGTTGTTTCCCTGGTTACCGTTGTTTTCTTGGTTTCCGTTATTTCCCTGGTTACCATTGTTTCCCTGGTTGCCGTTGTTTTCTTGGTTCCCGTTGTTTCCTTGGTTACCGCTATTTCCCTGGTTCCCATTGTTTTCTTGGTTACCGTTGTTTCCCTGGTTACCGTTGTTTTCCTGGTTACCATTGTTTCCTTGGTTACCGTTGTTTCCCTGGTTGCCGTTGTTTTCTTGGTTGCCATTGTTTCCCTGGTTTTCATTGTTTCCCTGGTTACCATTGTTTCCTTGGTTACCGTTGTTTCCCTGGTTGCTGTTGTTTTCTTGGTTACCATTGTTTCCCTGGGTACCATTATTTCCTTGGTTTCCATTGTTTCCCTGGTTACTGTTGTTTTCTTGGTTGAGGTTGTTTTCTTGGTTGCCGTCGTTTCCATTATTACCGTTGTTTCCCTGGATGCCGTTGTTTTCTTGTTTGGCATTGCTTCCCTGGTTACCGTTGTTTCCCTGGTTGCCGTTGTTTTCTTGGTTACCGCTGTTTCCCTGGTTTTCATTGTTTCCTTGGTTTCCATTGTTTCCCTGGTTCCTGTTGTTTTCTTGGTTGCCGTTGTTTCCCTGGTTACCGTTGTTTCCCTGGTTGCCGTTGCTTTCTTGGTTGCCGTTGTTTCCCTGGTTACCGTTGTTTCCCTGGTTACCATTATTTCCTTGGTTTCCGTTATTTCCCTGGTTGCCGTTGCTTTCTTGGTTGCCGTTGTTTTCTTGGTTGCTGTTGTTTCCCTGGTTACCGTTGTTTCCCTGGTTACCATTATTTCCTTGGTTTCCGTTGTTTCCGTTGTTTCCCTGGTTTCTGTTGTTTTCTTGTTTGCCGTTGTTTCCCTGGTTACCGTTGTTTCCCTGGTTACCGTTGTTTCCTTGGTTACCGTTGTTTCCTTGGTTACTGTTGTTTCCCTGGTTGTCGTTGTTTTCTTCGTGGCCATTGTTTCCCTGGTTTCCGTTGTTTCCCTGGTTGCTGTTGTTTTCTTGGTTACCGTTGTTTCCCTGGTTGCCGTTGTTTCCTTGGTTGCCATTGTTTCCCTGGATACCATTGTTTCCTTGGTTACCATTGTTTTCGTGGTTTCCGTTGTTTCCCTGGTTTCCGTTGTTTTCTTGGTTGCCGTTGTTTCCCTGGTTACCGTTGTTTCCTTGGTTGCCATTGTTTCCTTGGTTTCCGTTGTTTCCCTGGTTACCGTTGTTTTCTTGGTTGCTGTTGTTTCCCTGGTTACCATTATTTCCTTGGTTTGCGTTGTTTCCCTGGTTACCGTTGTTTTCTTGGTTGCTGTTGTTTCCCTGGTTACCATTATTTCCTTGGTTTCCATTGTTTCCCTGGTTACTGTTGTTTTCTTGGTTGCCGTTGTTTCCCTGGTTACCGTTGTTTCCCTGGTTGCCGTTGCTTTCTTGGTTGCCGTTGTTTCCCTGGTTACCGTTGTTTCCCTGGTTACCATTGTTTCCTTGGTTACCGTTGTTTTCCTGGTTACCATTGTTTTCTTGGTTACCGTTGTTTCCCTGGTTGCAGTTGTTTTCTTGGCTACCGTTGTTTTCTTGGTTACCGTTGTTTCCCTGGTTGCCGTTGTTTTCTTGGTTGCCATTGTTTCCCTGGTTTTCATTGTTTCCCTGGTTACCATTGTTTCCTTGGTTACCGTTGTTTCCCTGGTTGCTGTTGTTTTCTTGGTTACCATTGTTTCCCTGGTTACCATTGTTTCCTTGGTTTCCATTGTTTCCCTGGTTACTGTTGTTTTCTTGGTTGAGGTTGTTTTCTTGGTTGCCGTCGTTTCCATTATTACCGTTGTTTCCCTGGATGCCGTTGTTTTCTTGTTTGGCATTGCTTCCCTGGTTACCGTTGTTTCCCTGGTTGCCGTTGTTTTCTTGGTTACCGCTGTTTCCCTGGTTTTCATTGTTTCCTTGGTTTCCATTGTTTCCCTGGTTCCTGTTGTTTTCTTGGTTGCCGTTGTTTCCCTGGTTACCGTTGTTTCCCTGGTTGCCGTTGCTTTCTTGGTTACCGCTATTTCCCTGGTTCCCATTGTTTTCTTGGTTACCGTTGTTTCCCTGGTTACCGTTGTTTTCCTGGTTACCATTGTTTCCTTGGTTACCGTTGTTTCCCTGGTTGCCGTTGTTTTCTTGGTTGCCATTGTTTCCCTGGTTTTCATTGTTTCCCTGATTACCATTGTTTCCTTGGTTACCGTTGTTTCCCTGGTTGCTGTTGTTTTCTTGGTTACCATTGTTTCCCTGGGTACCATTATTTCCTTGGTTTCCATTGTTTCCCTGGTTACTGTTGTTTTCTTGGTTGAGGTTGTTTTCTTGGTTGCCGTCGTTTCCATTATTACCGTTGTTTCCCTGGATGCCATTGTTTTCTTGTTTGGCATTGCTTCCCTGGTTACCGTTGTTTCCCTGGTTGCCGTTGTTTTCTTGGTTACCGCTGTTTCCCTGGTTTTCATTGTTTCCTTGGTTTCCATTGTTTCCCTGGTTCCTGTTGTTTTCTTGGTTGCCGTTGTTTCCCTGGTTACCGTTGTTTCCCTGGTTGCCGTTGCTTTCTTGGTTGCCGTTGTTTCCCTGGTTACCGTTGTTTCCCTGGTTACCATTATTTCCTTGGTTTCCGTTATTTCCCTGGTTTCCGTTGCTTTCTTGGTTGCCGTTGTTTCCCTGGTTACCGTTGTTTCCTTGGTTACCGTTGTTTCCTTGGTTACTGTTGTTTCCCTGGTTGTCGTTGTTTTCTTCGTGGCCATTGTTTCCCTGGTTTCCGTTGTTTCCCTGGTTGCTGTTGTTTTCTTGGTTACCGTTGTTTCCCTGGTTGCCGTTGCTTTCTTGGTTGCCGTTGTTTCCCTGGTTACCGTTGTTTCCCTGGTTACCATTGTTTCCTTGGTTACCGTTGTTTTCCTGGTTACCATTGTTTTCTTGGTTACCGTTGTTTCCCTGGTTGCAGTTGTTTTCTTGGCTACCGTTGTTTTCTTGGTTGCCGTTGTTTCCCTGGTTACCATTATTTCCTTGGTTTCCGTTGTTTTCTTGGTTGCCGTTGTTTTCCTGGTTACCATTGTTTTCTTGGTTTCCGTTGTTTCCCTGGTTTCCGTTGTTTTCTTGGTTGCCGTTGTTTCCCTGGTTACCGTTGTTTCCTTGGTTGCCATTGTTTCCTTGGTTACCATTGTTTCCCTGGATACCATTGTTTCCTTGGTTTCCGTTGTTTCCCTGGTTACCGTTGTTTTCTTGGTTGCTGTTGTTTCCCTGGTTACCATTATTTCCTTGGTTTCCGTTGTTTCCCTGGTTACCGTTGTTTTCTTGGTTGCTGTTGTTTCCCTGGTTACCATTATTTCCTTGGTTTCCATTGTTTCCCTGGTTACTGTTGTTTTCTTGGTTGCTGTTGTTTCCCTGGTTACCGTTGTTTCCCTGGTTGCCGTTGCTTTCTTGGTTGCCGTTGTTTCCCTGGTTACCGTTGTTTCCCTGGTTACCATTGTTTCCTTGGTTTCCGTTGTTTCCTTGGTTACCATTATTTCCTTGGTTTCCGTTGTTTACCTGGTTACTGTTGTTTCCCTGGTTACCGTTGTTTTCCTGGTTACCATTGTTTTCTTGGTTACCGTTGTTTCCTGGTTGCAGTTGTTTTCTTGGCTACCGTTGTTTTCTTGGTTGCCGTTGTTTCCTGGTTACCATTATTTCCTTGGTTGCCGTGTTTCCTTGGTTACTGCTGTTTCCCTGATTTTCATTGTTTCCCTGGTTGTCGTTGTTTTCTTGGTTGCCGTTATTTCCCTGGTTACCATTATTTCCTTGGTTTCCGTTGTTTCCCTGGTTACCTTTTTTCCTGGTTACCGTTGTTTTCTTGGTTACCATTGTTTTCTTGGTTACAGTTGTTTCCTTGGTTACTGTTGTTTTCTTGGTTGACATTGTTTCCCTGGTTACCACTGTTTCCCTGGTTATCATTGTTTCTCTGATTGTCGTTGTTTTCTTGGTTACCGTTGTTTTCCTGGTTGCAGTTGTTTTCTTGGTTGCCGTTGTTTCCTTGGTTACCGTTTTTTCCCTGGTTTCCATTATTTCCTTGGTTTCCGTTGTTTCCCTGGTTACCATTGTTTCCCTGGTTACCATTATTTACTTGGTTACCGTTATTTTCCTGGTTACCATTGTTATTTTGGTTACTGTTGTTTCCCTGGTTACTGTTGTTTCCTTGGTTCCCGCTGTTTACCAGGTTTCCATTGTTTCCCTGGTTACCATTATTTCCTTGGTTTTCGTTGTTTCCCTGGTTATCATTGTTTTCTTGGTTACCGTTGTTTCCCTGGTTACCGCTGTTTCCCTGGTTACCGTTGTTTCCCTTGTTTCCATTGTTTTCCTGGTTTCCATTGTTTCCCGGCTTACCATTTTTTCCTTGGTTCCCATTATTTCCTTGGTTCCCTTTGTTTCCATGGTTGCCGTTGTTTCCCTGGTTACCGTTGTTTTCCTGGTTGCCATTGTTTCCTTGATTATTATTGTTTCCTTGGTTACCATTTTTTCCCTGGTTTCCATTATTTTCTTGCTTACCGTTGTTTCCCTGGTTGCCGTTGTTGCCCTGGTTTCCACCTTTTTCTTGGTTACTGTTGTTTTCTTGGCTACAAATCTTTCCTTGGTTACCATTTTTTCCTTGGTCACCGTTGTTTTCCTGGTTACCATTATTTACTTGGTTATCATTTCTTCCCTGGTTACCACTGTTTCCTTGATTACCATTTTTTTCGTGGTTACTTTTGTTTCCTTGGTTACCGTTGTTTCCTTGGTTA
Organism: Rhyacichthys aspro; assembly: GCA_036850595.1. Taxonomy (NCBI): domain Eukaryota; kingdom Metazoa; phylum Chordata; class Actinopteri; order Gobiiformes; family Rhyacichthyidae; genus Rhyacichthys; species Rhyacichthys aspro. The sequence continues at coordinate 3,421,987 of CM072160.1, forward strand.
CCGTTTTTTTCTTGTTCCCCATCGTTTTCTTCATTGTTGCTGTTTCCCTGGTTACTATTGTTTCCTTGGTTGTTCCCTTCACTATTGTTGTTTTCTGGGCTGTTTCCTACAATATTATTGTTGTTTTCTTTGTTGTTTCCTCCATTGTTGTTGTTGTTTTCTTGGGTGTTTTCTTTATTGTTGTTATTATTTGTGTTTCCTTTACTGCATCCTGCTAAACATGATAGAAAAAGACAAAATAACCCACTTTAATAAATTATGAGAAAACAAATTTACTCCTAAAGTTTAACATCAGAAAAAGGGACTTCTAAGCTCAAATAATGAATTAAAAAGTCAACATTGCATAAGATACAAAATCAAAAAGCAAAAGTTGAAAAAAAAAGTGTTAAATTGTCAACAGAGGCTTAAAAATCTGATTCTAGATTGTCTCAAGGGAATCTGTTCATTTAAGTCTGTAAAATCACTTGAATGCACTTCTGCTGCTGCTTAATTGTGTCATAAAATGTTACCTAATTATTAGAAAACTGTAGGTTTTGTTTTACAACTTAACGTCAGATTTAATGTTTGAATGAGGGTCAAGTGAAATATTTATGAATCTATTGTTTACTCAAGATTCTATCTACATCCTGCTTGTAGAAAAAATCAAAATATAAATCATATATGTCAAGACAGTTGTAGATATTCTGGGATCTTAATATTATCATGCATTTTTTTGGTTTGCAAATCATCACATAATAATGAAGACAAACTTACCCATCAGCAGGACTGCTATTAAAGCAATAATTACCTGTTGGGAAAAATGAAACATTAGCAATTATTTAATATATTATTTTGGTCATTTTTCATTGAATGAAAATTTATTTTGACAAAAGATAATACAATACCCAGTATTTCATTGTGCCACGTTACACTGCACAGTTCAACCTGTTGGAATGAGATATTTAATTAAAGTGTTTTATCATAGCAATATATTGATTTGAATCCTTGAAAAGAAAAGCAACGAGAACCCAAAAAAAGGTAATTGTTGTTCACTTTATGCAATTAAGTATTGCAGTGGAATTACTCATATAAATTAAAAACAGTGTAAAAGTATATTGTTGGTTTCTTGGAAGTAAATGTTAATCAATCAATCAAACTTTACTTAGATAGCTATTTTCAAACAACTTAATGCAACATTCACAACAGTTAATAGAACAGTGATGGCTTTGTTCAATTGTATTTTACTCAATAAAATAAAATAAAACAAATTTGAGCAACTTCATTCAATAAATAATATAAATGCATACAGTGACATAAATAAAGTACTGTTTGTAAAACACTACATAAAAGCCAGACTAAATAAATAAATGCTTTGTGCTCTTCTCAGATCCTCAGCGTCTCAGTGCTTTGATGCTAAAAGCTGAGTCCAAATGTTTTGTGGAACAGCAGCAGTGTGGTGCCAGAGGGTCTGAGGAACCAACCTGGTTCATAGATTAAAAGCATGTCTCAGATAGTCTTGACCAAGTCTGTGCACTGCTTTAAAAACAAAAGAATCAAGAGGTGCATTGTGGAAATGAAGCAGGAGTAAAGTATAAACCACTGCAAATAATGAAGCCACAATAATAAGACACTCACCAGAAATGTGTTGATAGAGCTGTTGGTAACAGTAGAACTGACACCTCTTGTTGTGATCTGTCTTAAATACGTTTTCATATGTGAGTAATTGGTAGGTGACACCCACACCAAAAATTAATAACTAGTTCATTATCTATTTATCTATCTATTAAAGTCTATTTATGGTAATTAGTGCTTATTAGAGTAAGCAAGATTTGTTTGATAAGGCACACTAAATTACTGGTGATGAAAAGCTCAAGTAATTTTCAACTGAAAGTATTGTGTAGTTCAGACCTGGGCATTTTAAGGCCCGGGGGCCACATCAGGCCCTCGACCCTCCTCTGTCCGGCCCTCAGGAGGCTTGTGTCAGAAAAAGAATTAATGCAGGAGTGTAAACCATGTACAGAACAGAATACAAACATAATACTCTTATGGTGAGGGGAAGCTGGAATAGACCCTTATTGTTAAAAGTGCCTGATAAATGTTGAGGATAAATTCTGATTTCTTGGTTCAGGCCTTGTTTGGAAGGAGCTGTTATCAATAGAGCTTCTGCAGGAGACTAGACTTAACTTCAGTGTTTTTTGAGTCATTTTCTCAGGTGTCAATAACATGTTGAGCCAGGCCTGGTTTTAGAACAAAATGGAAAGAGTAGATCTTAAACAGAGGATGATATAACTGTAACGTTGGCATATATTTGACATATTTTTGCTTATAGTTTAAACTTTAAAGAATATGTCTTTTTATTAAGCGTGAGTTGACTGTGTTGGCCCGGCCCACCACAAGAGTCCCAGGTTCTAATGTGGCCCTCGGAGAAAAATAATTGCCCGCCCCTGGTGTAGTTCCTTCTTCCTTATAACGTCAGGTGTCACTTGTCCCATTTAAATTGAACAACTAATATGTTTTTAAAGAAATAAAACTACACAAACGCCCACACCTATTAACTGTAAAGAAACAGGGAAAAAAGTGGTCACAAGTTCATGAGGATGTGAGGCTTAGATCCAAAAGCCTGTTTTTTAATAATTCTGGTCTCACTGCCTTTATTTGTTCCTCCTTTTGTTTTTATTCATATCAGAGTTTGGCTGCTTTAATGATTGTGAATAAAACAGGTACACTTTGACATACTTTATGCAGAACTGAAATGGATTTTGGAAAATGAATGGAGAAAAAAAACTGATGTTCTTTACTAGTGAGTATTACATCAGTGTGAGAGCAAAATATTAGCTTCTATTAGTGGAAAGCTAATAGAATAAATGTTAAAGGGAGGGATGACCTTTCTAAAGATTCTGAGATTACGTTATGCTTCATACATTAAGTTTCATTCATAAAGTCTCTGTAGAAAAGAATGGAAAAAGGCTGGAAATGTGTTTGTTGTGACGTCAACGGACAATGGGGTATATTCCATAAAATAGATCACAGCCACTACACCCCAGGTGATACACATTTTAACATTGTACTCCCTTTTATTTAGATTATTGGGTTATCCATTTTCAGGCACAGTTATGACAGCTGCCCCAGGAGTAAACCACACCAGGACCAGCCAAACCAAACTGGGGTTAGGTCTGCCTGAACTGGTGAGTGATGGATCCAACAGGATCTCTAAGAATACCACATGGAACTGTTTTTATTTTATTTTAGAAAACTAGATTTAAAAAATATGTTTTATGCTTGTTTATTAATTGCAAATTTTTTACAATGTTTATATGCAGACAGACATAATTATTTGTATTTATAGATTCTTGCTGCCCTTTGTTTATTAAGTTGAGTCCTAGAGAAAGAGGTCACTTTGACCATTACTCATTGTAATTAGTGTTAGTTATGTAATTAGAACAAGGAAATGCAAGAGAAAGAGAGAAATATTAAAGGCGTCAAACTAACTATCACACTGAATACACTTGATTATAGGTCTTTGATAACATGATAAGTGTAAGTGTAAGTAAAATATGTACTGGCTGTTTACTTTTTATGATGGTGTAACGCAAGGGTAAAACTGGTATACAGTGGTCCCTCGTTTATCGCGGGGGTTACTTTCCAAAATTAACCCGCAATACGCGAAATCCGCGAAGTAGTCAGCTTCATTTTTTACAATTATTCTATATGTTTTTGAAGGCTGTAAAACCCCTCACCACACACTTTATACACTTTTCTCAGACAGGCATTAACATTTTCTCACACTGCTAGCGATCGAACATTTATGTAAATTTTGCAAGCTGAACGCATTCTGTACTGAACAGGAGACACGGCACGGAGGAGACTGATTGACAATGGTCTACAGTCCCCTAGCATCAGGCAAACACATGGTCTGCAGTCCCTTAGCCAATCAGGACGCAGAACACAATGGTCTGCAGTCCCTTAGCCAATCAGGACGCAGAACACAATCCACGTTCATACGCTGTAAAAAAAAAAACGCATGCAAAATTATACTAAAAAAAAAACGCGAAACAGCGAGACCGTGAAAGGTGAACCGCGTTATAGCAAGGGACTACTGTATTTACATCTTTCACAGAAGCCGAGCTGTCAGCCAATCAGCTCTCTACACTTCTGTTTCTTTTCCTCAGATTATTTTATCCAGCTGTCCTGTTTAAAGATCAAATGTCCCGACATACAGTAGTCATAATTTAAAAAGTAGTGAATAGTTTGAACTCCGCACTTTCGACACAAGTTCAGCGCAGCTCCGTCTTTCTGCTACGTTAGGTTAAATCGTTCGTGTGATTTGGACTCGCCGGCGGGTACGCGGACCCCAGAGGGTTAACTAACTGCTGCTGTGCTGTCCCTTGACTGATATGAGCCTGATACACGAAAAAATGGAGAGTTTAGACACAAATGGGTGGGCTGGCATAATAAATAAAACATGGATGTTTGTTTGTGATCCTGCAAAGTTACTTGATACTTACAACTTGGGGCACGTAACGTAACGACCACCCTCCATCTCCGCTCTCATTTCATATGCATTGCACAGACTCGCTACTGGTCGGCACCGCACTGTGACGCTCTGACAGCTAATGCGACTCTCGACACACTTTAGTATCAGTCTTACAGGCTACTACAACTAACCAAACAACTGACCACTTAAGGCGAACGGGACAAAGATTTGCGTGCGTGCTGTAATAAAAGTTGTAGCGGTAGCTCAGCCAGAACGGAGCGTGTGCTGCTTGTGATTCAGAGTCTACGCCGCGTAGCGCTGACCCGCGGAGCAGAGCTTGTCGAGGTCGAACAAGGCAGCAGGAAAGGAGGGACTCGGGGAAGGGCAGGTGATGCTGGGTATTATATAAATTTTACCTTGAACGTGAAATAAGATTGTTGAGCATTTAAACTGCGGCTGCATTGACACCTATGTGGTGGAAAAAAGAAAAAAAAAAAGGTTCCTGAGAAGGGCACTCCGGCCAAAGGGGCAAGTGCCAGCACACCACCTGGGCTCTATCTGTGCACGTCCCTGTATTGTGTATATTAATAATGACAAGTAATTACTAATTGTACTGAAATCATAAAACGTAAAGTAACACTACTAACTCTTTTTGTAGTTGCAATTAGGGCTATACAATGTTTTGTCATAGTCACATTAGCAATCGCAGTATCCTAATTACAAAAACTGCTTGTATCACAATATTGTAATAGTAGCTTATTCCATGTGAAAAGCTGCCCTGTAGTACTATATTATCTATTACTATTACTATATTATCATATTAATAAATGAAACGTAAATATATGTACTCAAGATGCAAAAACACATATTACATTTGCATAATATAGGTTTATTCAGATCAGAAGAAGAAAGAAAAATAAATGTTTTAGCCAATACATAGATTTTTAGATTTTAAATTATCCAATAGAAAGCAAGCATATTAAATCTTGTCTGATATAAAATATAATAGCAAATACAAGTGACACAACTGATGAACTTGCAGCATTAAATTTATGTTATATTAATAAATAATAATTGAATAACACACAACCAGAATCTAAAATGCAACTAGCAAAAAATGGAAGATGTAAGTTGAAAAGAAATAAATAAAAAGAGTTCAAAATAATTGTAGGTCAGCAACTTGTTTCATCGAAGCAATGAAGTCTGTGGTTAGACAACATTAGAGCGGCATGGACAGCCAAAGCGAACCTTGTAGTCGAAGCAGCGACGTCCGCTCTGGTCACGATTGCGACAGACCAATCCTTGAGTTGGACTGAAGCTGAAATGATAAACAGAGACAGTCTTAAATCTTTTAAGTTCTGAAAAGCTGCTTTAAACAAAGATTCTTGTTTGTGTCTCATCCATTTTTTAAGTACATTATTTAGAATGTAATCCTGTTAAGAAAAGCAAACTTATCTGTATTGTGTTTGCTATTTGTTTAAGTTTACCCATATGTTGATGTTGGAAAACTACATTATTGTGTCTTTAATGTGTTTCATTGTAAATGAATAGTACATAGTGTATTGATTATACAGATTTGAAACAGTAAAAGACTTACTAAAGGAATGACTGTCCAGTGTAGGCAGCAGGAGTGTTAGTGTCCTTCGTCTCAGCATCAATGTAAAGAGGACTTTCACATATTTCTCCTGGATTCTCTTCTCGTAGGTTGCTGAGGAGTTCCCAGTCTCCGATGCCGTTGGGGTTGTCCCGGTCAAACCACTTGGTCCAACACACTAGCAGCAGATACAAGAATGGTCAGTGAACAAGCACAACTCCAAGCAACAAGTTCATTTGTGTAAAACAGACATACCTTTCTCACTGCAGAACTCCTCTGGGCACATGAACCTGACTTTATAATCATGACAGTTGCAGCCTTTTTGGTCTTCATTTTTACAAACAAAGCCAGTTATTGTGTTGTATCTATTGAAAGACACAAATTGAGTTGGGACAAGTTAGACAGTGAAATGATGATGACATAGTAGCTGTTGTTTGATGTTTATAAAGACTTCTTTATCTCTGGCCTTACTTTAGTTCTGGCATTCTAGCACTGCACTGGTATATTTTACATTTATTATATATTTATTTACACTTACGATGCAATGACGTTGTTTGCTGAAGCTACACTGCGCCCAGATATAGTCTTGGCCTCAATCCAAAGAGGCTGGGTGCAGATCTTTCCAGGGTTTTCATTGTAAAGATCATTAAGAGTCTCCCAGTCTCCAGTTGAAGTGGGGTCATCTCTGTCAAACCATTCAGTCCAGCAGCCTGGATTAGAGAATATGGATCATGAACAGACACTCAGTGGAGAATCTGTCAAACTATACACACTTCAAAGGACAGTTTTGTTCATTTTTTGATGTCAAATGTTCAGATTACATATCTAATGAGATACGTATGTCATAACAGTGAGAGGTATCACTCTGACTCACTCACCAGTGTCAGTAGGGATGTCTGTATCACAGTTGCGACCATGGCTTCTTCTACACTTCACCTTTCTTTTGCGGCTGTCTCTGCTTCTGTCTTCACCACTGTTCCTGTCCACATCATAGTCATCATCTTCATCGCTGAACCAGTCTTCCTCACTTTGACTTCTGCTTTGTCTGCTCCAGTCTTCCTCACTATCACTGTGTTCACCCTTTCCTTCTTCTTCACTGCTCTCATTACTGCTCCCGTTGTTGTTTCCTTGGTTCCCGTTATTTCCTTGGTTACCGTTGTTTCCTTGGTTACTGTTGTTTCCTTGGTTACCGTTGTTTCCTTGGTTACCGTTGTTTCCCTGGTTACCATTGTTTCCCTGGTTACCGTTGTTTCCCTGGTTGCCGTTGTTTCCTTGGTTACCGTTGTTTCCCTGGTTACCATTGTTTTCCTGGTTACCATTGTTTCCTTGGTTACCATTATTTCCTTGGTTTCCGTTGTTTCCCTGGTTACCGTTGTTTTCCTGGTTACCACTGTTTCCTTGGTTACCATTGTTTTCCTGGTTACCGTTGTTTCCTTGGTTACCATTGTTTTCTTGATTACCGTTGTTTCCTTGGTTACCGTTGTTTCCCTGGTTACCATTATTTCCTTGGTTACCATTGTTTTCCTCGTTACCGTTGTTTCCTTGGTTATCGTTGTTTCCTTGGTTACCGCTGTTTTCTTGGTTACCATTGTTTCCCTGGTTACCGTTGTTTCCCTGGTTACCGTTGTTTTCCTGGTTTCCATTGTTTCCTTGGTTACCATTGTTTCCCTGGTTACCATTGTTTCCTTGGTTACCGTTGTTTCCCTGGTTACCGTTGTTTTCCTGGTTTCCATTGTTTCCTTGGTTACCATTGTTTCCCTGGTTACCGTTGTTTCCTTGGTTACCATTATTTCCTTGGTTTCCGTTGTTTCCCTGGTTACCGTTGTTTTCCTGGTCACCATTATTTCCTTGGTTACCATTGTTTTCCTGGTTTCCATTGTTTCCTTGGTTACTGTTGTTTCCTTGGTTACCATTGTTTCCTTGGTTACCATTGTTTCCCTGGTTACCGTTGTTTCCTTGGTTGCCGTTGTTTCCCTGGTTACCGTTATTTTCCTGGTTACCATTGTTTCCCTGGTTACCGTTGTTTCCTTGGTTACCGCTGTTTCCCTGGTTTTCATTGTTTCCCTGGTTACCATTATTTCCTTGGTTTCCGTTGTTTTCCTGGTTGCCGTTGTTTTCTTGGTTGCCGTTGTTTCCTTGGTTACCGCTGTTTCCCTGGTTACCACTGTTTCCCTGGTTACCGTTGTTTCCCTGATTGCCGTTGTTTCCCTGGTTGCCGTTATTTTCTTGGTTGCCGTTGTTTCCCTGGTTACCATTGTTTCCTTGGTTACCGTTGTTTCCCTGGTTACCGTTATTTTCCTGGTTACCATTGTTTCCCTGGTTACCATTATTTCCTTGGTTTCCGTTGTTTCCCTGGTTGTCGTTGTTTCCCTGGTTTTCATTGTTTCCCTGGTTCCCGTTGTTTCCCTGGTTACCATCATTTCCTAGGTTACCGTTGTTTCCCTGGTTACCGTTATTTTCCTGGTTTCCATTGTTTCCCTGGTTACCATTATTTCCTTGGTTACCATTGTTTCCCTGGTTGCCGTTGTTTTCTTGGTTGCCGTTGTTTCCCTGGTTACCGTTGTTTTCCTGGTTGCCGTTGTTTTCTTGGTTGCCATTGTTTCCTTGGTTACTGTTGTTTTCCTGGTTACCATTGTTGTCTTGGTTACCGGTGTTTCCTTGGTTACCACTGTTTCCCTGATTTTCATTGCTTCCCTGGTTACCATTATTTCCTTGGTTACCATTGTTTCCCTGGTTACCGTTGTTTCCCTGGTTACTGTTGTTTTCCTGGTTACCATTGTTTCCTTGGTTATCGCTGTCTCCCTGGTTTTCACTGTTTCCCTGGTTACCGTCATTTCCTTGGTTACTGTTGTTTTCCTGGTTACCATTGTTTCCCATGTTACCGTTGTTTCCTTGGTTACCGCTGTTTCCCTGGTTACCATTATTTCCTTGGTTTCCGTTGTTTTCCTGGTTGCCGTTGTTTTCTTGGTTGCCATTGTTTCCTTGGTTACCGCTGTTTCCCTGGTTTTCATTGTTTCCCTGGTTACCACTGTTTCCCTGGTTACCGTTGTTTTCCTGGTTACCATTGTTTCCTTGGTTACCATTATTTTCTTGGTTTCCGTTGTTTCCCTGGTTGTCGTTGTTTCCCTGGTTTTCATTGTTTCCCTGGTTCCCGTTGTTTCCCTGGTTACCATCATTTCCTAGGTTACCGTTGTTTCCCTGGTTACTGTTATTTTCCTGGTTTCCATTGTTTCCCTGGTTGCCGTTGTTTTCTTGGTTGTCGTTGTTTCCCTGATTTCCATTGTTTCCCTGGTTGCCGTTGTTTTCTTGGTTGCCGTTGTTTCCCTGGTTACCGTTGTTTTCCTGGTTGCCGTTGTTTTCTTGGTTGCCATTGTTTCCTTGGTTACTGTTGTTTTCCTGGTTATCATTGTTGTCTTGGTTACCGGTGTTTCCTTGGTTACCACTGTTTCCCTGATTTTCATTGTTTCCCTGGTTACCATTATTTCCTTGGTTTCCGTTGTTTCCCTGGTTGCCGTTGTTTTCTTCGTTTCCGTTGTCTCCCTGGTTACCGTTGTTTCCCTGGTTACTGTTGTTTTCCTGGTTACCATTGTTTCCTTGGTTACCGCTGTCTCCCTGGTTTTCACTGTTTCCCTGGTTACCGTCATTTCCTTGGTTACTGTTGTTTTCCTGGTTACCGTTGTTGCCCTGGTTACCATTGTTTCCCTGGTTACCACTGTTTACTTGGTTACCGTTGTTTCCCTGGTTACCATTGTTTACTTGGTCCCCATTGTTTTCTTCATTGTTGCTGTTTCCCTGGTTACCATTGTTTCCTTGGTTGTTCCCTTCACTATTGTTGTTTTCTGGGCTGTTTCCTGCATTACTATTGTTTATTTCTTGGTTGTTTCCTCCATTGTTGTTGTTGTTTTCTTGGGTGTTTTCTTCATTGTTGTTGTTATTATTTGTGTTGCCTTTACTGCATCCTGCTGAACATGATATAAAAACACAAAATAATCCACTTTAATTAATTACGAGAAAATAAATTTACCCTGAAAGTTTCTGGTTTTGCTAATTAATAGTGCTAAAGTTTAACATCAGAAAAAAGGACTGCTAGGCTCAAATAATGAAATAAAAAGTCAACATTGCATAAGATACAAAATCAGTTGCAAAAGTTGCAAAAAAAAGAAAAAGAAAAAAGTATTAAATTGTCAAAAGAGGCTTGAAAATCAGACTTAGATTGTCTCAAGGGAAGCTGTTCATTTAAGTCTGTAAAATCAGTTGAAATGCACTTTTGCTGCTTCTTAATTGTGTCATAAAATGTTACCTAATTATTAAAAAGAAAACTGTAGGTTTTGTTTAACAACTTAATGTCAGATTTAATGTTTGAATGAGGGTCAAGTGTAATATTTATGAATCTATTGTTTACTCAAGATTCTATCTACATCCTGCTTGTAGAAAAAATCAAAACATAAATCATATATGTCAAGACAGTTGTAGATATTCTGGGATCTTTTGTGCTTAATACATTATTATCATGCATTTTTGGGTTTGCAAATAATAACATAATAATAAAGACAAACTTACCCATCAGCAGGACTGCTATTAAAGCAATAATTACCTGTTGGGAAAAATGAAATATAAACTGTTATTTCATATATTATTTTGGTAATTTTTCATTGAATGAAAATTTATTTTGATAAAAGATAATACAATACCCAGTATTTCATTGTGCCACGTTACACTGCACAGTTCAACCTGTTGGAATGAGATATTTAATTAAAGTGTTTTATCATAGCAATATATTGATTTGAATCCTTGAAAAGAAATCAAAGAGAACCCAAAAAAGGTTAACTGTTCACTTTATGCAATTAAGTATTGAAATGGAATTACTTATATAATTAAAAACAGTGTATAAAGCATATTGTTTCTGCAAGTAAATGTTAATCAATCAAACTTTATTTATATAGCACTTTTCATACAACTTAATGCAACATTCACAGCAGTTAAAAAACACAGTGATGGCTTTGTTCAATTGTAGTTTACTCAATAAAATAAAACAAATTTATGCGACTTCATACAGTAAATAATATCAATAATAATAATAACCAATTATAAAGGTGTTCATGAGTGTCTCAGCGTTGCTCAGAGAGAGAAATATTTTTTAAATGATAAAAGCGGTCTTAGTGATGCTACATAACATTTCTGTCTCTGAGCTTTGGAGCGAATAATAAGCAATTCTGTTTTATTCTTGCTGAGCTGTAAAAGAATTGTGTGACATCCAAGCTTTAAAATCTAAAATACAATTAAAAAGAGAGTCCAGAGATGCATTATCATCAGGAAATGAAGCAGGAGTAAAGTATAAACCACTGCCACAATAATAAGACACTCACCAGAAATGTGTTGATAGAGCTGTTGGTAACAGTAGAACTGACACCTCTTGTTGTGATCTGTCTTAAATACGTTTTCATAGGTGCGTAATAGGTAGGTAACACCCACAACAAAAATTAATAACTAGTTCATTATCTACTTATCTTTCTATTAAAGTATATTTATGGTAATTAGTGCTTATTAGAGTAAGCGAGAATGTTTCATAAGACACACTAAATCACTGGTGATGAAAAGCTCAAGTAATTTTCAACTGAAAGTATTGTTTAGTTCCTTCTTCCTTGTCACTTGTCCTATTTAACTTTAACAACTAATATGTTTTTAAAGAAATAAAACTACACAAACGCCCACACCTATTAACTCTAAAGAAACAGGGAAAAAAGTGGTCACAAGTTCATGAGGATGTGAGGCTTAGATCCAAAAAGCCTGTTTTTGTTTGTTTTGTTTGTATTTGTTTCTCCTTTTGTTTTTATTCATATCAGAGTTTGGCTGCTTTAATGATTGTGAATAAAACAAGTACACTTTGTAACATTCTTTATGCAGAACTGAAATGGATTTTGGTTGTTTTTGTGTTTGGTTAAAGATTTTGACCAGTCTAGATGATATTAGTTATTAGTTTAAAAAAACAACAACATTTAATTGGTTATGTTCCAGCTAAAGATTAGTTTGATGGGCCCTGATGTTCTTTACTAGTGAGTATTAAATCAATGTGAGAGCAAACTAATAGCTTCTATTAATGGGAAGCTAATAGAATAAATGTTAAAGGGAGGGATGACCTTTCTAAAGATTCTGTGATTACGTTATGCTTCATACATTAAGTTTCATTCATAAAGTCTCTGTAGAAAAGAATGGAAAAAGGCTGGAAATGTGTTTGTTGTGACGTCAGTGGACAGTGGGGTATATTCCATAAAACAGTCCACTACACCCCACGCGATACACATTTTAACATTGTGCTCCCTTTTTAAAAAGATTATTGGGTGGCACCAATAATTATCCAATTGATGTCATTACTTGAAAATAACATCAGTTGTTACTGCAATTTTGTGGCGTTAATGAAATGTATCAATGACCTACATTTTTTGTTAATTACATGGATACGCCTTGTTATATTGCAGCTAAGTATTGGGTCAGGTTGAGTTGGATGAATAAGCACCAAAAATGATTTGTATTTATATTATGAAACTTGGATGCAGTATTTTTTTTCAAACCTTTCTTTTAAAGTTCTCTTTATATAAATGGTTTAACACATTTCAGATGGTGACAGAGTTTGTACAGTGTAGGTTACAGCGTGGTACTGAAAAGAAAAGAAAACAGGACATTGAACTCAATATTGTGTGGACAGAAAAATTAAAAATAGAAATAATTATGAGAATATGTGAGGTGTATGATTAAGTGAAATTGAAATAAATAAAAATACACATTCTTAGAAAATATATGTTCACTGTACCTTCAATACTGTTAGAGCACATTATCAGTAGTAAATATATATTCATTGTCTTTCTGTGTGTAAAGTCATAGAGAAGTGCAGGTTACACAGAGTGGTGTAATGTACTTTTATTGGCATCGTGAAATGACACATCACAGGGCACATCAAATCATTTGATAAAGGAACCTTTTTTTTAGAAAGAGTGAGTAGAAGTAGAAAAGATGAATGAATCATTATCTGTTAGTGTGTGTCATTTATCAACTTGAACCTAGTGTTTGAAACAGGAAAAATGGGCACAAATTTATAATTATCCTACGTCACACGCCTAAAGGGCTCATTCCCCAAGACTTGCATCAAAATTCTGTTTATGCATCATCAGAACCTTTTGCAAATGCGTACAACACGATCCGTGTATTGTACAGCAACACAAACAGTATTTAATATTAATACAATCTATTTTATACTTACAATATTAAAACTTTATAATTTAAATATTGCCAGAATGACTTGGCTGCAAAACGCTCATAAAACAAAACAATTTAGAATGAAGACTGATATAACGGACCTGACATCAGCATTTGTTTCATTTGATGACTGCAACACATTCAGTTTTTCACATCATTCTTTTTTAAGTGAAACAGGGTTGTGTTAACTTTGTTAGAGTTTCATAAAATATTGTATATGATAATCAAATATGAATCATCAACAAAAAATAAGTAGCTTTTTTTAAACTAAAGCCTTTTTTAATTCATTATTAAGCTGCTACTTAATTTATTTTTGATTTAAAGCCCTTAACTCTGCTTTTGTTCTTTTTACGCATCACTGGCGCTACAGAGGCAGTTCTACCACACTTTAGATGACTTCATAAGCTTCACTTCAGCTTATATTATAAACTAAGAAACCTTCACTATTTCTGATGGTTAAAATAGACGCTCAAGATACAGCAGGGATGAGGGGTACACTCCGCCTTTATTCAGCAATCTGAACTCACCTGTGTCCAGTGCACAGACCTGAGCGCTCTCGCAGTGTATTACCCTCCAAAGTAAAGAAGAAGAAGAACAAAAAGTGACTCAAGAAGAGGGAGGGGGAGAGGCAGAGCTGGATCTGTCAGAGAGGAGGACAGACTGAGGGTGGCCCAGCTGCAGAAATGCAGCTGGGCCATCCATCCATCCAGCCATCTCTCTATATATATGAAACTAACCAGGGACCCATTTACAGCAACCATCACTCCTGTGTTCCAATGGCATGTTCTGTTAGCTAATCCAAGTTTATCATGTTAAAAGGCTAATTAATCATTTGAAAAGCCTTGTGCAATCATGTTAGCACAGCTGAAAACTGTTGCACTGATTAAAGAAGCCATAAAATTGGTCTTCCTTTGGCTAGTTGAGTATCTGGAGCTTCAGCATTTATGTGTTTGATTATAGTCTCAAAATGGCCAGAAAGCAAGAACTTTCTACTGAAACTCGTCAGTCTATTCTTGTTCTGAGAAATGAAGGCTACTCCCTTCAAAGAACAGCGCAAACTGGCTCTAACCACAACAGGAGGAGATGTGGGAGGCCCCGGTGCACAACTGAGCAAGAGGACAAGTACATCAGAGTCTCTAGTTTGAGAAACTGACGCCTCACAGCTCCTCAACTGGCAGCTTCATTAAATGGTACCCGCAAAACACCAGTCTCAACGTCAACAGTGAAGAGGCGACTCCAGGATGCTGGCCTTCTAGGCAGAGTAGCAAAGAAAAAGCCATATCTGAGACTAGCCAACAAAAGGAAAAGATTAAGATGGGCAAAAGAACACAAACACTGGACAGAGGAAGATTGGAAAAATGTGTTATGGACAGATGAATCTAAGTTTGAGGTGTTTGGAAAGAAGAACATTTGTGAGACGCAGAACATATGAAAAGATGCTGGAGCAGTACTTGACACCATCTGTCAAGCATGGTGGAGGAAACGTGATGGTCTGGGGATGCTTTGGTGCTGGTGAAGTGGGAGATTTGTACAGGGTAAAAGGGATATTGAATAAGGACGGCTTGACTGGAGCCAATTTTGTCCTACAACAAGAAAATGAACCAAAGCATAGCTCCAAACTATGCAAGAACTATTTAGGGAAGAAGCAGTCAGCTGGTATTCTGTCTATAATGGAGATGCCTGCACAGTCACCAGATCTCAACCCTATTGAGCTGTTGTGGGAGCAGCTTGACCTCATGGTGCGTAAGAAGTGCCCATCAAGCCAATCCAACTTGTGGGAGGTGCTTCAGGAAGGATGGGCTGAAATTTCCTCAGATTACCTCAACAAATTGACAGCTAGAATGCCAAAGGTCTGCAAGGCTGTAACTGCTGCAAATGGAGGGTTCTTTGATGAAAGCAAAGTTTGAAGGACTAAATTATTATTTCAAGTACAAATCATTATTTCTAACCATGTCAATGTTTTGACTATATTTTCTATTTATTTTGCAACCCATTTGGTTAATAAAATGTGAGTTTTCATGGAAAAAAAATGACATTTTTTGGGTGACCCCAAACTTTTGAGCGGTAGTGTATATATACACACCTGTTGTTATTATTATAGTTAATATGAATTGCAGGAGATGGCATGGAGCAGCCTTTCTCAAAGTGTGGAACACAGGCTCCCTCTAGTGGTACACAGAGGAATCACTGAATTACACGACTACACTGTAGGGCAGGAGTCAGCAACTACCGTCTCTGACTATTTTGAAAATGTATTGATTCCATTATATCACTGTGAGTTCAGTCAAATCTAAACCCATCTCTAATGTTTATAATGTACTATTTATGCCTATCTGCGTCTGACTATGACACATGTAGGCCTACTTTCACTCTAAACTGCACCAGTGTAGAGCTCACAGCCGTGGGTAAGGGTCTGAGTGACCACTCAGACATTCACTCATTAATTTCAGAGTCCGAAACATTTATAACAATATTTTTAATGAATATAGAATTATTTTAACACACAGTGACGGAGCTCTGAGTAGGTGGGCAGTTTTTTTCCCTCATCATGGATTAAAACAAATCAAGGCATGTCATTGCATTAGATTTATGTTAAAATAATCATTGAAGTTATATGCCTTTAACATTGAGAAAGGGTCTGACAAATCTAAACACCACACGAGAGTTAAGACTAACTATTATTCTTTTTCCACAAACCACAACAGAATCTGAAATGCATATACCAAAAAATGGAAGCAGAAATTTGAAATTAAAAAGAGTTCAAAATAATTGTAGGTCAGCAATTGTTCCACTGAAGTAATGAAGTCTGAGCAGCATCGAACCTTGTAGTCGAAACAGCGACGTCCGCTCTGGTCACGATTGTGGCAGACCAATCCTTGAGTTGGACTGAAGCTGAAATGATAAACAGAGACAGACAGACTGTTGATGTTGGAAAACTACATCATTCGCATGCAAGTAATTATAAAGTTGCAGGTAAGTAACACCCACATCTAAGAGCTATTTACCTGTCAAAGACGTAGTCACTGTAATTAGTGTTCGTTATGTAATTAGAACAAGGAAAAGCAAGATCTGTTTTAAGAGTCATATAAAAGATTAAGTGCGTCGAACTAACTATCACACTGAATACTTAATTATAGGTCTTTGATAACATGATAATTTGCAAGTAACATATGTATCAGTTCTTTTTTATGATGGTGTAAAGCAAGGGTAAAACTGGTATGTTTACATTTTTCACAGAAGCCGAGCTGTCAGCCAATCAGCTCTCTACACTTCTGTTTCTTTTCCTCTGGTATTTACACTTTTATTATTTATGTTAATGTACAGATGTACTATTATGTTATATTTAATAATACTGTGCTTGTCTTGTGTTAAATTGAAAGTTGTGCATTTCCAAACCTTTGCATTACCACTAAAATTAGCATGTGGTCTGTTAACATGGAAACTCACATTTTGAGAACCTGTATCTGTGTGTTACTTTGACATTGCACCAAATAGGTCAGATTATTTTTATCCAGCTGTCCTGTGTTTAAAGATCAAATGTCCCGACATAACTAACTTTTGACGCACACTCGATAATAGTTTTTTGATAACATGCTCACCAGTGTAATTTGCCACTGAAAATAATGAACAATCATGTAGTTCAGTTTGATGATGCGTGTCCTATTTATCTATTGATGATGTATTCTGTTTTTGTTTTAGGGGGTAATTCTTTGCCTTTAATGAAAAAAAGAGATATATTGGGGAGAGATGGGCATGGAGCAATTGGGGCATGAATTGACAACAACAATGAAGACATTCATAGAGTTAAACTAATACAAGGATATTAGTAAAAGCAAACTTAAATCAAAATAACTTATAACTAAGCACCTAGTTTTATACATTAGTGCTGTAGTCTACACAGCTTCCACACATGAACTAATTACAGAGGTGGAAGTAACTAATAATTACATAAACTCAATGTACAAAAATGTAATGTTTGGGGTAAATTGTAGTTTTTTGTATGTTTTTGAAACTGTACTTTTACTTGAAAATAGGACTCTATAATTTTTTTTGCAATTAACATTTAGGTGTTTTCATTTATAGACACTCAAAATGTCGTGCAAGAAACATACAAAAGTCAAAATTAATATAACACCAAAGAATAAATAGACAAATACATAGAAAATAATGGAAAGCTTAAGATGCAAAAATTATATAAAAAGAATCAATAAATAAATAGCACAAATGTAGTTTGGAATGTATATTAACCAAGTAAGCTTTCTGTGGCTGTCACTTTGCTTGTAGATAGGAATGTATAGTTCTCCAGATATAACTCATTAGATCTGTTATTGAGTTCATACATCAATTTTTAGTGGTACTACTTTTAAAATCTCATCTGTTACTGAGTAGCCTACTTTATGTTTTTAATTAATGTTTAACCACTCATCAGTAGCTTATTTTTGACCGTTCTCACTCAGCCCAGCCCTGTCCCCTCACAAAGAACACCTTTATCAACTTTTATTTTATCTAAAGCCCTCCAATCCCTCAATACTAGTTCAATCATTTGAAGGAAACAGAAGAATTGTTAGAGGGATCCACTTCCAGGGTTCAAAGGCTCTGTTATGTGACATTAGATCAGTTAAATTATTAAATATTATTAACATTAGACATTGTAGTGTCTTAAAATGTAGGAAAGAAAAAGCTGACAATATTGATGAGTCATTGGACAATTGGGTATATTAAAAAAATAAAATAAAATTTTAAAAAATAATTTGACCTGTAAACTCCGATCATGAACTACTTTCTCATTGTGTTCCCATTTTTTTCTTTATTGTTGAACCAGTAATTATCCACTTGACCTGATTATGTGACAATTAACTACAATAATTAAAGTTAGTGCTGTGGTGGTGTGAAATGGGTATAACACCAATTAACTTCAATTAGTCACTTAGTTTATATTAATTAAGTGGATACACCTTGTTATACTTAGTGACAAAGTGAACTGGTCAAGTTAGATGCCTGAGCTCCACAAATTATTAATGTTTATTGTACACTGTACATTTGCAACATTTCAAATAGAAAGAAGTAGTATAAAATTATATACAGCTTATTTATGTAATGGCTAAATGAAGTCACTTTTAGCCATTGGAAAAATATTGATTACACATAGTGATTAACATGTTGAATAAAGTTACAGCCCAATCCCAGTTTTACCCCTTAGCCCTTATTTTGCGCATTCAAAAGAGACCCAATACTCATTTGGATTGAGGGGAAGGGCTGTACACACTTCAGGGAGAACACTTGAAACGAAGGGGTAAGATAAATTCCCAGCATGCAGTGCATTCACCTGCACCAGCTGAGAGAGAGGTGCAAAATGAAACTAATTGCGGCATTAATAAAGATTAGCCCTACTCCTTACCCCATCCTTTGAAGAACCACAGGGCAGGGCTAAGGGGAAGGGGTAAGTTAGAGGATTGGGATTGGGCCTAAGTTGGTATAATGATGAGTTTTGGTACAAAGAACAAATTAAAAAAAATAAAAAAAATCAGACACATTTTTTCACGTTTGTACTTGGTCTTAGGATTCAGAATTGCAATTTAAGACCAACCAGGAAGTGAGTAGTAAAACTATGTGAGAATGAACTTTAATTATTACGTATTGCATGTGACATAACACCACATCTCTGCACTTGGCTCTAGTGGCTCTTGCTAAGAAAGTTCTCTAATTCCTTGCTGTATTTCTCTCAACAACAACAATTTTTACTCCTATGCTTTTACTTCTAAAGCTCTGTTTTATCCATCTGCACATCTCTGCTCCATCAGGAGTACAGTGATCCCTCATTTATCGTTTAGCGGGTTACGTTCCAAAATTAACCCGCAATAGGTGAAATCTGCGAAGTAGTCAGCTTTATTTTTTACAATTCTTATATATGTTTTAAGGCTGTAAAACCCCTCACCACACACTTTATACACTTTTCTCAGACAAGCATTAACATTTCCTCACATTTCTCTCTTGTTTAAACACTCTCAAAGTTCAAACCGTAGCATCTTCCTCTGTCTTTTGGGTCGACCGCAGGTGCCTTTGTCGGTGCAGAACGTTTCGTCAACATTGTGGGTTTGTCGGGAGAAAACTTGCAAACATTCAGCACTTCAGAGTCACACTACTAGATTGAACATTTATGTAAATTTGGCCGAACGCATTCTGTACTGAACAGGAGACATGGAGGAGATTGATTGACTATGGTCTACAGTCCCTTAGCCAATCAGGACGCAGAACACAATGCGCGAGTTCTCTCTTAGCCAATCAGGACGCAGAACACAATGCACGAGTTCTCCCTTAGCCAATCAGGACGCAGAACACAATGTAAGAGTTCTCCCTTAGCCAATCAGGACGCAGAACACAATGTAAGAGTTCTCCCTTAGCCAATCAGGACGCAGAACACAATGTAAGAGTTCTCCCTTAGCCAATCAGGACGCAGAACACAATGCACGAGTTCTCTCTTAGCCAATCAGGACGCAGAACACAATGCACGAGTTCTCTCTTAGCCAATCAGGACGCAGAACACAATGCACGAGTTCTCCCTTAGCCAATCAGGACGCAGAACACAATGCACGAGTTCTCCCTTAGCCAATCAGGACGCAGAACACAATGCACGAGTTCTCCCTTAGCCAATCAGGACGCAGAACACAATACACGTTCATACGCTGTAAAAAAAAAAAAAAGCATGCAAAATTATACTAAACAAAATCTGTGAAACAGCGAGACCGTGAAAGGTGAACCACATTATAGCGAGGGACCACTGTATTTAAAAATCTTCACTTTGAAAGACATTGTTAAAAATGGTTATTTCTGGACAAGAGGCATGAACAAAATTGTGTTTATATCTGTGTAGCCAGGCCTTTACTGAAATAATCCAATGGTAAATAAAACTTACTTATCACATATTGTATTGTGTAAATATTGTAAGTAATTACTAATTGTACGAAATACGTAAAGCCATCATAAAATATGTAAAGTAACACTACTAACTCTTTTTGTAGTTGCAATTAGGGCTATACAATGTTTTGTCATATATATATATATATATATATATATATATATATATACACACATATATATGTATAAATATATCTATATATATCATTTTAATAATTGATACGTGGTCTGAACCATGTGCTATAATAAAATATATGTACTCAAGATGCAAAGACACATATGACATTTGCATAATATAGGTTTAATTCAGATCAGAAGAAGAAATAAAAATTCATGTTTTAGACAATACATAAATTTTTAGATTTTAAATTATCCATTAGAAAGCAAGCATATTAAATCTTGTCTGATATAAAATATAATAGCAAATACAAGTGACACAACTGATGAACTTGAAGCATTAAATTCATGTTATATTAATAAATAATAATTGAATAACACACAACCAGAATCTAAAATGCAAATAGCAAAAAATGGAAAAAGTAAATTGAAAAGAAAGAAAAAAAAAAGAGTTCAAAATTGTAGGTCAGCAACTCATTCCATCGAAGCAATGAAGTCTGTGGTTAGACAACATTAGAGCGGCATGGACAGCCAAAGCGAACCTTGTAGTCGAAGCAGCGACGTCCGCTCTGGTCACGATTGCGACAGACCAATCCTTGAGTTGGACTGAAGCTGAAATGATAAACAGAGACAGTCTTAAATCTTTTAAGTTCTGAAAAGCTGCTTTAAACAAAGATTCTTGTTTGTGTCTCATCCATTTTTTAAGTACATTATTTAGAATGTAATCCTGTTAAGAAAAGCAAACTTATCTGTATTGTGTTTGCTATTTGTTTAAGTTTACCCATATGTTGATGTTGGAAAACTACATTATTGTGTCTTTAATGTGTTTCATTGTAAATGAATAGTACATAGTGTATTGATTATACAGATTTGAAACAGTAAAAGACTTACTAAAGGAATGACTGTCCAGTGTAGGCAGCAGGAGTGTTAGTGTCCTTCGTCTCAGCATCAATGTAAAGAGGACTTTCACATATTTCTCCTGGATTCTCTTCTCGTAGGTTGCTGAGGAGTTCCCAGTCTCCGATGCCGTTGGGGTTGTCCCGGTCAAACCACTTGGTCCAACACACTAGCAGCAGATACAAGAATGGTCAGTGAACAAGCACAACTCCAAGCAACAAGTTCATTTGTGTAAAACAGACATACCTTTCTCACTGCAGAACTCCTCTGGGCACATGAACCTGACTTTATAATCATGACAGTTGCAGCCTTTTTGGTCTTCATTTTTACAAACAAAGCCAGTTATTGTGTTGTATCTATTGAAAGACACAAATTGAGTTGGGACAAGTTAGACAGTGAAATGATGATGACATAGTAGCTGTTGTTTGATGTTTATAAAGACTTCTTTATCGCTGGCCTTACTTTAGTTCTGGCATTCCGACACTGCACTGGTATATTTTACATTTATTATATATTTATTTACACTTACGATGCAATGACGTTGTTTGCTGAAGCTACACTGAGCCCAGATATAGTCTTGGCCTCAATCCAAAGAGGCTGGGTGCAGATCTTTCCAGGGTTTTCATTGTAAAGATCATTAAGAGTCTCCCAGTCTCCAGTTGAAGTGGGGTCATCTCTGTCAAACCATTCAGTCCAGCAGCCTGGATTAGAGAATATGGATCATGAACAGACACTCAGTGGAGAATCTGTCAAACTATACACACTTCAAAGGACAGTTTTGTTCATTTTTTGATGTCAAATGTTCAGATTACATATCTAATGAGATACGTATGTCATAACAGTGAGAGGTATCACTCTGACTCACTCACCAGTGTCAGTAGGGATGTCTGTATCACAGTTGCGACCATGGCTTCTTCTACACTTCACCTTTCTTTTGCGGCTGTCTCTGTCTTCACCACTGTTCCTGTCCACATCATAGTCATCATCTTCATCGCTGAACCAGTCTTCCTCACTTTGACTTCTGCTTTGTCTGCTCCAGTCTTCCTCACTATCACTGTGTTCACCCTTTCCTTCTTCTTCACTGCTCTCATTGCTGTTCCCGTTGTTGTTTCCTTGGTTACCATTGTTTCCTTGGTTACCACTGTTTCCTTGATTACCATTGTTTCCTTGGTTACCGTTGTTTTCCTGGTTACCATTGTTTCCTTGGTTACCATTGTTTCCCTGGTTTCCATTGTTTCCTTGGTTACCGTTGTTTCCCTGGTTGCCGTTGTTTCCTTGATTACCATTGTTTCCCTGGTTACCATTGTTTCCCTGGTTACCGTTGTTTCCCTGGTTACCGTTGTTTCCTTGGTTACCGTTGTTTCCCTGGTTACCGTTGTTTCCCTGGTTACCGTTGTTTTCCTGGTTACCGTTGTTTCCTTGGTTACCGTTGTTTCCTTGATTACCATTGTTTCCCTGGTTGCTGTTGTTTCCTTGGTTACCATTGTTTCCCTGGTTACCATTATTTCCTTGGTTACCGTTGTTTCCCTGGTTACCGTTGTTTCCTTGGTTACCGTTGTTTCCTTGGTTACCGTTGTTTCCTTGGTTCCCGTTGTTTCCTTGGTTACCGTTGTTTCCCTGGTTACCGTTGTTTTCCTGGTTACTGTTGTTTTCCTGGTTACCATTGTTTCCTTGGTTACCATTATTTCCTTGGTTTCCGTTGTTTCCCTGGTTGCCATTGTTTTCTTGGTTACTGTTGTTTCCCTGGTTACCGTTGTTTTCTTGGTTACCATTGTTTCCTTGGTTTCCATTGTTTCCCTGGTTACCGTTGTTTTCCTGGTTACCATTGTTTCCTTGGTTACCGTTGTTTTCTTGGTTACCATTGTTTCCCTGGTTACCGTTGTTTCCCTGGTTGCCGTTGTTTCCCTGGTTGCCGTTGTTTCCCTGGTTGCCGTTGTTTCCCTGGTTACCGTTGTTTTCTTGGTTACCGTTGTTTCCTTGGTTTCCATTGTTTCCCTGGTTACCGTTGATTTCCTGGTTACCGTTGTTTCCCTGGTTGCTGTTATTTCCCTGGTTACCGTTGTTTCCCTGGTTACCGTTGTTTCCTTGGTTTCCATTGTTTCCCTGGTTGCCGTTGTTTCCCTGGTTGCTGTTGTTTCCCTGGTTACCGTTGTTTCCCTGGTTGCCGTTGTTTCCTTGGTTTCCATTGTTTCCCTGGTTACCGTTGTTTTCCTGGTTACCATTATTTCCTTGGTTACCGTTGTTTCCCTGGTTACCATTATTTCCTTGGTTACCGTTGTTTTCCTGGTTACCGTTGTTTTCCTGGTTACCGTTGTTTTCCTGGTTACCATTGTTTCCTTGGTTACCATTATTTCCTTGGTTTCCGTTGTTTCCCTGGTCGCCGTTGTTTTCTTGGTTACCGTTGTTTCCCTGGTTACCGTTGTTTCCCTGGTTGCCGTTGTTTCCCTGGTTACCGTTGTTTTCTTGGTTACCATTGTTTCCTTGGTTTCCATTGTTTTCCTGGTTACCATTGTTTCCTTGGTTACCGTTGTTTTCTTGGTTACCATTGTTTCCTTGGTTTCCATTGTTTCCCTGGTTACCGTTGTTTTCCTGGTTACCATTGTTTCCTTGGTTACCGTTGTTTTCTTGGTTACCGTTGTTTCCCTGGTTGCCGTTGTTTCCCTGGTTACCGTTGTTTTCTTGGTTACCATTGTTTCCTTGGTTTCCATTGTTTCCCTGGTTATCGTTGTTTTCCTGGTTACCATTGTTTCCCTGGTTACCGTTGTTTTCCTGGTTACCATTGTTTCCTTGGTTACCGTTGTTTCCCTGGTTACCGTTGTTTTCCTGGTTTCCGTTGTTTTCCTGGTTACCATTGTTTACTTGGTTTCCATTGTTTCCTTGGTTACCATTATTTCCTTGGTTTCCGTTGTTTCCCTGGTTGCCGTTGTTTTCTTGGTTACCGTTGTTTCCCTGGTTTCCGTTGTTTCCCTGGTTGCCGTTGTTTCCCTGGTTACCGTCGTTTTCTTGGTTACCATTGTTTCCTTGGTTTCCATTGTTTTCCTGGTTACCATTGTTTCCTTGATTTCCGTTGTTTCCCTGGCTACCGTTGTTTCCCTGGTTACCATTGTTTTCCTGGTTACTGTTGTTTCCCTGGTTACCGTTGTTTCCCTGGTTGTCGCTGTTTCCTTGGTTACCGCTGTTTCCCTGGTTGTCATTGTTTTCCTGGCTACCGTTGTTTTCCTGGTTGCCGTTGTTTTCCTGGTTACCATTGTTTCCCTGGTTACTGTTGTTTCCTTGGTTACTGTTGCTTTCTTGGTTACCATTGTTTTCTTGGTTACCGTTGTTTTCCTGGTTACCGTTGTTTTCCTGGTTACCGTTGTTTCCTTGGTTACCGTTGTTTTCCTGGTTACCGTTGTTTCCTTGGTTACCGTTTTTTTCCTGGTTACCGTTTTTTTCCTGGTTACCGTTGTTTTCCTGGTTGCCGTTGTTTACTTGGTTTCCGTTGTGTCCCTGGTTACCATTATTTTCTTCGTTACCATTATTTTCTTGGTTACTGTTGTTTCCTTGGTTATCCTTATTTTCTTGGTTACCATTATTTTCTTGGTTAGCATTGTTTCCTTGGTTACCGTTGTTTCCTTGGTCCCCATTGTTTTCTTCATTGTTGCTGGTTCCCTGGTTACCATTGTTTCCTTGGTTGTTGCCTTCACTATTGTTTTTTTCTTGGTTGTTTCCTTCATTGTTGTTGTTGTTTTCTTGGGTGTTTTCTTTATTGTTGTTGTTATTATTTGTGTTGCCTTTACTGCATCCTGCTGAACATGATATAAAAACACAAAATAACCCACTTTAATTTATTTACTAGAAAATAAATTTACCCTGAAAGATTCTGGTTTAGCTAATTAATAGTGCTAGAAGTTTAACATCAGAAAAAAGGACTGCTAGGCTCAAATAAGAAAAAAGTCAACATCGCATAAGATACAAAATCAGTTGCAAAAATAAAAAGAGTGTTAAACTGTGAAAAGAGGCTTAAAAATCGGACTTAGATTGTTTCAAGGGAAGCAGTTCATTTAAGTCTGTAAAATCACTTGAAATGCACTTCTGTGCTGCTTAATTTCGTCATAAAGTTTTACCTAATTATTTAAAAGAAAACTGTAGTAGACATAACATCAGATTTAATGTTTCAATGAGGGTGAAGTGTAATATTTATAAATCTATTGTTTACTCAAGATTCTATCTACATCCTGCTTGTAGAAAAAATCAAAACATAAATCATATATGTCAAGACAGTTGTAGATATTCTGGGATCTTTTGTGCTTAATACATTATTATCATGCATTTTTGGGTTTGCAAATCATCACATAATAATAAAGACAAACTTACCCATCAGCAGGACTGCTATTAAAGCAATAATTACCTGTTGGGAAAATGAAACATTAACAATTATTTTTTCATATATTATTTTGGTCATTGTTCATTGAATGAAAATTTATTTTGACAAAAGATAATACAATACCCAGTATTTCATTGTGCCTCGTTACACTGCACAGATCAACCTGTTGGAATGAGATATTTAATTAAAGTTTTTTTATCATGGCAATATATTGATTTGAATCCTTCTTCAACACTTGTACTGCTGCATTTTGAACCAGTTTGAGCTGATGTACAGTATTTTTGGAAACACCAGAGAGAAGCATTACAGTAGTCCAGCCTGTTGGTTATGAAGGTGTTCATGAGTGTCTCAGAGTTGCTCAGAGAGAGAAATATTTTTTAAATGATAAAAGCGGTCTTAGTGACGCTACATAACATTTCTGTCTCTGAGCTTTGGAGCGAATAATAAGCACTTCTGTTTTATTCTTGTTGAGCTGTAAAAGAATTGTGTGACATCCAAGCTTTAAAATCTAAAATACAGTTAAAAAGAGTCCAGAGATGCATTGTCATCAGGAAATGAAGCAGGAGTAAAGTATAAACCACTGCCACAATAATAAGACACTCACCAGAAATGTGTTGATAGAGCTGTTGGTAACAGTAGAACTGACACCTCTTGTTGTGATCTGTCTTAAATACGTTTTCATAGGTGCGTAATAGGTAGATAAATAGATAATGAACTGATTATTCATTTTTGGTGTGGTTGTTACCTCCCAATTAAAGTCTATTTATTGTAATTAGTGCTTATTAGAGTAAGTGAGAATGTATCAAAAGGCACACTAAATGACTGGTGATGAAGTAATTTGCATCTGAAAATATTCAGCTGTTTGGTTCCTTCTTCCTTCACATCAGGTGTCACTGGTCATTTAAATTGAACTAATAACTAATATGCTTTTAAAGAAATAAAACTGCACAAGCAAAGCCACAACTATTAACTGTAAAGAACACATTGTTTCCTAATGTTGTCAATTAACACTTAAATTCTGGTCTTACTGTCTGTATTTGATTCTCCTTTTGCTTTTATTCATATCAGAGTTTGCCTTAATTTGATTGTGAATAAACAGGTAAACTTTGTGTCCTACTTAATGTTTAACTCTGACAAATGGATTTTAGTTGTTGCGTTTGGTTAAATATTTTGACCAGTCTAGATAATATTAGTTAATGTTTGTGATGCCAATGTTGTAAGAGAATTGGGTTACTGCCTTAGAGCTAAGATGTATTGGAACACATAGATAAACTGCAGAGACTCTGGATGACTTAAGCAGGAGAAGTTTATTACCATCAAATACAGGCCTGGAGACAGTTGAACAGTCAACACAGAGTAGTATTGAACATTCAAGTCTGGCTATGTTTTCATAGGACTGAGATTATAAGACCTGATAAAAGGTCAGTGCTGAAACAATGCCCTAACAAAAGAGATGTTATTCAGTTGATAGGGTTTGAGGTTGGAGACATGTTCCTGCAGGTGTCTGAGTCTATCTGTTGACAAAGACCAAGGTTCTGGGCTTCATAACCGTACAATAGATTCTCCTACAGTTAAAAATAAAAAAATACTATATATTTGGTCATGTTATGGCTAAAAATTAGTTTGATTGGCCCTGATGTTCTTTACTAGTGAGTATTAAATCAGTTTGATTATTATTATAACTATGATTGGGTGGTACCAACAATTATCCAATTGTTGCTACTAGTTGTTATTACTTGACCAAAGTATTATTGGCCTACTACAACAATAAAAATACACATTCTTTGAAAAACACAACATATTCACTGTACCTATTATATTATATTATATATATATTATCAGTATTAAACATACTCATTGTCTTTCTCTGTGTAAAGTCATAGAGAAATGCAGGTTACACTGAGTCGTGTTAAGTATTTTATTGGCATTGTGGAAAGACACTACAGTGCACATCAAATCATTTGATAACAGTTTGTGAAATTTGTTTTGTTCATGAGGCATTTTACTGAGAAAATGTTCCATTTGTAAAGTAGAAGTAGAAAGATGAATGAATCATTATCTGTTAGTGTGTGATATTTATCAGAGGCAAGTACAGTTTGTACTTGAACCTATTGTTTGAAACAGGAAAAATGGGCAAGGGCCACCTTGAGATGATTAGATGACTCAATACTTAATTGAGTTCAAATTAATTATTATTATTATTATTATTAAATAATTATTAAAATAAAACATGTCTTATTTATTCTTAATCACTTCTTATCATCTTATGTCACACGCTTAATACTGTTTTTTTTTTGCCAAAGCATCTATTTCATTAAGTACTAAACTAACCCAACAAGTGTTTTGATTGAGACTGGCAGATAAATTATGCTTTTTGTTGTAATGTGTAATTACTATTTATGTGTTGCACTTGTGCCAGATTCTATGAACAGGTTTAACCAAATGCTTCTCACCACATCTTTCTAATCTTTATTTTCCTTTAGGCAAATAAAAAAAAACAACTTTGACACCTGTCAAGTGGTCTTTATAATTCTTGTATTCGATATCATGTTGTATCTAATATTAGGAAACAACTACCGCTAATATCTTCAGTCCAGAACCCACAGCACACAGTCAGAGGTTTTCTTGGCAGAATGAGGATGCTCCGGGGATGATAGAGATAAAGATAAGGTTTTTAAATACATATTGTCTTAAGATTTCAGATAAGATTTTAGTTACGTTTCTGGTAATCTATTTCCAAGACAGATCCAGTTTTTCTCATTTCTTTGGATCTTACCATTCCTAATTGTAACCTTGTGTTGTTCATGCCCAAACATAACTATTAAAGTCTTTCTCCATTCCCATGTGAATGGTGCATATTCCTAATCTTCTTTAACATTTACAAACATTTGTGCACATTTGTTGATATTTTTGTATATAATGGGCCAATGAAACACCCAGACGTGTGAAGAGTTTATCTGTGGAGTAAAGGGTGTTAGAAGAACATGGGTGGATGTTGACCTGACTAATCAAGAGGCTTATGGTCTATTTTCATACCAAAGAAGAATGAAAAGATCTAAATGACCCAATTATTGTTGGAGGCAGCATTTCTGTGAAAATAGTGACACAGTTATCATTATTAAGTACTCAGTAGTTCCACTTTAGACAACAGGTTGAACAGAGAGGCCACTAACCACAAATGTGTTACGCACTTACTCATGTACGTGCTCATTACCTTCACTTGACGTCACTCATGAAATTAAAACAGAAGCACTAATTATGGATAATACACAGTGTATAACAGAGGCAATAGAAACAGCCATCTGGTTCACAAGTTAACAAAAATCTACCAGATACATACAGATCATAAATATGCACTAATAGATTGTGATATAAATAGTTTAAACAGTGGAGGTTGGTAGAGTGACTTTATAGAGAAAGAAGTTGTTTTCAGAGTTATTTGAAGCATGTTGGTCACAAAATTATCAGTAGCTCCAAATGCTCCAGATATACACATACAGCAGTTTTTGACCTTTTCAAGCTAGATCAGAAACTAAATCAATCTACCAGCAAGCAGTAAGCGGCAACAGTCCAACAATCAGGAGAGTTAGGAAAATTATACCACAATGACTGAACAATCTTATATTGTATTAATAATAAATACATGTGTATTTATAGTCCTAACATTTGGATGTAGTAGCTTTAATAAAATACAAGTGAAAAGCCTAAAACTCAGCAGACTGAGTGTAATGAATGGGTTGGGCCAGAATGAAGGACATGTTTAAAATACTTGAAATACCAGACTTTTGAGAATGTGTCATTTAGGGTGTGTTTTTTCCTGTTCACACCACACCTTTAGAGGCAAAAAGAAAAGAGTATCTTGTGATTGTTGCCCTTTTTCTCTAAATCTGTAAAAAAAAAAAAAAAGTATGTTTGTATTGAAAAATAGCCAGGAAAACAATTTCTTGAGCTGTGTAATTTTTATATTTAAAGTATCTTTACTATTCAACTTGTATTTATTAATAAATTATACTATTTGTTGATAATTGTTGTATATGACCCACTGAAATGGTTTTGAGTGTGTAATATAAACTTGGATTTGCTTTGATAGGTTGAATTCTTTACTGTTAGGTGGGGTTGTTGATGGGGTTGTTGGTTTTGTTTTTGACTCTTTCTCCACCAGATGTCCTCAGTAGACTTTTATAGAGGTAACTAGTGACGGGAAAATCCAGTAAAGAAGTAGTGGCTTGATACTAAAAACAGACCTGTTATTTTTCTATGAAGAAATAACGTAATGTAGTAATGGGTTCAAATAATTATAATGAGCTCAGAATTATAATTATAAGTGTATAAAAATACAGATTTTGTAATTCTTTGCAAATGGGGTGGAGTCTATGGGAGCCAGGCTTTAATCCATGTACACGCTCTCCGAACATTGTAAACAGACAAGAAAAGGTTTTGACAAGGCATCTGGACGTAGGCTCGATGTGTTCAGGACCTTTTCTTGAATATGTCCTGGATGACTGAGAACTACCATAGACTAACATTTGAGACATTCAAAATGTTGAAGCAGTGTGTAATACCACCATTGACCACTAGATGGTGGGAGCACCCCATTATAATCTTAATAGTCATTCTGCTTATATAAACAATAAAAATTTTGACTATTTGACTTTTGCAATATATTTTTGTGGGAATGGGTTTAATGGGAGCCATTGTTCTTGGAGTTAACCTCGTCACTGACCTCATTCTACAATCAATGGTCTATACACTCCATGTAAAAAACCTATGTGCAAATAAGTAAAGTAGACCAATAATATCCATTAACAACGGGAAAATATAGGTTAAGTAAACTTTATTGATTACTCAGAAAAATACTAAATTATTAAATACACTTCATGTTATTCTTTTGCATATAGGTAGATTATAAATATTGATTAGATATAGAGATTAGTTTTGTACACAATTGAAATTAAAAGATTTAAAGAGCATTTGTGAATAATTCTAGACACATACAGTAGCATGTAACAGAAGGAGAAAAGAAACAGAAAACATAAGTACTCTTCTTGTAAATGTAAAGTATATATATGTATGTTATTTTGTTGTCATCAGACAGACCATAATACATAGGAACATTTGAACTAGAGAATTGTATGAAACTAAGAAAAGTAATAGTAGAATTTAAATAACTCTCATTTTCACTGTAGAAATAGAGTGGCTAAACACTGCATGGACAGCCAAAGCGAACCTTGTAGTCAAGGCATTGACGTGATCTTTGGTCGCGATTGCGGCAGACAAATCCTTGAGTTGGACTGAAGCTGAAACAGTAAATATAGATATTTAGATATTTGTATCTTGTTTGTGGCAGAACATCTGAGATTATCTAAAGAACTTACATGTAGAATGACTGTCCAGTGAAGCTGGCCGGGGTGTTGCTGTCGACCGTCTGAGCTTCAATGTACAGAGGACTTTCACAGATTTCTCCTGGATACTTAGTCCTCAGGTGACTCAACACTTCCCAGTCTCCAATGCCGCTGGGGTTGTCCCGGTCAAACCAATTGGTCCAGCACACTGGTAAAATAATAAGGTTACATGATTATAAGGTTTATTCATACAGCACATTTCCTATGACTAGCATATACTGTGTTTAAGTGCAAGAATAAAATAGACAGCAATAAAATGAATAAAAACATTTTACTCATTTTATTGTAAATAAATTGAGTTTTAAAAGACGATAGTAGTGGCACATTTCAGAGTATGTGGAAGAGAGTTTGAAAGTATTGGAGCATAGTGACTAAAATCCCCCCGAGCAGATCTGGACAATGTTCTGGGAACAGATGAGAGATCTTGACAGGACGAGCAGAGAGTCTGTGTGGTGTGTATTCTGCCTAAATATAACCTGGAGCTAAGCAATGTAAAGATTCAAAAAGCAAGCAAGTTATTTTCTAAAATCAGCCAGTTGAGTGAAGATAAATTGATGTAATGTGGTTAAACTGTTTTGTAGATGAACTGGAGCTTATTTAGTGACGGCTTTATTTAGCTTTATTTCAAAGATGGTTAAGGTCAGGCTCATGGTGACACCTTGAGTTGTGACATGCTACAAGAATAAATGGATTTTCAGGCTAGTAAAGTGTGCATTTTTTTGACTTTCAGACCAACTACAGGAGTTTCACATTTATCATTATCTAGTTGTAGGAAATTGTGGTTCATCCAGATTTTGATGGCAGATTTGCAGGTCACTCAGAGGACTGGTATTGGTGGGAGAAGAAAATGTACAACTGAGTACCGTATATTACCATATATCAGCATATATATTGTATAAAATGTTGAAATTCTGAAAAGTGGACATGATTAGTAGCACATAAAGATTAAAAGGATTCCAGAAGGGATGCTGATGGACTAAAGTGACTGATAACCACAGAGAGGTAGAATGAGAGCCAGTCAAAAGCCCTTCCTTGGAGATCTAAAATATTATCAAGACAATCAATAAAAATGTTGAATGTAAGGACAAAGGACAAGGAATGTCTTTTGATCAGCGCTTAGTTAGAGATCATTTATAATTGTAGTAGCACTGTCTTTGTTCTAAGTAAGTTATATATTTATATACTTGGTCAGTAAATGGTCAGTATCACTTTCTTAAAACAATGGTGGTACAGTAGCATTTTTAAGGGATGTGGGGAAGACACCAGACAGTAAAGTATTCACAAGCCTTAAAACATAATCACATACAACTAACATTTTTTGAAAAGTTAGTTGGTAAGATGTCCAATGCACATTTAGCTGAGCTTATACACCTCTTGCACCTTTCAAGATTGAACAGGTATGAGGTCAGTTAAATAACCAGCAGAAGAGTCGCGACTACAATACTTTTTCTAATATTGGAAATATATTTGTTTAAAATAGGAAGCAAGTTCATTGCATTTTCGAGAAGAGTGAAACTCAGTTGGTAGAGCCTTTTGAGAGTTAACTCATTTGTCATTTGTATTAAATAAATATTTGGAATGATTTCTATTTGCACTAATAATTAATGAAAATTAATTTGGCCTGATTTTTTATTTTTATTGATGAGCTTATTTTCTGCATGTTCCCTTTTAGCTGTCCGTACCTGTACATTTACCATAAACCACTTGTGATGTTATAGCAGCAATCATATCAATAATAATAATAAAAGCATTTAATAGGTCATTGCAGGCAGATGGAAAGAATATGTTTAATATCAGTGTTTAATGTAGCATTACAACAGGGAGACCCACAGAAGCAAAACTAGTGAATAAACTGTTAAAGAGTTAAATCAAAGCACAGGTTGACACATACCTTTGGGAATGCAGAACTCTTCAGGGCAGAGCAAGCGAACTTTATAATCCTGACACACAGATCCTGATTGGTCAGCGTTTTTACAGATAAAACCAGTGCTTGTGTCGGATCTGTTGAAGAGCACACAGCTAGTTTTAAAAATATTCACTCCAACAATATTAGGACTTGTTAAAGATCCTTACGCAGCAATCACGTTCCCTGTTGAGGCTACACTGAGTCCAGATGTAGTCTGGACCTCGATCTGAAGAGGCCTTTTGCAGACCTTCCCAGGATTTTCTTTGTAAAGATTTTCAAGGGTCTCCCAGTCTCCTGTTGCAGTTGGGTCATCTCTGTCAAACCATCCAGTCCAGCAGCCTGTAACAGGATACATTAGAAGAAGGCATTCTGGATTAAACAATATTGGTGATGTGGTGTAAACATATCTATAATTGTGATAGTAAATGTAGACAGTAGCGTTCTCAAAGCTGTTTATGGTTAAAAAGATAATTGTGTTTGTTGCATGCATACAAATCTTTAGGTGGCTAAAGTAGCAAGCAGTAGCTCTCTATAACTGAAAAAAAATTAATTTATTATCCATAAACACATTAGAGAAGAGCTAAAGAGCTACCTCCAGCTGCTTTGGAGCAGCAGGTTACTGGCTAATACTTCTTTTTAGTGTTAAACAGACATACCTTTTGGTTTGCAGAAGTCTTTCGGGCACATGAAACGAACTCGATAATCTTGACAGGAGCATCCTGATTGGTCAGAGTTTTTACAGACAAAGCCTGTAAAGGTGTCAGATCTGTTGAAGGAAACAAATTGAGTTGTGTGCACTCAAACATTGCAATGTTAGAACATGTTAAAAATACATACACTGCAATAACATCCCCTGTTGAAGCTACACTGAGCCCAGATGTAGTCTGGACCTCGATCTGAA
This sequence comes from Rhyacichthys aspro, assembly GCA_036850595.1. NCBI lineage: Eukaryota > Metazoa > Chordata > Actinopteri > Gobiiformes > Rhyacichthyidae > Rhyacichthys > Rhyacichthys aspro. The sequence goes on from CM072160.1 coordinate 3,455,789, forward strand.
GAGGGTTGTTGCAGATCTTCCCAGGGTTTTCATTGTAAAGATTTTCAAGGGTCTCCCAGTCTCCTGTAGCTGTTGGGTCATCTCTGTCAAACCATTCGGTCCAGCAGCCTGCAACAGGATACATTAGAAACAGGTTGGTATAAAAATGTACAGAAAAAACAAGCAACACCATTATAAAGGATAGTTTTTGAGCTGGCATTGTTCTAGTCCATTGTTTGGACCATTTCTTCTCTTTTAGTGCTTAATGCGGAGGAAAAGTTTTAGTTTGACTTGTAGCTGCTTGTCACATATTTTTACTTTCTTTTCTCATGTGAGCTGTAGCTGGCATTGTATACACTGTATGTACACAAAGGAGGAAATAGTGAAATACTGAAGGAAAACTTCAGTCTCCTAATATACATTCTCTGCATTGTTGTAGAGCAGTGGTGTCAAACTCAAAATGGTGAGGGGCCTCTGAAGTTAATAAGAATCCTTTTAGGGGCTGAAGATGGTGACATTTGCAAACTTTTATTACATTTTGAATGTGAGTATTTCATCTTCATTTGAGTCTTACAAAAGTTATCACACAAACAATATTACAATACAATAATAAACAATTTCTTCCTTTTATGGAAACTGGTTTTAGTTGGATTTGAACAGGTTTTAGTCAAATTTCAACATGTTTATTTGGATTTCATCATCTTTGTAGCACATATCAAATCCATCAAAAACATGTTCAAATCCAATAATTAAAAAAGAGTGCCAAAAATATCACCTTCTAAATGTATTGAAGGGCCACATAAAACATTGCAAAGGGCCGCAATGAATTTGACGTGTGTTGTAGAGGGATATAAAATGGAAATTAAAAAAACTATTGTGAGATAAATAATGTATATTTTCAAAAAAAGTTCACAGCATATTATACCTTTATATGATAAAGGACATATAGGTTTTTGAAATACAAAAAGACAAGTGTAAAAGTGTAACGTGAGTCCTTACCAGTGTCAGCAACGCTGATGTGGTCACATTCTTTGTTGCTTTCTTTGTCAACACTTTGATGCCCTGCCTTTATTTTTCTTATCTTGTCGTTTTTGTGATGTGCAGTCTTCTGACGTTTGCCACATGTACATGTGTCATTGTCATCTTTGTCTGCCTTATCTGCAGAATTTTTCCTGTTTTCTTTCCTGTTTTCTTTGCTGTTTTCATTACTGGTTTCTGCACTGCTTGCTTCACTGGTTTCCTCACTGTTGCTGCTGTCTTCGCTGTCCTTACTGTCACTGTTAACTTCGTCTTCATCCCCTTCTGCATCGCTGTTGTTCTTATGCTCTAAATCACCTGAGTCATCCTGGTTATCTTGGTCTTGATCGTCTTGGTCTTCATCATCTTGGTTTTCATTTTGGTCTTGATCATCTTGGTGTTGATCATCTTGGTTTTCATCTTTGTTTTCATTTTGGTCTTGATCATCTTGGTTATCTTGGTCTTGATCGTCTTGGTCTTCATCATCTTGGTTTTCATTTTGGTGTTGATCATCTTGGTTTTCATCTTGGTTTTCATTTTGGTCTTGATCAGCTTGGTCATTTTGATCTTCATCATCTTGGTTTTCATTTTGGTCTTGATCATCTTGGTCATTTTGGTCGTCATCATCTTGGTTTTCATCTTGGTTTTCATTTTGGTCTTCATCATCTTGGTTTTCATCTTGGTTTTCATTTTGGTCTTGATCATCTTGGTCTTCATCATCTTGGTTTTCATCTTGGCCATGGTCCTGGTTATCTTGGTCTTCATCATCTTGGTCATCTTGGTTTTGATCGTCTTGGGCTTCATCATCTTGGTTTTCATCTTGGTTTTCATTTTGATCAGCTTGGTCATTTCGTTCTTCATCATCTTGGTTTTCATCTTGGTTTTCATTTTGGTCTTGATCATCTTGGTCTTCATCATCTTGGTTTTCATTTTGGTCATGATCATCTTGGTTTTCATCTTGGTTTTCATTTTGGTCTTGATCAGCTTGGTTTTGGTTGTGTTGATGGTGAACGTGTTCTTGTTCAATCTGGTCTTCATCTTGGTTTTCATCATCTTGGTCATCTTGATCTTCATCATCTATGTCTTCATCTTGTTTTTCATCATCTTGGTCTTGATTATCTTGGCCATCTTGGTCTTGATCGTCTTGGTCTTCATCATCTTGGTTCTCATCTTGGTTTTCATTTTGGTCTTGATCATCTTGGTCTTCATCATCTTGGTTTTCATCTTGGTTTTCATTTTGGTCTTGATCATCTTGGTCATTTTGATCTTGATCATCTTGGTTTTCATCTTGGTTTTCATTTTGGTCTTGATCATCTTGGTCATTTTGGTCGTCATCATCTTGGTTTTCATCTTGGTTTTCATTTTGTTCTTGATCAGCTTGGTCATTTGGGTCTTCATCATCTTGGTTTTCATCTTGGTTTTCATTTTGGTCGTCATCATCTTGGTCTTGATCCTCTTGGTTTTCATCTTGGCCCTGGTCCTGGTCATCTTTGTCTTGATTATCTTGGTCATTTTGGTCTTGATCATCTTGGGCTTCATCATCTTGGTTCTCATCTTGGTTTTCATTTTGGTCTTGATCATCTTGGTTTTTATGTTGATTTTCATTTTGGTCTTGATCATCTTGGTCTTCATCATCTTGGTTTTCATCTTGGCCATGGTCCTGGTTATCTTGGTCTTGATCATCTTGGTCATCTTTGTCTTGATCATCTTGGTCTTCATCATCTTGGTTTTCATCTTGGTTTTCATTTTGGTCTTGATCATCTTGGTCATTTTGGTCTTCATCATCTTGGTTTTCATCTTGGTTTTCATTTTGGTCTTGATCATCTTGGTCTTGATCATCTTGGTTTTCATCTTGGTTTTCATTTTGGTCTTGATCAACTTGGTCTTCATCATCTTGGTTTTCATCTTGGCCATGGTCCTGGTTATCTTGGTCTTGATCATCTTGGTCATTTTGGTCGTCATCATCTTGGTTTTCAACTTGGTTTTCATTTTGGTCGTGATCTTCTTTGTCATTGTTGTCTGCGTCATGTTGATCATGGTCATCTTGGTCATTGTGGTCTTCATCATCTTGGTTTTCATTTTGGTCTTCATCATCATGGTCTTCATCTTGGTTTTCATTTTGGTCTCGAGCATCATGGTCTTTTTTATTTTGGCCTTGAGCATCATGGTCTTTTTTATTTTGGCCTTGAGCATCATGGTCTTTTTTATTTTGGTCTTGATCATCTTGGTTTTCATCTTGGTTTTCATTTTGGTCTTGATCAACTTGGTCTTCATCATCTTGGTTTTCATCTTGGCCATGGTCCTGGTTATCTTGGTCTTGATCATCTTGGTCATTTTGGTCGTCATCATCTTGGTTTTCAACTTGGTTTTCATTTTGGTCTTGATCTTCTTTGTCATTGTTGTCTGCGTCATGTTGATCATGGTCATCTTGGTCATTGTGGTCTTCATCATCTTGGTTTTCATTTTGGTCTTCATCATCATGGTCTTCATCTTGGTTTTCATTTTGGTCTTGATCATCTTGGTCTTTTTTATTTTGGCCTTGAGCATCATGGTCTTTTTTATTTTGGTCTCGATCATCATGGTCTTTTTTATTTTGGTCTCGAGCATCATGGTCTTTTTTATTTTGGTCTCGATCATCTTGATCTTTTTTATTCTGGTCTCGATCATTTTTGTCTTTTTTGTTTTGGTCTCGATCATCTTGGTCTATTTTATTTTGGTCTCGAGCATCATGGTCTTTTTTGTTTAAGCCTTGAGCATCATGGTCTTTTTCATTTTGGTCTTGATCATCTTGGTCATTTTGGTCGTCATCATCTTGGTTTTCATCTTGGTTTTCATTTTGGTCTTGATCATCTTGGTCTTCATCATCTTGGTCTTCATCTCCGCCATGGTCCTGGTCATCTTTGTCTTGATTATCTTGGTCATCTTGGTCTTGATCGTCTTGGTCTTCATCATCTTGGTTTTCATTTTGGTCTTGAGCATCTTTGTCATTTTGATCTTCATCATCTTGGTTTTCATCTTGGTTTTCATTTTGGTCTTCATCATCTTGGTTTTCATTTTGGTCTTGATCATCTTGGTCATTTTGATCTTCATCATCTTGGTTTTCATCTTGGTTTTCATTTTGGTCTTCATCATCTTGGTCTTCATCTCCGCCATGGTCCTTGTCATCTTTGTCTTGATTATCTTGGTCATCTTGGTCTTGATCGTCTTGGTCTTCATCATCTTGGTTTTCATTTTGGTCTTGAGCATCTTTGTCATTTTGATCTTCATCATCTTGGTTTTCATCTTGGTTTTCATTTTGGTCTTCATCATCTTGGTCTTCATCTCCGCCATGGTCCTTGTCATCTTTGTCTTGATTATCTTGGTCATCTTGGTCTTGATCGTCTTGGTCTTCATCATCTTGGTTTTCATTTTGGTCTTGAGCATCTTGGTCATTTTGATCTTCATCATCTTGGTTTTCATCTTGGTTTTCATTTTGGTCTTCATCATCTTGGTCTTCATCTTGGCCATGGTCCTTGTCATCTTTGTCTTGATTATCTTGGTCATCTTGGTCTTGATCGTCTTGGTCTTCGTCATCTTGGTTTTCATCTTGGTTTTCATTTTGGTCGTCATCATCTTGGTCTTGATCCTCTTGGTTTTCATCTTGGCCCTGGTCCTGGTCATCTTTGTCTTGATTATCTTGGTCATTTTGGTCTTGATCGTCTTGGGCTTCATCATCTTGGTTCTCATCTTGGTTTTCATTTTGGTCTTGATCATGTTGGTCATTTTGGTCTTCATCATCTTGGTTTTCATCTTGGTTTTCATTTTGGTCTTGATCATCTTGGTCTTGATCATCTTGGTTTTCATCTTGGTTTTCATTTTGGTCTTGATCAACTTGGTCTTCATCATCTTGGTTTTCATCTTGGCCATGGTCCTGGTTATCTTGGTCTTGATCATCTTGGTCATTTTGGTCGTCATCATCTTGGTTTTCAACTTGGTTTTCATTTTGGTCTTGATCTTCTTTGTCATTGTTGTCTGCGTCATGTTGATCATGGTCATCTTGGTCATTGTGGTCTTCATCATCTTGGTTTTCATTTTGTTCTTCATCATCATGGTCTTCATCTTGGTTTTCATTTTTGTCTTGATCATCTTGGTCTTCATCATCTTGGTCATTTTGATCTTGATCATCTTGGTTTTCATCTTGGTTTTCATTTTGGTCTTGATCATCTTGGTCATTTTGGTCGTCATCATCTTGGTTTTCATCTTGGTTTTCATTTTGTTCTTGATCAGCTTGGTCATTTGGGTCTTCATCATCTTGGTTTTGATTTTGGTCTTGATCATCTTGGTCTTCATCATCTTGGTTTTCATCTTGGTTTTCATTTTGGTCGTCATCATCTTGGTCTTGATCCTCTTGGTTTTCATCTTGGCCCTGGTCCTGGTCATCTTTGTCTTGATTATCTTGGTCATTTTGGTCTTGATCATCTTGGGCTTCATCATCTTGGTTCTCATCTTGGTTTTCATTTTGGTCTTGATCATCTTGGTCATTTTGGTCTTGATCATCTTGGTTTTTATGTTGATTTTCATTTTGGTCTTGATCATCTTGGTCTTCATCATCTTGGTTTTCATCTTGGCCATGGTCCTGGTTATCTTGGTCTTGATCATCTTGGTCATCTTTGTCTTGATCATCTTGGTCTTCATCATCTTGGTTTTCATCTTGGTTTTCATTTTGGTCTTGATCATCTTGGTCATTTTGGTCTTCATCATCTTGGTTTTCATCTTGGTTTTCATTTTGGTCTTGATCATCTTGGTCTTGATCATCTTGGTTTTCATCTTGGTTTTCATTTTGGTCTTGATCATCTTGGTCTTCATCATCTTGGTTTTCATCTTGGCCATGGTCCTGGTTATCTTGGTCTTGATCATCTTGGTCATTTTGGTCGTCATCATCTTGGTTTTCAACTTGGTTTTCATTTTGGTCTTGATCTTCTTTGTCATTGTTGTCTGCGTCATGTTGATCATGGTCATCTTGGTCATTGTGGTCTTCATCATCTTGGTTTTCATTTTGGTCTTCATCATCATGGTCTTCATCTTGGTTTTCATTTTGGTCTCGATCATCATGGTCTTTTTTATTTTGGCCTCGAACATCTTGGTCTTTTTTATTTTGGTCTCGAGCATCATGGTCTTTTTTATTTTGGCCTTGAGCATCATGGTCTTTTTTATTTTGGCCTTGAGCATCATGGTCTTTTTTATTTTGGTCTTGATCATCTTGGTTTTCATCTTGGTTTTCATTTTGGTCTTGATCAACTTGGTCTTCATCATCTTGGTTTTCATCTTGGCCATGGTCCTGGTTATCTTGGTCTTGATCATCTTGGTCATTTTGGTCGTCATCATCTTGGTTTTCAACTTGGTTTTCATTTTGGTCTTGATCTTCTTTGTCATTGTTGTCTGCGTCATGTTGATCATGGTCATCTTGGTCATTGTGGTCTTCATCATCTTGGTTTTCATTTTGGTCTTCATCATCATGGTCTTCATCTTGGTTTTCATTTTGGTCTTCATCATCTTGGTCTTTTTTATTTTGGTCTTGATCATCATGGTCTTTTTTATTTTGGCCTCGAGCATCATGGTCTTTTTTATTTTGGCCTTGAGCATCATGGTCTTTTTTATTTTGGTCTCGATCATCATGGTCTTTTTTATTTTGGTCTTGAGCATCATGGTCTTTTTTATTTTGGTCTTGATCATCATGGTCTTTTTTATTTTGGTCTCGAGCATCATGGTCTTTTTTATTTTGGTCTCGAGCATCATGGTCTTTTTTATTTTGGCCTTGAGCATCATGGTCTTTTTTATTTTGGCCTTGAGCATCATGGTCTTTTTTATTTTGGTCTCGATCATCATGGTCTTTTTTATTTTGGTCTCGATCATCTTGGTCTTTTTTATTCTGGTCTCGATCATTTTTGTCTTTTTTGTTTTGGTCTCGATCATCTTGGTCTATTTTATTTTGGTCTCGAGCATCATGGTCTTTTTTGTTTAAGCCTTGAGCATCATGGTCTTTTTCATTTTGGTCTTGATCATCTTGGTCATTTTGGTCGTCATCATCTTGGTTTTCATCTTGGTTTTCATTTTGGTCTTGATCATCTTGTTCTTCATCATCTTGGTTTTCATCTTGGCCATGGTCCTGGTTATCTTGGTCTTGATCATCTTGGTCATCTTTGTCTTGATCGTCTTGGTTTTTATCACCTTGGTTTTCATCTTGGTTTTCATTTTGGTCTTGATCATCTTGGTCATTTTGGTCTTCATCATCTTGGTTTTCATCTTGGTTTTCATTTTGGTCTTGATCATCTTGGTCTTCATCATCTTGGTTTTCATCTTGGCCATGGTCCTGGTCATCTTTGTCTTGATTATCTTGGTCATTTTGGTTTTGACCGTCTTGGTCTTGATCATCTTGGTTTTCATCTTGGTCTTCATCATCTTGGTTTTCATTTTGGTCTTGATCATCTTGGTCATTTTGATCTTCATCATCTTGGTTTTCATCTTGGTTTTCATTTTGGTCTTCATCATCTTGGTCTTCATCTCCGCCATGGTCCTTGTCATCTTTGTCTTGATTATCTTGGTCATCTTGGTCTTGATCGTCTTGGTCTTCATCATCTTGGTTTTCATTTTGGTCTTGAGCATCTTGGTCATTTTGATCTTCATCATCTTGGTTTTCATCTTGGTTTTCATTTTGGTCTTCATCATCTTGGTCTTCATCTTGGCCATGGTCCTTGTCATCTTTGTCTTGATTATCTTGGTCATCTTGGTCTTGATCGTCTTGGTCTTCGTCATCTTGGTTTTCATCTTGGTTTTCATTTTGGTCGTCATCATCTTGGTCTTGATCCTCTTGGTTTTCATCTTGGCCCTGGTCCTGGTCATCTTTGTCTTGATTATCTTGGTCATTTTGGTCTTGATCGTCTTGGGCTTCATCATCTTGGTTCTCATCTTGGTTTTCATTTTGGTCTTGATCATCTTGGTCATTTTGGTCTTCATCATCTTGGTTTTCATCTTGGTTTTCATTTTGGTCTTCATCATCTTGGTCTTCATCTTGGCCATGGTCCTTGTCATCTTTGTCTTGATTATCTTGGTCATCTTGGTCTTGATCGTCTTGGTCTTCATCATCTTGGTTTTCATCTTGGTTTTCATTTTGGTCTTGATCAACTTGGTCTTCATCATCTTGGTTTTCATCTTGGCCATGATCCTGGTCATCTTGGTCTTGATCGTCTTGGTCTTCATCATCTTGGTTTTCATCTTGGTTTTCATTTTGGTCGTCATCATCTTGGTCTTGATCCTCTTGGTTTTCATCTTGGCCCTGGTCCTGGTCATCTTTGTCTTGATTATCTTGGTCATTTTGGTCTTGATCGTCTTGGTCATTTTGGTCTTCATCATCTTGGTTTTCATCTTGGTTTTCATTTTGGTCTTGATCATCTTGGTCTTCATCATCTTGGTTTTCATCTTGGCCATGGTCCTGGTTATCTTGGTCTTGATCATCTTGGTCATTTTGGTCGTCATCATCTTGGTTTTCAACTTGGTTTTCATTTTGGTCTTGATCTTCTTTGTCATTGTTGTCTGCGTCATGTTGATCATGGTCATCTTGGTCATTGTGGTCTTCATCATCTTGGTTTTCATTTTGGTCTTCATCATCATGGTCTTCATCTTTGTTTTCATTTTTGTCTTGATCATCTTGGTCTTCATCATCTTGGTTTTCATCTTGGTCCTCATTTTGGTCTCGATCATCTTGGTCTTTTTTATTTTGGTCTCGATCATCATGGTCTTTTTTATTTTGGCCTCGAGCATCATGGTCTTTTTTATTTTGGTCGTGATCATCTTGGTCTTTTTTGTTTTGGTCGCGAGCATCATGGTCTTTTTTATTTTGGCCTTGAGCATCATGGTCTTTTTTATTTTGGTCTTGATCATTTTTGTCTTTTTTATTTTGGTTTCGATCATCTTGGTCTTTTTTATTCTGGTCTCGATCATTTTTGTCTTTTTTGTTTTGGTCTCGATCATCATGGCCTTTTTTATTTTGGCCTTGAGCATCATGGTCTTTTTTATTTTGGCCTTGAGCATCATGGTCTTTTTTATTTTGGCCTTGAGCATCATGGTCTTTTTTATTTTGGTCTCGAGCATCATGGTCTTTTTTATTTTGGCCTTGAGCATCATGGTCTTTTTTATTTTGGTCTCGAGCATCATGGTCTTTTTTATTTTGGTCTTGATCATTTTGGTCTTTTTTATTTTGGTCTCGATCATCATGGTCTTTTTTATTTTGGTCTTGAGCATCATGGTCTTTTTTATTTTGGTCTTGATCATTTTTGTCTTTTTTATTTTGGTTTCGATCATCTTGGTCTTTTTTATTCTGGTCTCGATCATTTTTGTCTTTTTTGTTTTGGTCTCGATCATCATGGCCTTTTTTATTTTGGTCGCGATCATCTTGGTCTATTTTATTTTGGTCTCGATCATCATGGCCTTTTTTATTTTGGTCTCGAGCATCATGGTCTTTTTTGTTTTGGCCTTGAGCATCATGGTCTTTTTTATTTTGGCCTTGAGCATCATGGTCTTTTTCATTTTGGTCTTGATCATCTTGGTCATTTTGGTCGTCATCATCTTGGTTTTCATCTTGGTTTTCATTTTGGTGTTGATCATCTTGGTCATTTTGATCTTGATCATCTTGGTTTTCATTTTGGTCTTCAGCATCTTGGTCTTTATCATCTTGGTTTTCATTTTGGTCTTGATCATCTTGGTCTTCATCATCTTGGTTTTCATCTTGGTTTTCATTTTGGTCTTGATCATCTTGGTCTTCATCATCTTGGTTTTCATCTTGGTTTTCATTTTGGTCTTGATCATGTTGGTCTTGATCATCTTGGTTTTCATCTTGGTCTTCATCATCTTGGTTTTCATTTTGGTCATGATCATCTTGGTCATTTTGATCTTCATCATCTTGGTTTTCATCTTGGTTTTCATTTTGGTCTTCATCATCTTGGTCTTCATCTCCGCCATGGTCCTTGTCATCTTTGTCTTGATTATCTTGGTCATCTTGGTCTTGATCGTCTTGGTCTTCATCATCTTGGTTTTCATTTTGGTCTTGAGCATCTTGGTCATTTTGATCTTCATCATCTTGGTTTTCATCTTGGTTTTCATTTTGGTCTTCATCATCTTGGTCTTCATCTTGGCCATGGTCCTTGTCATCTTTGTCTTGATTATCTTGGTCATCTTGGTCTTGATCATCTTGGTCTTCATCATCTTGGTTTTCATCTTGGTTTTCATTTTGGTCTTGATCATGTTGGTCTTGATCATCTTGGTTTTCATCTTGGTCTTCATCATCTTGGTTTTCATTTTGGTCATGATCATCTTGGTCATTTTGATCTTCATCATCTTGGTTTTCATCTTGGTTTTCATTTTGGTCTTCATCATCTTGGTCTTCATCTCCGCCATGGTCCTTGTCATCTTTGTCTTGATTATCTTGGTCATCTTGGTCTTGATCATCTTGGTCTTCATCATCTTGGTTTTCATTTTGGTCTTGATCATCTTGGTCATTTTGATCTTCATCATCTTGGTTTTCATCTTGGTTTTCATTTTGGTCTTCATCATCTTGGTCTTCATCTTGGCCATGGTCCTTGTCATCTTTGTCTTGATTATCTTGGTCATCTTGGTCTTGATCGTCTTGGTCTTCATCATCTTGGTTTTCATCTTGGTTTTCATTTTGGTCTTCATCATCTTGGTCTTCATCATCTTGGTTTTCATCTTGGCCATGATCCTGGTCATCTTGGTCTTGATCGTCTTGGTCTTCATCATCTTGGTTTTCATCTTGGTTTTCATTTTGGTCGTCATCATCTTGGTCTTGATCCTCTTGGTTTTCATCTTGGCCCTGATCCTGGTCATCTTTGTCTTGATTATCTTGGTCATTTTGGTCTTGATCGTCTTGGGCTTCATCATCTTGGTTTTCATCTTGGTTTTCATTTTGATCTTGATCATCTTGGTCATTTTGGTCTTCATCATCTTGGTTTTCATCTTGGTTTTCATTTTGGTCTTGATCATCTTGGTCATTTTGGTCTTGATCATCTTGGTTTTTATGTTGGTTTTCATTTTGGTCTTGATCATCTTGGTCTTCATCATCTTGGTTTTCATCTTGGCCATGGTCCTGGTTATCTTGGTATTGATCATCTTGGTCATCTTGGTCTTGATCATCTTGGTCTTCATCATCTTGGTTTTCATCTTGGCCATGGTCCTGGTTATCTTGGTTTTGATCATCTTGGTCATCTTGGTCTTGATCGTCTTGGTCTTCATCATCTTGGTTTTCATCTTGGTTTTCATTTTGGTCTTGATCATCTTGGTCATTTTGGTCTTCATCATCTTGGTTTTCATCTTGGTTTTCATTTTGGTCTTGATCATCTTGGTCTTGATCATCTTGGTTTTCATCTTGGTTTTCATTTTGGTCTTGATCAACTTGGTCTTCATCATCTTGGTTTTCATCTTGGTTTTCATTTTGGTCTTGATCATCTTGGTCATTTTGGTCTTGATCATCTTGGTTTTTATGTTGATTTTCATTTTGGTCTTGATCATCTTGGTCTTCATCATCTTGGTTTTCATCTTGGCCATGGTCCTGGTTATCTTGGTCTTGATCGTCATCTTGGTCATTTTGGTCGTCATCATCTTGGTTTTCAACTTGGTTTTCATTTTTGTCTTGATCATCTTGGTCTTCATCATCTTGGTTTTCATCTTGGTTTTCATTTTGGTCGTCATCATCTTGGTCTTGATCCTCTTGGTTTTCATCTTGGCCCTGATCCTGGTCATCTTTGTCTTGATTATCTTGGTCATTTTGGTCTTGATCGTCTTGGGCTTCATCATCTTGGTTTTCATCTTGGTTTTCATTTTGATCTTGATCATCTTGGTCATTTTGGTCTTCATCATCTTGGTTTTCATCTTGGTTTTCATTTTGGTCTTGATCATCTTGGTTTTTATGTTGATTTTCATTTTGGTCTTGATCATCTTGGTCTTCATCATCTTGGTTTTCATCTTGGCCATGGTCCTGGTTATCTTGGTATTGATCATCTTGGTCATCTTGGTCTTGATCATCTTGGTCTTCATCATCTTGGTTTTCATCTTGGCCATGGTCCTGGTTATCTTGGTTTTGATCATCTTGGTCATCTTGGTCTTGATCGTCTTGGTCTTCATCATCTTGGTTTTCATCTTGGTTTTCATTTTGGTCTTGATCATCTTGGTCATTTTGGTCTTCATCATCTTGGTTTTCATCTTGGTTTTCATTTTGGTCTTGATCATCTTGGTCTTGATCATCTTGGTTTTCATCTTGGTTTTCATTTTGGTCTTGATCAACTTGGTCTTCATCATCTTGGTTTTCATCTTGGTTTTCATTTTGGTCTTGATCATCTTGGTCATTTTGGTCTTGATCATCTTGGTTTTTATGTTGATTTTCATTTTGGTCTTGATCATCTTGGTCTTCATCATCTTGGTTTTCATCTTGGCCATGGTCCTGGTTATCTTGGTCTTGATCGTCATCTTGGTCATTTTGGTCGCGATCATCTTGGTCTTTTTTATTTTGGCCTTGATCATTTTGGTCTTTTTTATTTTGGCCTTGATCATTTTGGTCTTTTTTATTTTGGCCTCGAGCATCATGGTCTTTTTTATTTTGGTCTCGATCATTTTTGTCTTTTTTATTTTGGTCTCGATCATCATGGTCTATGTTATTTTGGCCTGGAGCATCATGGTCATTTTTATTTTGGCCTCGAGCATCATGGTCTTTTTTGTTTTGGTCTCGATCATCTTGGTCATTTTTATTTTGGCCTTGATCATTTTTGTCTTTTTTATTTTGGTCTCGATCATCATGGTCATTTTTATTTTGGCCTCGAGCATCATGGTCTTTTTTATTTTGGTCTCGATCATTTTGGTTTTTTTTATTTTGGTCTCGAGCATCATGGTCATTTTTATTTTGGCCTTGATCATTTTTGTCATTTTTATTTTGGCCTTGATCATTTTGGTTTTTTTTATTTTTGTCGTTGTGATCTTGTTCTTGCTTATCTTTGTTTTTATCTTTAGCTTGTTGCCCAAACTGGTGTTTCTCTTCATCTTCACCTTGTTCTTGGTGAACGTCTGAGTTATTGTTTTTGTCTTTACGTTGCTCTCGCCCTCCGCCCTTGTCTCTATTGTCCTGCTCGTTGACTTTCTGCTTTTGGCAGGTTTCTAAAGGAGGAATGGTAAACAGTTTAAGTCAGTACAACAGTCAAGTGAAGAGATGCTAAAATTTGTGTGATACGTTTCTTATCTCTTTAAATTGAAGATTGTTAATTGACTTGTTGTTCGGAGACTTTACTGTGTGTGTCCATTTGTTATATTCATTCTGTATGTGTAATGTGTTGACATAATGGCCTAATCTAAGGTTTTCTATTCTTTTTTTCTATTTATTGTTTTCTTTTCTAGCATTATCCAGAAAACTAATCTAATGGTTGCATGTGTTGTGTGATCTGATTGGTTTGATCTTCACTGGGCTATGGTTTTTATGTGTGTTTTTGTTATTTCTCTGCTGCTAGGGGGTCTCTATGGTGCAATGGTTTCTTCAGACAGGTCAAAATGAATACTGAATATGAGAGTAATGGTTGTCCAACTTAGTTTTATCATAAAATAGAGTTTCCATGGATTTTATGGTTTCAGAAATTTTCAGTGTGAAACAGTGAATAATAAAACATTCTGATATTCTATACAATATCAAATCATCTGAGGAAAATAAAATAAACATAATTCTGATTCTTAGAAGCTATTTTTGACCCAATTGCATAAGAGTGTGGCTAAACCAAAACTAAAGGATAAAGGACAAATACAGACACATGTAGCCACATGTAATATACTACATATATATAAAATAATATATATATATTTAATATTACATGGTATAAATTACTACTAGAAATAGATGGAAATACACAATGTTTAGTCAGGGATTTAGCAGTAAACAGGAAACTGCATATGACCATAACTTCTGATTAAAAAAACAAAAAAAGAGTTAAAACCACAAAGAGAGGAATCTCCGATCTCTCTCTGATCTTTGTGTCCTGTCTATCTACAATGTCTCTGCCAAATTCTGTTTTGTTATATTTTTTGTTATTCTGTATGAATTGACTGTAGTTGCATGTCCATTAACAGAACTACTTTAAAAGATGACATTATAAAGTTGTAAAAAATAAATAAAATTGGCCCAAAAAAACATTTTCTTGCTAGCTTGAGGGGTTTTTATCATTTTACAAAAATATTGCGTATAAAGTAAAATATAAACTTTTTTTTTTACATTTTCAATTAAAGTCTGACATATCATAATTTCTGATCAGTTAATAGAAACACAAAGGGGTCTGTGCCTATAAGAAACAACCCCTTTGGCTTTTGGTCTCCACAGCTGAAAATCCTATTAGGAAAGTCTGTTCACACCAAAAAACTGAGCAAAAAAGAATCATAAACAGAGCAACAGGATCATTGTGAGGTCGCATCAGTCTAACCCTGAACATTAAGCTTGAAGTTTAAGGCAGAGTTAGAGAATTAGTATTTAGGCAACAGCCTTAAGTTCATACTGCATTTTTATCCCTATACATTAATTATTCGTTTTTTTATCTACATTTTTCTTATTTTCTATTTCTCAAAAGCAATCTCAAACCGTCTTGACATGTAATATATCACCAAGGATACAGTAATCTTTAAAAATTAAACTTACCCCTGAGCAGGACAGCAACAACAAGGAATATTAACTGTTGGGGTGAAAAAAAACAACATTAATATACATAATAATAACTGCATACATTTATACACTATTAAACACTTTTTCAAACTTTTTCAAAGTACTGGAATCAATATTAATTTGGCATAGTTCACCAAAAAAGAAAATTAAAGTCAGTACCCATTTCTTCATTTTGGCAGATTGAGATGAACCATTCAACCTGTAGAAATAGCACTTATTTTAGTGTGTTGAAGTAAGGATTCTTTTTTTTGTTTATTTTTTTTTTAGAATAAAGCGCAAGTAATTCATTGATTTAGCTTTTGAATGTGCAACAGACTCACCAGAAGCTGTACAAGGGTTCTTCTTAGTGTCCAAAAAGAATATTCTACCTGAAATGTCAAAACTTGTCTTATATATTATTCAGCAAGATAATTATTAAAGGAGCCAAGTGAACACCCACATAAGAAGTAATTAAACAACAAAAGAAAGCTCTCAGAGGAATATTATAATAACAGACAGGTTTTCTAATTATTGTCCTGCTTTGGATATTGATTTCAAAATAAAGTGTTTAAATATGAGCACCTCCTTCACCACATGACGTGTTTAATATTTAGTCATCAAGAACACTTAAACAATTGTGCAACTATTAAAGGCTTTCCATAATTTCTCTTTTGATCTTATTTCACATCATCTCAAATGATCTGATGAAGATCCTTTAGTTGTGTTTTTGTCTAGGTTATTATTATAGGAGGAGAAATAATGTGCTTGTAATAATAGTAAATAAATAAAAAAAAACTATTCTCAGCCCTGGTGCTCTAAGTCCCAGAAATGTCAAAATAGAGAGTCACTGAAAAAACCATTATTACATTATTACAGCCAACTGGTTCATAAGTGATTAAGAAGTTTATAGAAGTAGTTTAAGTTCAATTCAATTTCATTTGTAAAGCCCTGTGTCAACAATTGCCTCAAAGGGCTTCACAGAAATGAGACAAACAGGCTTTGCAAGAGCAACAGCCAACGTCTGTAGTGAATCTTCTTGTACACAATGGATAGAGTTACTTTATAAATTGCTTTAAACAATGAAGTTTATATCCCACACGCCCAGTAGGTCATTACTATGACGATGACACACATAAAAAAAGCACTTCAGTGTCTTACGGTGTCACCTTCTTGCATTATCCTGAGTAATGTGTCATTTGTCTCAACTGGTTTAACTGCATGCCATGGATTCAATGAAAATCTCTTTTATTTAAAAACCTTTAAAGAGATTAATGACCATTTAAAAGTCCAAACCCAGGAGCCAATCCTAATGACAGTTGCTAATTTCTAGGAAGGTCCTAGACTGAAGCCAAAATGCTTGCAGAGCATTAGTGTTGCTGTATTAAGAGACGGTTGTTTTGTGCCTCTGGGTTCAGTCCATGCTGCTCTGTGTCTGAGTCCAAGCACGAGGGGGGGGGGTTTCCCCTCCCCGGGGGGCCCCAAAAAAAAAATTAAAAAAAAAACCCGGGGGGGAGGGGCGGGGGGTTCTTTTAAAATAGATTTACTTTTAACATCTTACTGTGTTTCCTAGACTGTCTTTGATGTATATAACACAACTCAGCTCAGTGTAAAGGTGTAACTCAAGCAGGACGTGTGCAGAAATGTCTTGTGTGGTCAGGCTCCGAGATGTGAGCAGTGGTTCAGGTGGTAGAGCAGGGCGTCCAATAACAAGAAGGTTGGTGTTTTCATTCCCGCTCCCTCCTGTTCATACTGTTGTTTTGTCCTTGGGCTTGACCCGTCACCCACCTTGCCTTTATGAATGTGTGTGATTGTGAGACCGTGAGTACCTGGTGGCAGCTCGCCTCTCCGTCTGCCCCAGGTGGAGGCATGATGTAAAGGGTGCCTGAAAAGCACTATATAAATGCATGCCATTTGCCATTTTACCATTTCAGTCCTGGAAGACTCTTTGACCAGTTTTGAACCAATTTAGCACTTTTCTTTTTTGCTCAGATTTTGGTAGTGACCACTGCAGAAAAGAAACAGCGCACAAAAGCTGTCATTTTGGCAGATTTCGAAGATTTGAAGCTGCTGGCCCAGTAATAGAGGCCCATGAGAAGTTTATTAACCATCAAATACAGGACCCAGAGACAGAACAGTCAACCCACAGTGTGGTAGTGTTGAACATTCAAGTCTGGTATGCTTCTGGAGTAATAAGACTAGTATATTGCCTCGTATTGTGTCTATGCAACACTGTGGTGTTTACTGATAGAGCCTAGACTTGGAGCTCCTGTCTAAGCTAAAAAAACAAGCAAAGACACTGCAGCGACAGGCTTGTTGCTGAAGGCAGGCCTGAGTGTGTCCCGACCAGAACAGGGCAGTAACTAACTCAACAGACCGGCCCTAATTAAGGTTATTAAGGTTAAGGACACAATAGCCTAAAGTTAAAGCAGTTAAAGTAGATCTAAAATCCCACGTGTCCAGCTCGACTTAGTCACACTTTGTTCCCATTACACTGGTTCTCACCTTCTCACTTAATCAGCAAAACTACACTGGCTTTTGATCGGCCTCGACACTGCTTTTCTTACCATTAGTTCTTCTCCCTTCATTTTATTGAGAAAAAGATTTAATTTCACGGAACAAGTTTGTTACTTCTTCTTGTGTGATTTATAGTCCAGTACTTATGTAGATTTAAAAGTGAGCACTTTGACTTTTACTCCACTACATGTTTGAGCAAATATCTGTACTTAATACTTCCAGATAATGGCTTTACAAGTCCAAGTAAATTTGTGTTTTTAGAATAGTTGTAGATGTGCAACAGCTTAAATTAAATGTTAAAGTTGTACATAAATGTGTACTTAAACCTACAGCCTTGGGTTGTACGAAGCGCAACTACCCTTTTCATTAATAAATCAATTCAATTTTATATTTATTAGTTGTTGAAGCTGACTCAATACTTTTATACTTTTAAGTACCGTATTTTCCGGACTATAAGCCGCTACTTTTTTCCCACGCTTTGAACCATGCGGCTTATACAGAGATGCGGCTTTTCTATGAATTTTTCTTCAGCCCTCAGGGGGGCGCTCTAGCAGGAAGTGCAAAAACGAGACAGGCAACGGTAGTCAGTATAAACAAGAAAGCTCCAGTTTTTATTCTTGGCACATGCAACCCAAGACGCACAACAGCAAAATACGGTAATATTTTTACACCCTCACCCCCTCATAATGGAAAACAAATGAAGTGACAGTGGTTTGGTGTTCAGTGGTTTCAGTACGCAGGAGGAAGATGAATAGTGACTTGTGGTTTCAGTGCTGGAGGAAGATGATTCAGTTCAGGTATATGAATAAACACTTATGGTACAAAATCTATGTAAATATCTTATTTCTCAGCCTGGATATCGGCGGCTTATATGTGACAAAATATATATTTCTTTTAAATTTTAGTGGTTGCGGCTTATATTTAGGTGCGCTCTATAGTCCGGAAAATACGGTACATTTAAAAGCAAGTACTTAAATACAGTATAACAAAGAAATGTAATGTGATACTTACTTGAGCACATTTCTACCTCTTTATCTGTACTTTTACTTGAGTTTACTTTTATAAAACAACTGCTAAGCCTTAAAAGTCATAAAAACTTTCTCTCTGATGTTTTCTGTCTGAATACACTGACGTAACTTACGTTCATGGCGAGCCAGGACTTATCCCCACACTCCTCCGCAGAGATCCCAATACATTTGTAGTTGTTAATAGAAAGCCTCTCTCTTTACTCAGGGCTCAGAAAGAGAGGCTTAAAGACACTGAGTCTGGTTTTCTCAAATGGAGAATTGAGGAAAATCGATTTATTAAATGTAAAATATGTAAACCGATACAAGTACACCAGGCTGTAAGTCTCTAAGATGCTTAGCATTAAATATCTGTTCAAATGGTAATCTTATAAAAATCAGACCCAAATCATGGGACCTTTCAAAACTCACCAAGACAACATAACAAACAGTATAACTGATTATTAAAAATGATTACTTTGTCATCACAATTACAGTTGTGGGTATATTTAGTTGGTTATCATTACTGTAATTACACTGCCTTGTGGTTTCATTGACGTTTTGTGAATTCCAGGTTATGGTGCATTTAGACCGCAGTAAATGTTAAACATAAATACTGACCACAGATCAAAATCAATTCTAGTTTTACATGGGCGGTGTTTTTTCCTTTAAAAGCTGATCTAACCACTCACTAATCATTTTTTATGGGTCATTATAATGGAGTCTCACCCGTCTCTGCTGGTATTTGTCTCTTGGATCCAAATACAGTATGAGTTACACCAATTGATCTAGCCATTGAAATAAATAATAAAGACTGTAATACTGTGTGTGTGTGTGTGTGTGTGTGTGTGTGTATATATATATATATATATATATATATATATATATATATATATATATATATATATATATATATATATATATATATATATATATATATATATACACAGGACATTTCAACAAAATAAGTGCTTTTAAAGAATTAGGATGGCTGCTAAGACCAACATAAAAGGTTTAGAAGGCCCTATTACAAAGACTGCAAACATATGATAAAAATTAATGATAGCCTTCATGTAGTCTGTGTTTATTGTAGTTTTTTGTGTAAGTTTCACTTTGGACACTGGGAGGCAGTGACCAACTGGGGACTACATATTATTCGGGCAGCTGTGGCTCAGTAGGTAGAGCAGGGCGTCCAGTAACCTGTTCATACTGTTGTTGTGTCCATGGGCCAGACACTCCACCCACCACCCACCTGAATGAATGAATGTGGTGGTCAGAGAGGCCGTAGGCAGAATGGCTGCCCCAGGGCAGTTGTGGCTACAGTGGTAGTTTACCACCACCAGTGTGTGACTGTGGAGTGAATGAATAATGGAGCCATTTGTGTAGCATTTGTGTCTTGAGACACTCAAATCTAATACTATACTATAAAAGTAATCCATTATTATTAATCAAGGAGTGAAAGAAATGCGCAGGTGAACCCGCCTCATCCTACACCCTCTCCACGTTTCGATACAACCAAAGAATGACACGCAAAGTGACTCATGACTGTTCCCTGATGATGAGCGGCTGATGAAGAGATGAGCTGGTGTAACTCACACCCAGGGCTGCTCTTTTGACTGAAACAATGACCTTCTCTGTCTTAACATTTAAACATGTTAGAATAACTCTCAAATATCAAAACACTTTTTATTATTGGAAGGTATCACTGGGAGATTTTCTTGTGCTGTTATTGTGAGTTATGATATTGTACTCACTGTCAGCAGAGTCGGATTCAGGTTAATGTCCAATGATTAATTACTAAATTCAGCCTGGATTAGCCATGGCTCAACCAGACCTCAGAACTGGACCCTGGTGCTGAGCCAGAACCACTGCACACAAATGTCCCTAGAAAAAAAATTATTGAAAAAAATCTCCATTTGTAAAAGCTTCTGTCTTCAGTAGATACATTTGGAACTAGTCTCTGCCAACTTCATTATATTTATAAGCTTGCATTTTTCTCTCAAAAGTTTTCAGGACGCTTTCAGGAAGAGTTTTTTTTTTTTAAAGCAGCATTACATAACGTTTCAGGATATCCACTTGAAAAAATATACTTTTCGAACTGCTTCAAACCAAAAAGGACGTGGCCAAATAATGTGTATATTTGAAGCCCAGGGTCTGTGTTCAGCAGTATAATTTTTATTTTTTATTTGGTTGAACTCTCCTCAAATGTTCTTTTCAAATTGTCACCGAACCCTGTCATAAAAACTAAAGTTACTTAGTCATGGCTCAACAAACTTTAAATGGCTGTAGATGTGTTTAAGCAAAGTTTTTTTTTTAACTTACACATGTTTCCATATTAAAATCACAAATAAACATGAATGTTATAAATATCTATTAATATCTAAAATAATATCTAATATCTATCTATCTAGTAATCACTATAGCTCTTTTTGGTTTCAAAAGGAGGAAGAAAAGAGATAGAGTTTTTACATATTTATGTTAAACACACAACAGCACACAGCAACTTAAAGTGATAATCTGGGATTTATGTCGAGTTGTATGTAGTTAGTGAAGTGTAGCTGTAGTATATTTCTGTGTCTGTTCAGGCTCACAGAATCAGTGTACAGCTGTAAACATGTGGTCTTTAGTGTAAGGAAAAAGCAACAATAAACATCTTAAAAATATCTTAAACAGAAATATGTTTGGAAGTTTGTCACATGTGGCTTTTCAAAGTAAATCCTTTTCCCATGAATCCCTGTCAATCAGCTGAGAGCCACTGGGATTAATCTGAACAGTGTGTACCAGGTTTAACCCTGGGGCTTGACATTTGTTCAGGAATTTCAGAGAATTCCAACGAAGTAGGATGAGATTCATGAACACTCCTTGTTTAATTGCTTGTTGGTATTTCTGTGACCTTATGTGACCTTATGTGACCTTATGTGAGCACAAATGCCCTTTATTTGCACATTACATTTTAAAACAGATTCATTCTTAGTTCAATAAGCGGGGAATCAGCTGAAGCTTTTCTTCACAAAACCTTAACCAGACATTGCTCTGCCTAAACAGAACCAGAAACACATTTTATATGTTTGAATATCAACATGTCAAAAGTGTATTGTATTATGATGTATCTAACTGTAGTTGTGTACTCTTACAGAAACATAATCCATTTACACAGCCAGAACGAATAAAGGCTTTTGTATCCTCCAGTGGCTTGGAGATATTTTTTGTCCGTCCATATATTTACATTCATCTCACATTTTGATTTGTTTATTTGTTGCATAATAAAATTCCATATTTTTCTTACACTGATTACTTGCCTATTTGTATATATCCATCTTTACATTTACCTTATGATCTGTTAATAAACTATTTAGAATGATTTACCAAATGAGTTATTTTTAGATAATTCAAAATATATTTAGTGAATGCGAATGCAACCTAACACAGTGTAAATAGAAAAACAATAAATAATGTGTCACCAGTCACCAGTGGACTGTGTGGGATTTTCCTCTCCACAGACTGCCCCCTAGTGGCTCTGCAGGCTTCACACCAGAATTAGAAAAAATGAAATATAAAGGTTTTTTAAACTCACATCTAAAACATTACACTCATTGTTTTATTTCATTTAACTACAAGAACATTTACAGTGAGTGGTGTTGCCAGTTACGATTGGATATAGACTTTTCCAGCTCTATATTTTCAAATAGAAGTTCCTCCATTTCTTGTTATACTTTTACTGCAGCTTGTTTCATAATGCTTCATGTTATGCTTCATAATGTTTCATAAATTAGTTTTATTAACATGCATTTACCCTTTAAAAACAGTGGGAATTTGAAATTATTCATTCATTCATCTTCTTCCACTTCTTGGTCTAGTGTGACTGAAACCTAGTAGCAGTAGAAAAGGAAGTGAGGCTTAAAGCAGAGAATTTTCAGTTTAAATACAAGTGTCTATTTGCTGTGTTCATAGAAAATGTTTTATTTTGAAAACATTTGTCCAATAAACTGCACAGCTCCGTTTTATTTCATTTAAGTGAGATTTTATCACCGTTGTCGTGTCAGATCGTTCTGTTTTCGAGTCACTCGTGCAGAACAGATCACAATCGGCTGCTCTCGTTTTACTAAAAATAGATATGACATAAAGAAATAAAATAAATATCCACTATTGTAACAAACTATTCAGATGTTTCTGTCCTTTTTTCATGAGCCGTGGATCGGTTTCAGACTCTCACTAACATCACACTGTTTTATAAAAAGAATCTTGCTGAACAACAAAGAAACACTTTTATCATCCAAGAATTGAGCCAAAGCAAATAAGAAAAACTTTAATCCCGTGAAACAAACCAAGAACAATAAAACCAAATCGGACGAATATAAACTACACCGATTAAAAAGACAGTTCTTGATGTATAAGACTGTAATAGTTTTAATATGTATGTAATTCTTGTACAGACAGGAAGGGTTCATTGTATAATATAATAATACATTATACTGTATAACACAGACATCCTTCTACTATTTATTATATCTGCATTTACATATTCAGTATTTCATTTATGGTTACTTCAAGATCAAAGACAACAATTAAATGAATATTTATTTTATTATTTTCCCAGAAGCTCTGTGTATGAGCTGGAGCCAGTCCCAGCTGCTTTTGTTTTTTGTTTTTTTTGTTTTTTCCTTTGAGCAGCCGACCATCTTCTTGTAGAAAATGGATCAGGGGCAGGGGCAACTGAAGCGCACTTTGTAGTCTTGGCAAAACCCTCCCCCCTGGTCTTCGTTACGGCAGGCAAATCCTTGAGTGGGGTCTGAGCTGGAATGACACACACACTGTTAGATTAAACTGTATTTAGTGTATTTAGAAACTGTATTTTTATAGTGACTCCTGTTGTGGACCCAGCTGCTAATTCAAGGATATATTGTCTTTAATGTGTCCAAATGGATCATATTTAATATTAAACTTACGCGTAGAAAGACTGTCCCGTGGAGGCGGCCGGGATGCTGCTGTCCACCGTCTGAACTTCAATGTCCAGAGGATTTTCACAGATTTGTCCTGGATTCTCATTCCTCAGGTCACTCAACAGCTCCCAGTCTCCAACACCACTGGGGTTGTCCCGGTCAAACCAGCTGGTCCAGCACACTGGAAAAAGACAAACAATGTTGGTCTAGTGCAATACATGATTAAGGGTTTTTAAAAACCAAATCACACCCAAATACACATACCTGTGGGACTGCAGAAGTCTTCAGGGCAGAGGAACCGGACTTGATAATCCTGACACATAGATCCTGATTGGTCTTCGTTCTTACAGGCGAAGCCGGTGATTGTGTCGGTGCTGTTCCAATAAATAAAATGAACTTCAACATGTTCACTTTAATGTTCTTTTGGATAAATCTGGTTGAAAATACATACATTGTGATCACGTTCCCTGTTGAAGCCACACTGGCCCCTGATGTAGTCAGAACATCAATCTGAAGAGGGCTCTTACAGATCTGCCCGG
Organism: Rhyacichthys aspro; assembly: GCA_036850595.1. Classification (NCBI taxonomy): domain Eukaryota; kingdom Metazoa; phylum Chordata; class Actinopteri; order Gobiiformes; family Rhyacichthyidae; genus Rhyacichthys; species Rhyacichthys aspro. Next base: position 3,479,493 of record CM072160.1, read on the forward strand.
GGTTTTCATTGTGCAGTTCAGTAAGAGTTTCCCAGTCTCCTTTTCCACTGGGATCATCTCTGTCAAACCATCCAGTCCAGCAGCCTGCATTAGAGAATATGGATCTTCAGTTTATGCTGATGCTGTGGTTTCATGACAGTCTTTATTTGTAGTACACCAAGTGTCCACAGGTGGAGCTATGACACTATGTGTAGTGATACTTTAGCTGCTGGTGCTAAGCACTTCTGATGTGTTGGATTTCTGCCACAGTTCATCACAGCAATATCCAAATTACATGCATCTAGGTGTTCCAAAGGTAAATGCAATTTATGGTTACTTCAGATCCTTAAGAATCTGTCTATTTTCAGCTCCTCCAAATGTCTGTGAGCTGCACCTGTTTCTTTCTGGTATTTTGCCTCATTTGAAGCTAGAGTAATCTAATCTAAGTATGTTTACCCGTGTTGGGAATGCAGAAGTCTTCAGGGCAGAAGAATCTGACTTGATAATCCTCACACGTGGATCCTGATTGGTCAGAGTTCTTACAGACGAAACCAGTGTTTGTGTCAGACCTGTCGAAGGAAAGGAAAATCACTCAGTTTGCATTTTTAAAAAAGCAATTTAAAAACCTGTTTAGGGACACTTACGCAGCAATAACGTTTCCAGTTGAATCCACACTGGCCCCTGATGTGGTCTGGACCTCGATCTGAAGAGGGCTGTCACAGAGCTTCCCAGGATTCTCATCCAACAAATAACTGAGGGTCTCCCAGTCTCCTGTTCCACTGGGGTTGTCTCTGTCAAGCCATTCAGTCCAGCAGCCTACATTTGGGAATATGAATTATTAATATCCGTTATATGGCTTCATTGGGATCTCTGTCTCCAGTACAGAGTGTGACCACTGAAGGAATTGGACAAAATCCTTTGGGGTTTTTGGCTTATCATGTTTTACTAAGTCATGATTAAGTAATGTGAAAATAAAACAAATGAAACTAAGTTTATTGATAGATGAGTAGGAATCTTTTTGGAATAGTGTAACAGACATACCCTTCGGCTGGCAGAAGTCTTCAGGGCAGTAAAATCTGACCATATAATCCTGACACACTGAGCCTGATTGGTCAGAGTTTTTACAGACAAAGCCTGTGTTTGAGTCAGATCTGTCGAAGGAAAGAAACCGAGTTCAAACCAATGCAACAAAGCAAAGCCAGGACTTGTTACAGATCCTTACGCAGCAATAACGTTCCCTGTTGAGGCTACACTGAGTCCAGATGTAGTCTGGACCTCGATCTGAAGAGGGCTGTCACAGATCTTCCCGGGGTTTTCGTCCGACAAATGAATAAGAGTCTCCCAGTCTCCTGTTCCACTGGGGTTGTCTCTGTCGAACCATTCAGTCCAGCAGCCTGCATTTGGGAATATGAATTATTAATATTCATAATATGGCTTTATAACGATCTCTGGCTCCAGTAAAGAGTGTAGCCACTGAAGGAATTGGATAAAAAGGGTTCAGGGTTTTTATTTCTAGTTGTATTAACTTAGTCATGGTAAAGTAATGTGTTATGTTCTTGAGGTATACTTGAATATAATGCAAAGTTCCACCAGTCATAGCAAAATGCTCTAAAACTGATAAAAATAAAAAAAAAATAAAACATGAATATGAACAGGAAAAAATATAACCTATTGAAACTTTATTGATGGCTGAAGCTTTTTGGAACAGACATACCCCTCGGATGGCAGAACTCTACAGGACAGAGGAATCTGACTTTATAATCCTGACATCTGGATCCAAATTGGTCACAGTTTTTACAGACAAAGCCTGTGCTTGTGTCAGATCTGTCGAAGGAAACAAAAATGAGAACAAACCAATGCAACAAAGCAATGTTAGGACTTGTTAAAGATCCTTACGCAGCAATAACGTTCCCTGTTGAGGCTACACTGAGTCCAGATGTAGTCTGGACCTCGATCTGAAGAGGGCTGTCACAGATCTTTCCAGGATATTCAATATAAAGATTTTCGAGGGTCTCCCAGTCTCCTGTTCCACTGGGGTTGTCTCTGTCAAACCACTCAGTCCAGCAGCCTGCTTTAGAGAATATGGATCATTATGTCTTCTTATCAATCTATACAAATATATTGGTATAGCCACCTCAGCTTCACTGTTTTGATAAATAATTTCTAAAGCGATATTAGATTTTCCCCATCCAACGAATATTACAGAATATGGACTATTTTTGTTCCTTTCCATCTTTATTATGTTAAATGAAGCTTATTGTGTGTAATAGTTGGTTGTAAATGTCGAACAGACTTACCTCTGGGTTTGCAGAACTCCACTGGGCACATGAAACGGACTCTATAATCACTGCATAAAGATTTCTTTGTTTGGTCACAGTTTTCACAGACAAAGCCAGTGACTGTGTCGGATCTGATGAAGGACATGAAATTCAACGATTCAGTGGGTTATACTCTACATAGTAATGATTGAACCTGTTAAAGACACTTACACAGTGATGATGTCCCCTGTTGAGTCCACACTGTCTCCTGATGTGGTCTGGACCTCGATCTGAAGAGGCTCATCACAGATCATTCCTGGGTTTTCATCTCGCAGTTCATCAAGAGTCTCCCAGTCTCCTGTTGCAGTGGGATCGTCTCTGTCAAACCATTGAGTCCAGCAGCCTGTAACAGAGTAAACACACACCTGTCTATCTGATGTTACTTAGATAAAGCTTACATTACTCACATTTCTCACTTCATCAGTACCTGGGTTCATTAATCTCAGCTGGTAGGTTTCTAAACGACAAAAACAATTGACTGACACGACTGATTGTCAAATATCTGCACAATCAACAAATTATTATTGCTTTTGGATCTTACCTACGAGCAGGGATGCAGTTAAGATGGTAATTAACTGTTGGGGAAAAGCACCATGTTTACATTAAAACCCATCATATGAATCATTAGATTGTGGTAATATATGCAAAACAATACCAGTGTCTTCATTTTGGGAGATTGGGCTCAACTGTCCAACCTGCATTGGGACAGTCTGTTTAGTACAGCAAAAGAAGAAGAAAAATAACACCTATACAGCAAATACCAACATTAAAATCTCAAGATTACTCTGTAGACTCACCAGAAAGTAGTAGTGCTCTGTTTGTCCCAGAGACTGGAGTCTGCTGATCAGAACAACCACTCGAAGAATGTCCAAACCAACTTTTCTTTTATACTTTTTTCTGGTTGCAGGTAGTAATTTTCGTGGAACTGTAAACACCCAACTTCATGGCATCATAACAATTAATAACTGCAATAATAGCCTACACTTACTGCCACACCCTTAATTATCAAGAATATTTTCTATTGTTTGTTGGCAGAAAGTAAGCGTGTAAGTCATACCAAGCATCATATCAAGTTTAGTGACCCGAGTGGCTGTCTAGTCCTGTGATACTTTGGTTCCCAGACACTGAGTTGGGACCCAAGAGTTCACCAAATGTTAGCTCCAAAATATCAGTTCAAAAATTAAAATAAAAGTTTGTGGTATTACATTGGCATTTAATGAAAAATGCCTCTTTTAAAAAGGTCAAGTACAAGGAATGACACTGTGTTAAGAATAATCAAAAGGACACAAACAATGTCATAAATGGCTAAAATAGCATCAAAACAGAAGTAAAAGAAAAAAACACAAATAAAGACCAAACCTCTCTTAAAAATGACCAAATGATGCTTTCAAAGACCAGGAAACTCAGGCAGGATTGTGCATAAAAAGCATATAATGTTCTATTGCTTTTAAAAGTTCTCCTCAATCTCCTCCCTTTCATTTTTGTCTTTAAAATAATGTTTGTTGTCTTTGTTTATGAATGTTGCCAACCTTCCACCATATTTAATGTCTCTGGCCCGTCCAGACAGACAGGACGCCCACACTAAGAACACCACACCTGTTTAGAGCATTTTGGTGGCTGTAATTATCCTATTTACAAAGATAGCTGTAAGCTGTAAACATTTGACAAGACAGTTTGTTGATTAGTACCAAATCAGATGTATTTTACACTATTTTATCTCTTCTTCCTGTTTAAAAGATACGTTTATCACTTTTATTCTTGGGACTAAAAATATTCTGCGAACGTTAAATGCCGTCGTTGGACACGTGTCAAAAAACTCACGTCAAACTACTTCCCACTTTGATTATAGAGCTCTTCATTGTGGCCTTGGGCGGAGTCATAATAATTACATCCAAACCACAACAAAAACAAATTGTTCAAAAGGTCAATAAAATTTGCATCTTCTTTTTTTAAATCATTTTGCAACAAATGAGTAAAGAATGCTTGACCAGACGAGGAAACAAAGGAAGGATGTGGTTAAAGTAAAGAGACATGGTGAAGTCCTCCAAAGACAAGTGACTATCACTGACAACAAGCCATGGAGCCATACTCTAGCAAAGGAAAGGATTTGATTCAGTCGTATCAAGATAGGTCTGTATTACGATGTATGTGCATCAAAATGTGTGTGTGTTACAAATGTGATGTGCACACACAAAGTTTCAGAAAACAATTACAAGTAACAATTAAAATGCTGTATTTGGAGAGAAGGAAAGCTTTTCAGGATGCAGAGATGTGTAAGTTCCAGCTTGTTTCAGATCTGCTACAACTGTCCAGCCTTTTTAGAGATTACACACCTGTATAACGTCTGTTATCATAAAGGCATTTGAGAAACTTGTTTCCTGCTTCTACAGTCAGTGTTTGCACATAACAGTACATTACATTATGTGACTCCAGGTGTAAAAACAGGAGGAGATTTTGGTCACACATTCAGGTCAAGTAGGAAGGGCCTTCTGTCTGGATCTCAGTGGGCTGTGAACAGGGCTGATGCTGAGAAAGTTAATATCATATTCTGCCCAGTCCTTCATCTTTGTTCTTGAATGAAACCTAATGTCTCTGACTGGTCCAGTTTGTTGATTAATTGAGTTTGTAATTAATGCCTATGTGCCACTCTGACCCACTTATACACTCCCTTTTTTGAACTGTAACCACAGTTGTTGTTATTGTTCATGAACTGCTCACTGTAAGCGCTATTTAACCTGTTGGATTGGATTTTTTTTCAGTGATCACACGACTCACAGAACACTTACCCAGCCCAAAGGGAAACAGAGATCTGTAGCGTCACATTCACTGAGGGACTTTCCCAAACAAGCTTTATAAACTATCGTTCAGTTGTAGGTACTATATTTCAACACTAGAGGGCGTGCCTGCTCATGAGCTCCTGAAACAATGATCTCAAGAGGGTTTTCTGGTTTTGGATGGCAGACCTGTGTTTGCACACCTCTTTTACTGCACATGTTCAAATTAAAACAAGAACAAGTGACACCTCTTCAGTTTCTTATATTTGATCAAAGGCCTAATAAATATGACATTAAAAAGGCGGACTCTGCTGTGGTAATATCTTTGTAACCCTTACGAGGGTCAGTGAGAACCAGGATTTGTATTTGATTTTCTAACCCTCACTTTCACACCTGCTACTGTTCTTACCACCTTCTTCATTTTAGGCACACTTCCAAGTATTAAAGAAAATTATTGGTGTAGGCAAGAGGTTCTGCTGTTTCATTCACAATGGCTTTTATTATTTTTCTACAAATATCATCAACACCAGGTGTGTGTGTGTGTGTGCTTTTCATTTTTATAATAAGCTGTATGTGCAGCATCTTCTGTCGACAGAACCCCCATGTTTTAGACAAATAAGTACAAAAGTGATTTTTAGTTCAGTACTTTAACTGTTCTCATAAATCCCTAAATAATGCTCCCCTTTAAATAAATTAAACCTGATAATGATCTGTGATATTTGATTGTATCACACCTTTCTCTCTGTGTCCTCAGACTCTGTGTCTGTCTTTATTTGTCCTCTCTCTGTGTCCTCAGACTCTGTGTCTGTCTTTATTTGTCCTCTCTCTGTGTCCTCAGACTCTGTGTCTGTCTTTATTTGTCCTCTCTCTGTGTCCTCAGACTCTGTGTCTGTCTTTATTGTCCTCTCTCTGTGTCCTCAGACTCTGTGTCTGTCTCTATTCGTCCTCTCTCTGTGTCCTCAGACTCTGTCTTTATTTGTCCTCTCTCTGTGTCCTCAGACTCTGTCTTTATTCGTCCTCTCTCTGTGTCCTCAGACTCTGTGTCTGTCTTTATTCGTCCTCTCTCTGTGTCCTCAGACTCTGTCTTTATTTGTCCTCTCTCTGTGTCTTCAGACTCTGTGTCTGTCTTTATTTGTCCTTTCTCTGTGTCCTCAGACTCTGTGTCTGTCTTTATTTGTCCTCTCTCTGTGTCCTCAGACTCTGTGTCTGTCTTTATTCGTCCTCTCTCTGTGTCCTCAGACTCTGTCTTTATTCGTCCTCTCTCTGTGTCCTCAGACTCTGTGTCTGTCTTTATTTGTCCTCTCTCTGTGTCCTCAGACTCTGTGTCTGTCTTTATTTGTCCTCTCTCTGTGTCCTCAGACTCTGTGTCTGTCTTTATTTGTCCTCTCTCTGTGTCCTCAGACTCTGTGAGGCTGGTCCATGGGTCCAGTCTGTGCTCAGGACAACTGGAGGTCCACTGGGACCAGTCCTGGACCTCAGTCTGTGAAGGGGTAGAATTTCAAGACATATTATTTTGATCCAGTCTTTCAGTGATGTCTGAAGAGGACACTCAAATTTACACATTTCACGAGATGAAGTGTGTAGATTCTGGGTTGGTGTCAACATGACGCATGAGTTTATGTGCAGTTAAAAACATTACAACCATAATTGTGCAATCGAAATAGGGGCACTTTGAAACATTGGTGTTTCAAAGTGCCCCTACATCAATGTTTCTCTTTGAAACATTGATGTTTCAAAGAGAAAGACAAAAAGGTGTAGTAGAGATATATGTATTTATCTTAGTGGTGGGCCGTCAGGGCCAGCAAGGCCTTCTCTGCTGGCCTAAACATGCTCAGAAAAGTAAATTTATTTTAAAATGAGTAAAATTAAGTAAAATTATTTATTTTCATAAATATGTAAACAAAATTATTCTCTATTCTCTTTAGGTCATATTATATCCACTTTGTTGAGTGGCTTCCAATGTTGTTTATCATGGTAGAGTTTTTATCCAATTATATTTCAGCTTGTGTTGCCTGAGACCTTCAGAATCAACAGAGCAGGCCCCGGTTCACTGTAAGTGAACGGACACAGTCAGTGTCAATAGCCAATCAGATCTGGATTCTGCAGACCAAGTCCAGCTAGAAGGTCTTACGTTGAACTGGACGTGTACGCGTCCTGTGATTGGTGCAGCTGACGCAATAATGGACTGTATATATGTTACCATGACAACAGGAAGTGCAACTATGCTTCTTTTTGGTTAATTATGGTTAATAATTGCACAATCATTTTATAGTAATGTGTAACAGGATTTATAGCTTAAATTGTTTATTTTATTGGTAAAATTAACTGTGCTTAATAAGAAATTATACTTTTTATGAGTCACGTGATCTCGTGAACCGGAAGTCTATTTGAGCTGTAGCGGGAGATAAAAGACGCGAGAGAAGTCAGAGAAATACGAAAAACAGTGATAAAGACTGAAATATCTGCCCCACGAAATCATTCTACTACTGGTCAAACAGGCGCACACGGTAAAGCTTATTTGTAACGCTGTTATAGCCTTGTTACAATGGAAATGTGTGATTTATGTGAGTTTGAAACATCGTATTTGTCTTTATTTTAGTTTTCACGGTGTCCCACGGTGTCCCACGGTGTACAAAGGCTAGCTAGCCTGGAAAGGAAAAGGGTTTGTCATTTCCAGATGAGCAACTATGAGTGGTACGTCACTGATATATATACATTTTAATAAGTGATACAAAATAGTGCCATAAGAGGCTTGTCATCTCTGTGTTTGGATATTTGATCATTTATGACTAAATTTCTTTCATAAAGTGACATCAAACTATGGTCACTCTGTTGTACTTAAGTTGGTGAAATGTCATGCCTTTTTACATCTAAGCCCTCAGTTCGGTGTTTGTCCTTCAGCCTCTGTGTCTCTTTGAAGCTCATATATATCCCTTCCTTCTACTTCTACTGTAAGGTACTGTTCACATCTTTATTCACACAACAAATAGATTTAATAAATAAACAGAACACCTTAAGTTTATTCAGTCCAATGACACATTCACGTTTAAACAGAAGTTTTCTGGTATGTTTTTCCAGGCCACCAGAGGGCAGCAGAGGGAACAACAGTGATTAAAACCAGAGTTCTTCTCAGAGTGTGTTCTTATAGTTTTAATCAAAGCATTAAATGTATGGTAGAGTAGTTCAGGAGCCAATGCATAATCACATTATCACTAATAATGCATTTAACCTTCTCATTGCTTTAGTTTGGCCTCGATGCATTGGGCTTGATTCCAGCTCAAACTGACATCTCCGTTTCTCAGTCGTGTGATTCTGGTTTTGTTGTGATGCTCTTCCTGTTTTTGGTCTAACTAAATGTGTGTGGTCCTTGCAGGGTTTGGTTCATTTTTTAAGTGCTCTCATCCACATTTTTGAGAGGTCTGGACGTGTGTTTATCAGACATTCAGGTATATATAATAATATCAGGATTAATCAAGACTAAACCATTCAGAGCAATGTCACAATTAAATATATTCTCTCTGTTATTCTATGATAAGTGCCTGAAAGTTACTTCATTATTAAACTTGCTGTGGTGTGCTGACTTTATTTCCCATGTTTCAGTTTGACTTGACAAATATGAAACAGAAAAAAAGGTAGAATTTCATTCTGTTTATTGTTGGTCTTCATTACAAACTCATTTGACATGTTTTGAATAAAGTGGTCACTAAACATGTAACATAAATCTAACACTAGACAAAGCTAAATAAAAAGTTTAGGCATTAAAAAGGTTTCTAAGTGTAATATTTATAATGTATCAAGGAAGTCGTCTGCGTAGTTCTATAATGTATCAAGGAAGTCGTCTGCGTAGTCCAGCATGTGTTTAAGAGCCGTCAGGATCAGCGTGTCCATGTCTCTGTCTTCATCTAAGTTTCCGCTGCAGTAGTTCCTCACTGGAAAAATACAGTTCATGGGGATCCCCACTGTCGAGCTGAACTCCTCCATCTGCACAAAACACATGTATCTCAGTGAAATAAATATCAAATAAAAGGGTAAAATATGCAATCCCTCCAGTTTAGTGTGAGGTGTGTGTCCTCCTCCTGAACTTTCACTGACCTTATCTCAGGTTAGCTTCATGTGTCTGTGAAGAGTGCTGTGTAAGTTCTCTTAAACCGCTCCATAAACGTCCAGTCTGTGCTTATTTAAACTGCACTGATTCTAGAGTATAATAATGTTTGGTTCACGGCTGTATCTGCTCCTCCAGTTATTTTTGTATGAAACTAAATGTTCAGGTGTGTTTCATTTATTTATTTGGGTAAATTCCATGTTTTGATTCAATGATAATATATTTGTTCAGCTTCCATAAAGACCAGAGTAAACCTAATGTAAGCACACTTTTAATCTTTACCTTTTTCTTCAGGTATTTGCTCCTGAAAACATTCTTCACATCTTTTTCGATTTCATCACAGATTAGATCGATGTGTGTGGCAATGGCCACCTGAGGAATCCCTGAAAATAACAGCAGATCTCTGTTTACATTCACGCATAAAGCAGCTTTAGTTTTAACTTATTATTTTCAGTGTTGTGTGTGGGACCACAGCTTTTACCGAGATCTCGAGCAGCTTCTCTGATTTCCTTCATCTTCTCAATCACAGAGGAACTTATTTCTGAGGAGTTGGTGTTAAGGACACAAACCAGAAGATGCACTTTGTCGTCTGCAGAGGGACTGGGGTTGTAGTACTGGGTGTTTTGTTCTGACAGTGTAGAAACTGGGTTGAACTGCAACAAACAAATCAGTCACCAACAAAGGTCCTGCTCCTGGTAATGTACGTCTTCAGGAAATGGTCAGATGTGCAGAATACAAAGTGTAAAGTGGGCAGGAATAGTGTTTAAATTGACTGAGACAGAGGGAAGACACTGGACTACGTCAAGTATCAGTTGTACCTTGTATCCATCCCTCACGTGTCCCATCATGGCCAGTTTGATGTCTTCAGCCCGAACTCCGACGTCTTGGCCTCCTTCCAGTCCCATGATGTCGTTGAACACAAACGGATGGTACTGCTTTGGGATTCCTTTCTTTATTTTGTGAGTTTTGTACTGCAGCAGAGACACGGAACATTACACACGTGCAACACATCAGACTGTTTTTGATTGAGCTCAAACCGAGAGGAGCTGACGTCACCAACTTTCAAAGAAGGCTTCGACTGAGGAGGTCTGAACATAGTTTTCACCGTGATCCCGGCTCTTACCTCGACGGTGAAACTCTTGACGTTGTCCGTGGTGGCGTTGACTTGAGCAGGAATGGCCGATCTGCCGAGGAGCACAGTGGTCACAGAGTTGACGATGCTGGACTTGCCCGCTCCGACCGGTCCATACAGCAGGATACGCACATGGCCCACTTCATCTGTTGAAGGTTTGTAATCCTTCACTAAACGGAGAAGGTCCTCCCTTCCTCTGTTAAAAACACAGTCAATAAAAAGGAAATGGGGCGGTGGCCAAACAAATGATTCTGTTTATGTTGATGTGGTTTAAAAAGCCACTCACCCCCAGTTGACCTTCCTCCAGGGCTCATCGAAAACTGCACAAACAACAAAGTGGAAACAACACTCAGTGAAACCGTGGCCTTATTATTACTTAATAAATGAACAGTGATTGGATCAAATGATAAAGAAGTGTTTCTTACGTGGACATGGTGCTGCAAAGACAAAGCATTAAAGAGGTGTATTAGACCAAAAGGTTTAATAACAACATCAACTACTGAGGATGAGTTAAATTTAACTCACCTGGAGGCTCAGCTGGAGGGAGACAAAAGAATAAATATGAAAAGATTACATTACAAAGACAAATATCTGCAGAACATTTAAAATCAGCCAAAGCTGCACCATGTCATAGCTTTTATAACATCGTTAAAACAAATCATGTTAAGACTTTGAATGGATTTCTTACGTGTGCTGGATCCACCTCCCATGGTCAAATGTTCAATAGATCTGAAGAAAAAAAACAAATCTGAAAAAATACATCGTGGAGGACTGAGTCAGTAAAGGTCTATGTAACAGAACACCACTTGTTTTTGTAAATCTGTCAAAACCTTCCACAAACGTTTTAACATGATCCACAAACTAAAAAACACGAGAATCTTAGAAAAATCTACTTACATTCAGAGCTATTGATGTGAGGCAGATGGATCTTGTTCTTCTTCGAGGACGAGTCTGACTGAACCAAGACCAGAGCAGCTCTTTATAAACACACACCCCTCCCTTTGGAGTTTTTCTGAAACCACTGCATTTACAGGAAAGAGAACACTTTCACTTTCTGCTGTTGTTGTAGTTGATTGTCTGAAACAACTGGTGCAGTCAGTGAAACAAGAAAAAGAGGAGTGTTACTTGCATGTCAATTATTAAAAAGCTGTTTTTTTTCTCTCTTTATGAAGTTGTAGCAGGAAATTGAAGCCATTAAAATGTAGATCAATAAAAAGTCTTCAGTCATCAGATGCACTGTTTTTGACACTGGACAGAACAGCACTTACTGCAATTAACTTAATGAACTTAATGGAGCATTTGGTCCAAAACATGTAAAAGTAGAAGCAGTCTGGCCCAGACCAGTCATAACGAAACTGAAAGTGTTCAAGGCCACGTGATTTCCAGTAAACGCAGTGTTTCCTCTCAGAGCCCAGTGGGAGGAGTCTGTGAGTATAAAGACCAGCCTCTGTTTCCTTCAGGATCTTGTCACCGACAGAGCTGCTGCACTTTTCTCTTTACACTCGTCTGATTAAAACCAAATGAATGTAGTGTCTGTTTGTGGAGTATGTTAGAAAGCTTTCTGTGCTGTAAATACAACCAGGTTTCATCTGAAGGTAAGAGAACACTTTTATTGTTCTTTGATTGTTCCCTTTTAACAGAAAGCTGCAGTGTTTAGACTCGACCAAACCAAACAAAAACCAAACCAAACCAAACTGGATTAATGTGGGTTCATTTGTTTGTTTTTCAATGATTACTGGGAGTGTGCAGATTAAAGCCTGACGTTTGCAGTGAACAGCCTAATGTCCAGATTTCAAAACTCACATGGTTGATGTCCATAATGTAAGAGACAATGGGACAGTGTTCAGACTCAGATCAAACCAAATGTTTTCTACAAACTGTGTTTAGCTCCATCTTTGAGGAACCACTGAGTTGGTTCAAACTGGCAAAAGTGTGACAGTGATGGAAACAGCTGTAAATGGAGCTTTATGGATTGAACCTCACATGAACAGGGCTTAAGTCCACTTTATACAGTAAATAGTTACTGGATGTAACTCCAGTTCTGTGAGTATGGAGCCTTCTGCTTGGATCATTGTGGGTGGAGCTGTTTGTCAAAACCTCTTTGTCTTTCTCCAGAAAGCATCATGTCCAACGAAGAATATGAGCACATCCATCGAGCTGAGGCCCAGGTCAGTTTAACTATCCAGACTTGAATTTTCTTTTTGATTGTTAACATTAATGAATTCATAGATAAATAAACTGATAGATAAACACATACATATGTAAATACATGGTTTAGTGATATCCTTTTGTTCTGAATGTTGTGTTTCAGATGGAGGAACTCTTCAGTAAACTTCAAACCCTGGCCTCACCTGAGTTGTATCAGTGTATGGATCATTTCTCTTGCTTCATTTGTACTTTTTGCAGTTTGGTGAAATGGGTTTAAGAAAAGGTTTAGGGTCTGCAGCCAAGGCCCATGTCTCTGTTATTTTATATTGTACTGACACATATGAGACATAGACCAAAAATATTAGCATATTGTTGCCGATAATTTGGTAAACTTTAATATCTCCATTTTAAATAATGTCATACCTGCAAAACAAGTCTAATTTTACTCTACATATTTGATATGCATACAGTGCAATGAAAGTATTTGCCCCCTTCCAGATTTCTTTATTTTTTGCATACTTAAATCATCAAACAAATTAAAATATTAGACAAAGATAACTCAAGTAAACACAAAATTCTTTTTTTAAGTCATGATGTTATTTATTGAGGGAAATAAGCTATCCAGCCCCATGTGAAAAGGTAGTTGTGCCTCAGCAGCAATAACTACAATCAAACATTTGAGAAAACAGGCGGTCAGTCTTTCACATCACTGTGGAGGAATTGTTTTAATTCAGTCACATTGGAGGGTTTTTGAGCATTGTAAGAGAATTGTGTTACTGCCTTAGAGCTTCGAAGTATTGGAACACATAAAAGGACTGAAGAGAGTCTGGATGTCTTAAGCAGGAGAAGTTTATTACCATCACATTCAGGCCCGGAGACAGGTGAACAGTCAACACAGAGTAGTATTGAACATTCAAGTCTGGCTGTGCTTTCATTGGTCAGAGCTTATAATACCTCATAGAAGGTCAATACGCAAACAATGCAATAACAAAAGAGTTGTTATTCAGTTGATAAGGCTCGAGGTTGGAGACATGTTATCTGCAGGTGTCTGAGTCTATCTGTTGACAAAGCCCAAGGCTCAGGGCATCACAACCTTACAATAGATCCAAAATTCTCTAACAAGCATGAACCGCCTTTTTAAGGTCATGTCACAGCATATTAATCAGATTCAAGTCCTGACTGTGACGAGGCCACTCCAAAACCTTTATTTTAAGTCATTCAGAGGTGGACTGGTGTGTTTTGGATCATTGTCTTTCTGCAGAACTCAAGTGCTCTTCAGCTTGAGCTCATGATGGAAGGACATTCTCATTCAGGATTTTTTGGTCGAAAACAGAATTCATGGTTCCATCGATCACAGCAAGTCGTCCAGGTCTTGAAGCATCAAAGCAGCCCCAGCCGTCAGTCACAGAATATTTTTCCCAAAGTCTCGGGGATCATCAGGATGTTTTCTGGTAAAAGTGAGATGAGCCTTTATGTTCTTTTTGGTCAGTTGTTAGTAGCCACTCCTAAGAAGGTTCACAATTTTCTCCATTTGAGGATAATGGCTCTCACTGTGGTTGGATGGAGTCCTAAAGCTTTAGAAATGGCTGTGTAACCCTTTCCAGCCTGAATGATGTCAAACACTTTGTTTCTCATCTGTTAATTTATGATTTAACAAGGGGGGCAAACCCCTTAATTATTTACCTATTCACATAGGGTTAGGTAGGTTTGGATAGGTTTTTCCCTTAATAAATAAAATCATGACTTCAATACAGCATTTGGTGTTTACTTGAGTTATCTTTGTCTAATATTTGAATGTATTTGATGACTCAAAACATTTCAGTGTGACTAATGTGCAAAAAACCAAAAAAACACATCAGGAAGGGGGCAAACTCATGGCACTGTATATCGCTTTAGCCCCAAACAAATATTGATCCTGCCTCTGCAACAGCTGCAGGAGCAGGCCATTTCCATCCATCTGTCTCTCTGTCTGTATGTGTGTGTGTGTGTATATATATATATATATATATATATATATATATATATATCTCATCAAGTCATTTTAAAATTTCCAGTGTTATTTGAATTAATTTTTATTTTCTCTTGAAGGTGTTAAAAAGGTAGAGAAGGACTACCTCCAGAACATGCCCCACAACGTGGCTAATCTTTGTGATTTAATCAACGTCCTAAACAAAGATCTCAAACCTTCCGAGCCCAAAAGTAAAGGTACATATCTCAATTATTAAAGGGAACCTATGCAAAAACAAAGCTTAAGTTATGCGTCCAAAATAAATAGCTTTAAAAGTAAAAAATGTTTTTTAATTTAAATTTTTGTCTTTCAGGTATCCCTAACCCATTTCGATCTTCCAAACTGAAGGTCTACCCTGTTGTTGCTTCTAAAACCTTCGGTGCAGACAAAGAAATCCTGAAGAAGGCAAAAGTGGATGTCTGTTCAAACCCAGAGGACTGTGAGCTGGTCGTGCTCTTCTGTCCCGTCATTTCTCGTGTCGCATCAGACGTAAACCATGCCATGACAAAAATCCCAGGTAAAACAAACACTGTTATGTACATTTTCAAAGCACAAACTGATTTGTTCAAAGGTTCAAACATAAGAGGAAGGAGTGCTTCATAAATAAAGTTTCACACAATATTAGACACTTGTTCTCTCGCCTGTGTTTAACAACATGTACAGTATGATTGTAAAAGCTACAGAGCCCACTTATGTTGGCTGTGGTGTTGTTTAACATTGGCTGATGGAGTTCCTATAAATACAGCATATCTCAGCACACACACAGTCAGACAATTTGCTTTTGGTCGAAACCTTCTTTTTTAGGCAGATTTTCCTATTTTTGTTTAATGAAACTGTATTGTACACGGCTAAACTTCTGTTGCTAAAAAGTGCATGTAGCTCCTGTTGTTTAAATCACTGAGACCGTTTTCTCACCTGCACGGTTTGGTCCAGACTTTCGGACTTTCCTTTTAATTTGAACCAAATCTTCAGGTGTGAAACGCCAGCGGACTGTAGGGATAGAAATTCATTCATTTGGCTCGTTTCACCAAGAAGAGCCGGCTCTTTCTGCTCCACAAACAGCTCTTCATTTCCCACTTGTACCTTTTATAATTTAATCACATTTAGTACTGTTTAGACTTAATGATACTTAATCTTGCAAATTCTGCATTCTGCTTTTTGTATTTTCACAGTTATTAAAATGCATCCAAATGCTGCTTCTTTTTCTACTTTTCCTGCTGTTATTTTACAAAAAAAACCTAAACAAAAACATCTCTTTGAACCGACTTGTTCACATCTGACAACTGGTCATGGTTCGGACCCAACAGCTGCTCTTTGGTCCAGACCAAACTGAAGCAAGGTCCGGTTTGTTTGACAATAGTTCGGACTTTCAGACCAAATGCAGGAAGTGAGTGACAATTAAACACACGAAGAAGAGCGAACAGAGCAAGGAAACAGGGAAACAAAACACATAAAACACATGCATTTGGTTGTTTCATGTTTTGTATGGCTCTGTTTTTCTTTCTACACTACACTTCCCCAGTCTGATATTGATTTAAATCAAGTCTTAAACAGTGCATTTGATGTTTCAGTTGTTGGTATTAATCCTATATTAATAATAACAGTCTCTATAGGTCCTGCTCCAGTCTGACTTTTGTATTTCTCCAGTTCAACTGTAAAATGAGCCTCATTTCAGATTCACCACAATAAAAACCTCTACAGGACGACAGTGAACGTAGCATCAGGGAAAGTCCGATAGAGTTAAATCAAACGCAGTCACTCTGACCCAGAGCCATCGTTCTTTTTCTCATTCTCTCTTTTTTCTAGATTGTGCTTTAGTGGTGTCAGAATAAGCATACAGTAATACATGTTCAGATTGATGCTTCAGTGTGATTTCCCTGTTTTTATGTTTTATTCAGACGCAGTGAAACAGAAGCCAGTGGTTTTGGTGGTGATGCATCACACAAGAAAAGACATTGATTCAACACAGACACAGCTGGACCACGGACACCAGAACGTCGTTATGAACGTTCAGGTTCTCTTCCACGAAACCTTGAACGGGTTATTGAAGTGTGACAGAAATGAGTGGGCCTTACAGGGAGTACAAGAGATGTGCAAGAATTTCGCAGAGAACAGGGATAGTTTAAAAAACTTCTGTAGCTCATAATGTATAAACCTTTTTTCTGGTTGTGAATCTAAGGAAATGCCGAAGTAAAGTAAGATTCACTTTGACCAACATTCTGTGTTTATATTTATAAATGGTAAAGGTTCTGTTTGTAGGTATAAATCATGGCCACCTTAATGTTTGATTTTAAATTTCGGTAAAAATTGTTAAAATATCTTCCCCTGACGATTAGATAAGACAAGATATATTTGTCTCCCTTGGGCTGAATTTGTCTTGGAAAAGAGGCAATGCTGCAATACACAACAAAAAGACACAGTCAACAATATAGACACAGTCAGTAACAATAATTACATGAAAGACAGAGCAAAAACATTAAGTAGCTGTACATCAATACACCACAAATAATGCATAATGTTGATGTGCAAAAAATAACACACAGACTTCATTACTATGTGTGTGTATCTGTACACTTCCACATGTGCAGTCACCCCTTTCATACACTCCATAAATTATACATTATTTGACTGGCAACTCTAACTTATCTATACTATTTTTTTGTTAACTTAGGAAAACAGTTGCATATTGTTAAAAGAACTTTCTGCATCTCAGGGAAGAGAAGACATTTAGCTTCACATGGTCTTGGACCACTTTCATCATCCAGTTTTTGGACCTCTAAGTAAAAAAGATTAGTATAAATTTAACTCCAACGCCCTTTGCTGGTTGTAGACCAAAAATAGTATTAATATAAATATACTATCAAAGTAAAGGCTTTAGATTTAGGGATAATTACTAAACCTACACAAAATGAACCTTACCTCCTCTATTTAATCATGCTCAATGTTTTTAAGGCCTGCAGATATTAATGTAACACTGTAAAGTTCTTGCTTAATTGTAGTTCTTAATAAAAATAAAGCAGTCTTTCTGTTCTTTGCTCTTAATAAAAATGAATATAAGTAGCTCTATGTAACCTATAACAGATCCTAATTCATTTAAGTTGACACTGAGTTGATGGGGAGTGTATACACGGGGACTGTAAAGAGGAATAACTGTTTAAATCAAATAGACTGCGGCTGTGTTTCGTTGCAGCAGATTAAACATACTCAGGTTTAAAACCGTGACACTAAAACAGTCAGTGTGGCTGTAATTATCTCCGTCAATTTGCTGCTGTTTCTCTATTTTTTAAAATCTTTTTTGAGCTGTTTTGCTGTAAAATAAGAGGTATTTTGCAGTCGTGATTTCTGGAGTCAATGCTTAATGCTTTCCTATTTTATTTGTATGAGGAGAATGAATGAATTAAACCTTTATTGCCTTTATTGTTTAATTTTGCAGACTCCTACTCTCACATATTTTTAGTTTTAAGTGTCAAGAGAAACAGAAATGTGTCGTGTTTCTGTGAATATGTCCCTTCAGTTTGTTGAGAAATGTTTGTTAGATGTTAACAGCCGGACGTCCTGCTTTTTGGTGCCTTTAAAATGACTTTTGCAGATATCATCACGACTGCTACTTCTGGAGGATGTGACAATCTTTGATATGAACCCAGAGCTGAGCTGAGGCTAAATACATGTTCGGTAAAAGTAGCTGGTTGAAATAGCTGTAAAACACTGATAAGACGTCAATAATGATGAGCAGATAACAGTGAAAACCTCCGAGGGCTGGTCCTGAGTCTGGTCTTGACACAGACCTGAACATGGACCTCCAGGTGCTGGTCCTGTGTGTGTCCCTCTGCAGCTTCGGTAAGTCTAATAAATGAATAAACTGTATTTATCTGTAATAAAAATCATACTCTGAACCTGTCAAAGAATCTAAAAATGTGAATTAAAACTCTTTATGTGAATGATGTAGTGTTTAATAATGATATTTGATGTCAAGAAGAAAAGGCTGCATCCTGCTTGAACCTTAAAATTGAGACGGTTATTGAGGGTCTGATTTCACAGTTTATATTTAAGCTGAAAATGAAGCTTTTGCTCTTCAGTTCTATGAAGGTTTGTGTCCTCCATGAGCTGCCGCTGTGTCAGCTTCAATAACAACTCATATTTTTTAAATGGAGTTTTTACATTTAACTCTCAGTAAAAAGAATCTCAACTTGAATGTGTCCTGCAAGTCCTTTATGATGTATTTCTGTTTGTGATGTTACTTTGCAGGGCTCCTGGCTCCAGACAACAGCACAATGACAGGTGAATGAACATTTCAAAAGGCTTTGTAGAAATGCGTTTAGCCGGATTTGTGGCTGATTGAGTAACTTTGTGAGAAAAATGTGGAAATGTCTGTGAAAAGTATACATTTGTGAGTTGTGTACATGTTAAAAGATCCATGTTTCTTTTAATACCAAAAAGTTTACATTTTCTAATAGAATCTGAGCCTGAAGTGCTCCTCACTGCAGCTGTGTGGTTTCTACAGAGCCGTATGTGTTCAGGCTGGTGGGAGGAGCCGGCCACTGTGACGGAGATCTGGAGGTGAAACGACAGAATATGGAGTGGAGAGCAGTGGACTCAGCTCAGTCTCATCTGATGTTGGCAAACAAAGTGTGTGCAGAGCTCGACTGTGGTTCTGCTGTTTCTGTGAAAAGTGAGGTTGGTGATTTTCAACTGATCTGGCAAATCATCCCTGACTGTGATGAATCTTCACTGAACGATTGTTTTGGGAGTGATCCACACATCTCTCGATCTCATCTGAGTCTGAAGTGTTCAGGTAAGTGTATAAATATTCTACAGCTGTTTCCTCTTTATTGACAGAGCATCCAGCTGATGTCACGGAGCAATAATCAATAATCAATAATGTGTAGGGTTCAGTGGAGGACACTGTAGATCATTGAGTTCAGTTCAATTGTGAGAGTCAGTCTGTGGAGTGTCTGTCTTTATTCGTCCTCTCTCTGTGTCCTCAGACTCTGTCTTTATTTGTCCTCTCTCTGTGTCCTCAGACTCTGTGTCTGTCTTTATTTGTCCTCTCTCTGTGTCCTCAGACTCTGTCTTTATTTGTCCTCTCTCTGTGTCCTCAGACTCTGTGTCTGTCTTTATTTGTCCTCTCTCTGTGTCCTCAGACTCTGTCTTTATTCATCCTCTCTCTGTGTCCTCAGACTCTGTGTCTGTCTTTATTTGTCCTCTCTCTGTGTCCTCAGACTCTGTCTTTATTTGTCCTCTCTCTGTGTCCTCAGACTCTGTGTCTGTCTTTATTTGTCCTCTCTCTGTGTCCTCAGACTCTGTCTTTATTCGTCCTCTCTCTGTGTCCTCAGACTCTGTGTCTGTCTTTATTCGTCCTCTCTCTGTGTCCTCAGACTCTGTCTTTATTCGTCCTCTCTCTGTGTCCTCAGACTCTGTCTTTATTCGTCCTCTCTCTGTGTCCTCAGACTCTGTGTCTGTCTTTATTCGTCCTCTCTCTGTGTCCTCAGACTCTGTCTTTATTGTCCTCTCTCTGTGTCCTCAGACTCTGTGTCTGTCTTTATTTGTCCTCTCTCTGTGTCCTCAGACTCTGTCTTTATTTGTCCTCTCTCTGTGTCCTCAGACTCTGTGTCTGTCTTTATTTGTCCTCTCTCTGTGTCCTCAGACTCTGTCTTTATTCGTCCTCTCTCTGTGTCCTCAGACTCTGTGTCTGTCTTTATTCGTCCTCTCTCTGTGTCCTCAGACTCTGTCTTTATTCGTCCTCTCTCTGTGTCCTCAGACTCTGTCTTTATTTGTCCTCTCTCTGTGTCCTCAGACTCTGTGTCTGTCTTTATTTGTCCTCTCTCTGTGTCCTCAGACTCTGTGTCTGTCTTTATTCGTCCTCTCTCTGTGTCCTCAGACTCTGTGTCTGTCTTTATTTGTCCTCTCTCTGTGTCCTCAGACTCTGTGTCTGTCTTTATTTGTCCTCTCTCTGTGTCCTCAGACTCTGTCTTTATTCGTCCTCTCTCTGTGTCCTCAGACTCTGTCTTTATTCGTCCTCTCTCTGTGTCCTCAGACTCTGTGAGGCTGGTCCATGGGTCCAGTCTGTGCTCAGGACAACTGGAGGTCCACTGGGACCAGTCCTGGACCTCAGTCTGTGAAGAGGACTTTGACCTGAGGGGTGCAGAGGTGGTCTGCAGGGAGCTGGGCTGTGGGGCTCCTTCTCTCCTCCAGGGGGCGCTCTATGGAGAGGGGCAGGCTCCTCTGGGGCAGACGTTCCAGTGTGAGGGACATGAGTCTGCTCTGATGGACTGTACCAGGTCCAGCTCAGGGGACACCTGCTCATCTGGAAAAACTCTGGACCTCACCTGTTCAGGTGAGCTCTCATTCCAATAAACCTCAGTTCTATTCCACTTCTTTTGTTCATCATTTGTGTTTTTTTGACAGACCCTGATGAGGTCCGGCTGCTGGGCGGAGCCAGTCGCTGTGATGGGACGCTGCAGATAAAACACAATGAGGAATGGGTAAATGTGGCGTTTTTTGAAGAATCCCAGAACGCAGCGGCTGAAATGTGTCATCGTTTGGATTGTGGCTACGTGGTTTTTGGAAAAAGAGGTCCTTCTTCTGAACCTGCTTGGATGTTAAACTTCTTCTGTCTCCAGTCAACATCTTCACTGAGGGACTGTGTGATCATACGTGATATGTATAGTACTGACATTTATGTCCTCACCTGCTCAGGTAGTTTCTATTGTTTTAACTTCATATGCATTTATTTATTTTCTTTTAAAAATAGCAAATAATCTGTTTTCTTGATTAAAAAGTAGCATGTAATTACTTACTTTATGTTACACCCAACAGTTTGTGAATATGACCAAAGTAAACACAGAAGACGTAGAACAGACTGCAGCATAGTTTACACTTTTGATGAAAGAATGCAGTAACTACAAAAGTTAATTATTTCCTACAGATAGTCTCAATAATAAAAGCAATGGTTATGATCAAACCTGGAGCAGAGGCAGAAGGTGCTCGGCCGCTCGGGTCGACACAGAGCAGTGCACTTCTGCAGCAGGCCTCCTCACTTCTGTGGCAGGAGTTTAACTCATTTTGGTCGTATGTCATATCTTCAAACTGGTTTAACTGACAATGACCAAACAGCTGTTTGTCTTGTCCTCAGACTCTGTGTCTGTCTTTATTTGTCCTCTCTCTGTGTCCTCAGACTCTGTGTCTGTCTTTATTGTCCTCTCTCTGTGTCCTCAGACTCTGTCTTTATTCGTCCTCTCTCTGTGTCCTCAGACTCTGTCTTTATTCGTCCTCTCTCTGTGTCCTCAGACTCTGTGTCTGTCTTTATTCGTCCTCTCTCTGTGTCCTCAGACTCTGTGTCTGTCTTTATTGTCCTCTCTCTGTGTCCTCAGACTCTGTGAGGCTGGTCCATGGGTCCAGTCTGTGCTCAGGACAACTGGAGGTCCACTGGGACCAGTCCTGGACCTCAGTCTGTGAAGAGGACTTTGACCTGAGGGGTGCAGAGGTGGTCTGCAGGGAGCTGGGCTGTGGGGCTCCTTCTCTCCTCCAGGGGGCGCTCTATGGAGAGGGGCAGGCTCCTCTGGGGCAAACGTTCCAGTGTGAGGGACATGAGTCTGCTCTGATGGACTGTACCAGGTCCAGCTCAGGGGACACCTGCTCATCTGGAAAAACTCTGGACCTCACCTGCTCAGGTAAAAAGGGGCGGGGCTTTTATTTGATTCTCATGGTCCTACTTTTCTGCTGTGATGGTATTGAGTGAGTTTCAAAAATTTGAAGTGCATTTTAAAGAAAAGAAAATCAAACAAAAGAAAATCTCTTGGTAGCTGAGTTTGTTTTCTTTTATAAACAAACTGAAATTCTCATTACATAATACATAATAAAATATGAATAAAACATAATAAAACAGCCTCTTCTCCGTCCAGAGCCAGTCAGGTTGGTGGGACGGCCCAGTCGCTGCGCTGGGACTCTGGAGCTGAGGCACCAGGGCGAGTGGAGACCTGTGGATGACTACTATAATCCCTGGGACCTCACCATTACAGCCGCTGTGTGTCAACAGCTGGACTGTGGTTCAGCTGTTTCTGGAAGAACAATAGAGGTTCTGTACAGGCCTGTGTGGCTGGTGTCACATCCCTGTTTAAAGATGTCCTCCCTGAAAGAGTGTGTGCTAATGGGAGTTAACATCGGCCGGAATCTGGGCATCGAGGTGGTGTGCACAGGTAACAGTGGGAAAAAAAAAAACAGGGAAAACAATAATAACAATAACAATAACATTTTAACACCTTCCAAACAGAAGTGAATTGAGGATACAGAAGACAATCAAATAAATGCCCTTTTTACATTTTTGTTACTATCTCAGCTATAAGCTATATTACTTTTTAAAGTAATAATCATGCACCAAAATATCTTTTCTTATGTCAATATTTTTAGATGATGACCATTTGCACCTGTTTAAACTTTGAAGAGGTGGTTTATCCAATAATATCCTCTCTGTCCTTTCAGATTTACTGAGTCGTCCCAACATCTCTCTGTCTGTCTCTGCTGACGGGGTCTCCCAGGCCCAGCCTCAGGGGCTCCGTGTGCTGCTGGGCTCAGACTTCAGCGTCTCATGCTCTGTCCAGCCTCAGTTTCCAGGAGGCTTCTTCCAGCTCATCTCTCCCACTGTGGACCCAGCTCAGAACCACACCCTGCCAGCTGTCAATCACTCCGCCCACTTCCTGTTCTCTGACGCTGGCTCCGCCCACAAAGGGGGCTACACCTGTGTTTATCACCTCCATGTTTTCTCCCACAACTTCTCCTCTCAGAGCCAGACCCTCTATCTCTCTCTCGGAGGTACACTGGACATATATATTGTCTTATTAGCACATAACATAAAAATAGGAACTTGTGTAATAGGATTTAACAGTTTATTCCAATCTGGTGGTTTTCTGTTGCAGCCCGTGATTCAGATCTGATCCTGAGGGTGGCGCTCATCCTCCTGTTGAAGCTCATATATATCCTTGCCTTCTACTTCTTCTACTGGAAGGTACGATTCAGCTTTATTAAGTGGATTCACATTTGGTTCAAAAACACAATGGCCTTCATTTGATTAAACTTTAAAGCGATAAATACACTCAGATTTACGCCCCAAAACACCGCTGGATTATATATTTTATATGTCCATTTAATATGTATTTCAGGTGACTTTTTTGTTGTTTTCTCCTTAGAAAGTTTCTCGTATTTGCAGAACGTTTAAAACTTTTTATGAGCTAGTTTTGTGGTGAGTGGACTAAGGAAACAGCAGCTGATACTGTTCAAAATACTCTTTTTATACACTGTATGATAAGGATTTTCACGGATGTATTATTAGACCTTATTGTTATATTATAATTTATTGTAAACTATATGAGACAATATTATAATACATTTAATTTGTTATGTTAGAGAATTTATTTTTTATTTGATGATTTTCTTAGGGGTAGCTTATAATCAACCCCTTCCATTGGAGGGCCAAGGGGTAGGGCTAAGGGGTAAATTAGAGAATTCAGATTAGGCGTTAAGTTTAATCAGAGCTGTGTGCTGCCTTCTTTTTTCAGGCCAGCAGAGGGCAGCAGCCAGGACTACAGTGACTTCATCCTGATCAGTGAAGAGATCAAGCTCAGATTTTCCAAATGTACATATGCATTTTTAAAAGGTAATGGACATATTTTCAGGTTATATGAATAAAATGAGTTGAATGAGTGAATCAGACCCCAAACACGTGATGAAAACTGTGACATAAAGAAGATCATGTGTGACGCTAGAGTCATGCAAGACAACTCTCTCCTGATTAAATCATTTACTGCTTTGTTTTTTACAGTGACCATGTTATCTTTATACATGCATCATAATGATATATATTTTCTTATAAAACAGAGAGAACAGTTACTTAAAAATAGCCTCAAGCTGTAATAACGATTTAATAATAACTAATTAAACTTCACAGCAATCTCAAATGTGTCTCTAAAGGAAGCAGGGGGTTAAGCTTGGTACTGTCTCACTTATATTTATCTGTTCAAATGTCACTTTTACAATACTCTTTGAACTGAACAGCAGCATGTTGCAGTATTCTGGAAGGCTACTGCTTTAGACATGACAATTCCAAATAAAAAGCTTTTGCAAGAAATGAACATTGTGTGTGTTTTTCAATGTTAAACAAAGCATTAACTGAACTTAAAACGATTATTCTTTTGCATCTCGAGGGTCTGGAGCTGCTGCTTTGGACAACAAAGTCGTATTAAATTTCTTGTAATGGATTTATAGTAATAGAACGTTTTTTTTAAAATGACGCTTTTTGTTCCTCTTGTGCACAGAACCTGCCAAACATGACAAAACTAACATAAATGAATGGCTTGGGTCCAAATCCAGCTCAGGGTTTTTTTTGTTTGTTTTTTTTTTTTTGCTGTGTTACTATCTCCACTGACCTATTTATTTATTTATTTATTTATTTATTTATTTTACTGTGTGTGCAAATGTTAGCATCACATTGACAGGCCACAGCATACATGAATAAATGCTTTAACAGTTGGATAAACACAGACTATTTGTCATAAAAAAGAAAGATCATGAAGGATATCTTTGGACTACTTTCTTTCCAGGCAGCTTTGGCAGATACAGCCTGTGATTCCTGGCAGTTTAATCATTTGTGTCAACAATTCTGGGTTCACGGCTTCGAATGTTTGACCCAAAGTGACAGTTCTTACCAGAATATGACCGTAACATGAATCTAACTAAAGTAATAAAACACTTTTTCATGTACCTTTATTATTTTTGAATTCTTACTGTAAACAAAACAGAGTCAAAGTTGATGGAAAACGTCTTCTGGACAGAAAAGCCAGTGTCAGTTTTATGAATCGTTAGAGTGCAAACATTTCAGCAACAGCAAACAAACAAAGCAAATACATTTACTTTTACAGACGGGAAACAGCTCCCTTCACAGCTGAGTAAAGTCCAATGCTGCAGGCTTTCAGACCCTAGACTGTTTTAACAGTTTAAGACAGTCTAGGACCAAGACTTCAATTGGTCGACATGGTTGGCTGGACAGTCCCCAGCGTTTTGGCTTTTATTTTTTCATTTCTCTACTGCTGCAATGGACAGAGACAGTAAGCATTGTTTACTCATTTATTGTTTATTGTAAATATAGACACACATTTAAAATGCTTAATTTTTTCTACTGTGAAAGAAATGCCGTGCACTTTTGCAGATGCAACTTTTTCCATCACAAATGACGTTGGATACTGGGATGAATATGTCCACAGGATCTTTTGACATTTTCGGTTTGGGTTGTTTTTCTGAATGACTTAGACATTATTTTGAGGCTCATGAGACACTAGTATCACTGTCCCAAGAGAACTTTTTTTGGTATCACAACAGTGTTGTTTTTTTAAAATAAATGTTTACATAAAAGTTCACTGACATAATTTTATCTGCAAGGCTCTGAAAGATTGTCTTTCCAAAGAGACATTAATGGCTACTTTAAGGAGAAGACTGAAAGAAGTTGTAAGAAGGAGTTCTGATTAAAATCTGATTTGACAAAACTCAAGGTGTTCAATAAAATAAACAGATTCACTTTAATTCATGAAGTGCTAGTGGGACATGTTTTAGGCGAGTTGCAGTAGAGAGTCAAACCATTTACTATGATTTAATGAGTAGATGCTAAATTGTTGGTCCTCTTTTCGCTCTGGCTCCCTCTGGATCATATCTAGCACCAGGCTGTCACATGATCATTTCTTGAGCCACTCTGGGAATAGATATAGCCCTTCTATCTTTGTTAAGGAAGTCTGACTCTGGTCCGGCATGTGCAGGCTACTGGAACAGTTCATGGTTGTGGACCAGTCTCGCCTGTGGTTTAAGCTTTAGGGGTTTTTTGTTGGTCTTTGGGAAACTGGGTCCAAGTAGAAATAGTTATTGTAACAGTGAGAACAGTATAAATAGCAGCATAGCCCCAATGTTTAAGTCGTCGACGTTTGCATAAACTCGTCCGTCTGACTGTCGATTAATTTTGTTGCTGCTGTTTTATTGTTTTACTGCACACGTTGTTTTATTGTTAAGCACTTTGTAAACTTTGTAAATAATGCCTTTCTGGGAGGGTTCTTGAAACTGTGCTGACAAGGTGAATGTCTTGCTCTGTAGAAGTTTCGTCCTTGTGGCTCCAAATCTGATAAGGACAGACAGCCCAGAGAACATCTTCCTTCAGGCCAGTGATTTTAGCGGTAGCTCCATCGATGTGACCATTACCATCAGAGACTTCCAGACAGCGGAGCCGCTGTCCAAACACTCTGCAACACTCAACAGTGACAATAACTTCCTCACTGTTACGTCCATACAGGTCAGTCCTAACACAGTCTGTGAGGCTGGTTGAGGTAAAAGACTGGAGAAAGGCTGGGCCATAAATCAAATTGAGTTGACTCAATTGAGTTTTTAATTTTTAATTTAAAAAAAATAAAAAAAATGTGTATATATATATATATATATATATATATACATATATATATATATATATATATATATATATATATATAATATATAATTGAGTCAACTCAATTTGATTTATGGCCCAGTCTTTCTCCAGATATATTGTTTTGGCATTACCATTGTGTTACAACTGACTCCAGATCAGATTGTAACACCAGGTTGGGTAATGAGTAATAAAAAACAAACTTAGAAAACTCTTTAGTCACATTTTCACAACAGTTTTGACCCAAAATAAACTAAAGAAGACGCTCCTGCTGTAGAGTAGCCTACATTCAGTGACTGTCACTTTTACTCTCATTACAGAAATTAATCCACAATAGCAGACAACATTGTCTTTTCTCATTGAGAATGATTGTAATAAGAGTTTAAGCTGTCCCTGTCCCCTGCAACCATCATAATAGCTCCATGCCACTTCCCTTGTGAGCCCAGAATGAAACGACTATATCTATATATATTTATATGCACTGTCTTGTGGCTCAGCAAAATCCTTGCTGCTTTCAACAGAGATCAATGAATTCTTGACACAAAAACAAACTGACCCTTAGTCCAAGCAGCCGTCAGCATTTTGTCTCAACCTGCCTTTGGCTTCAGTCACTTGAGTGAAATAATGGTCACACCCCTGAGTAACTTTTGACCAGAGCTCAGTAGAAACCAGGCCTATCTCACCCACAGTCATTTTTTAAAGTAAGCAGGAGTTCTGAAAGCGTTTAACAAAACTGCTTCTGTTCAATGGTGTGTATTTTATCAGATTAGATTGCTTTTGCTCAATGCTTTTAGTCTAAATGTGTGATTTTGACAAAACAAAGCTGAGACACGGTGCTGAAGTGACACACAAAAATACATAACAGAACTAACATAAACTAACAACAGAAAAAATATTAGTTCTGTAGTTCTTCCTGTGTCTGACTTCAATCCCAGGTGCCGTCCCACGGTTTAAAACGTGATGAGAAGGCAAATAAGTTTGTGGTTCTGAAAGTCCAGTTTGGAAGCCACCACACTGAAGAAAGAGTCATCATGGTGTCCTTTCAGGCCGGGTACATCTTCATTCAGACGGACAAGCCAATTTACAGACCAGGGGACACTGGTGAGAGCTGCACATACGACATTAATCAATATATCACTTTTCATTTTTAAGAAGCTGCAAAAAAATCTGAAATAGTTCTTAAAAAGTTTCTACTCGCTTCACGCACACAGCTTCAGTTTTTTTATATGAAACAAACCAAAATGATGCACACACCAAATGTAATTGTACTGTATTTTCTTCTGCAGTTCAGATTCGTGCTTTTGTGTCATCACTGTCCTTCAAGGCCAGTGATGCCACTGCCATATCATTGGATATAAAGGTAAAATATATATATATAGTCTAATATTGCATTGTTTATGTGAAAGCTGCTTGTAAACAGCACTGACATCAAGCTATGTTCACACTTGTGGCCCACTTCATTTAGTTTACACAAAGAAAACCGTTTATTTATTTTGGTCCAGTTCTGTGCTAATCAGACAGCTCCACTGTGATGATTTGATTTTGAAAGCATCTGTTAACGAGACAAGAACCCAACTCATGTGGCTTTATGATTGTTTTGTTGTGAAGTTAGTGCTATATATGATTGAAAAATACAATTGTATCCCATTTCTTGTATAAAAGTATCCTGATACATCTTAAAACTCAACATTCATCACCCATTTTACCATGTTTTAATTTAAAATGAACCCAGCTGGAACAAATTGGTTTTTAATTTTTCCCTTTAGTCTCCCTACCCTTTTTCCCTTTTTTATTTTATTTTTGCTGATGGTTAGGCTCTGACCAAGACAATAAAGATATCTGTCTTTTTGTTTTAAAGAATCCTGAAGGTGTGATTGTCGAACAGAAATCTAGAGTGAGATCTATAAATGGGGTTTACAAAAGATCGTACCCTCTTCCGGACATTGCAAGGTAAGAGTCTTCTTGTTTTAAACAAGAAAACATGGCTAGAACATATTCGTGATATAAGAAAGTTACTTCTCGTCCCGGTGATAAACATGTCTTATCCTTACAGTGAAGGAAAATGGATTATTGTTGGAAAGTTCGACCACTGGCCCCAAAACAACTTTAATGCAACATTTGAGGTGAAAAAATACGGTATGTTCCATGTACTTGTATTACATGTGTTTCTTAGTTTTATTCTCCGAGGAGTGTGCTAAAGGCTACATCCACAAAAGGAGCTCATCACTCCATCTAGTGGCACCAAAGTGATATAACACACCACCTTTATGTTTATAATGGTGCAACAATCAAACCATCAAGTCTTATTTACAACAACTCATTAATTAGAAAAAAATACTGCTAACAACCCATGTGTTCACATAAAGATGGAGATTGTTCTAAAGTAATTATTGCTACGTTCTCTTCTTTTTGTCTAAGTGCTTCCTGCCTTCAATGTCACTTTAATACCAAACAAACCGTTCCTGGATGTGGACGACTCTGAACTACAAGTGGAAATCAAAGCAAGGTGTGTCCAAAAAATAAATAAAGCAAACTCAGTTTGTTTAATGATGAAAAAAGTATGTCTCAATGATAGACTGATAAATCTAGATCTAACACAACTCAATCAATTCAATAGTCTCTCACCGAGTGCTTAACTTTTTACTTGTCTGTGCTAAAAACGTGTTTGTTTCTGTGATTGTATTGATGCAAGGTACTTTTACGGAGAAGCTGTGAAGGGAATGGCTTATGTTGTGTATGGGCTGAAAAAAGACCAAAAGATGATGAGAGCGCCTAAAGTGAAGCAAGTGGAAATGGTAGGTCACTATTACCCAAAGACTTTTCTATACTTTACACATGCACAATAAAACAATACAACCATTCAGAAGAACAGAGCATTACACAATTTCAGTTAACGGTTACTATTGGTGGGTCATGTTGAGCTTCACTAAAGTCTTGTTTCCACTGGGACAGTGCAGCAAGGGTCGGGTCAGTTCTGGCACGTCTCCAAAGTGTCCCCTAAAAATATATCAAACATCGGCCTGGGGTCCCAAGTGGGTCTACTATTTGGAAAAGATGGAGCTAAACATTGCAGTCGGCTGTTTGGACGATAGATAATCCTCACTCGAGACAAAACCAGAAAAGAGAGCAAAAGCATTAAACAGAAATATTTCTCAATTAAATTAAGCCATGTTCTTGTTCAGTCAAACAGAAAACATGCAAAATGTACCTTTTTAAAGCTAGTGTTTATTATCAACAGTTGTTTGTGGTTTTAAACAGAGTCAGTATCGGCTCTCCTTTAATGAATTTAAACATTGTATTTATGGTCTACACTGCATTAAACACAAGCAGAACCTGTACAAACTCAAATATTGAGTCTAAATGAGAGGAAACTGCTGCAGATATGAATTTAATGTTGAGAAAGATGGGAATAAACATAAACAGTTGAATGTTTCCTGCAGCAGCTGAACCTCCAGCCTCTCACTGATACAACAGGATTTATTCTCTTTTTATTATTATTATTATTGTTGTTGTTGTTGTTGTTGTTGTTGTTATTGTTATTATTAGCATACAACTTTCAAAAGTCTGCTTCAAATACATTTTATATCTAATATATCTACATGTTTGCTTTGAAATTGTATGAACAAAATCAGTTATCAGTTATCAGTCATAAATGTCCTTAACACCTTAAACTGTGAAACACTAGGAACAAAAGGTGTTATTACTGTAAACTGTGTCATTTTAAAACAATTATACTCTATTGAAAACTTGATACTTCACAACCTTTAAGTCTTAAAAAATAAATTTAAGTGCATTTATTTCACTAGAAATGATCTGTCTGTCTGATACATGATCTATTTAAAATAATGCAGTTGCAAATGAATGGATTTAAACATTTATTTTATTTTAAATGACTTTGCAGCTAGGAGACGGAGGGACTCTGCAACTAAGCATGGCTGAAATAAAACAAGCGTGTGAAGTGCAATCTGGAAATGCACGACCGGACTGTGCTCCTAGATCTTTGGTGGACAGCTATGTGTACATCAAAGTGTCTGTGCTCACCGAATCAGGTAAAGATCCACAACAAAACCAAAGGGCTACTCCAAGAACCAAGCCACCTGATAAACTAGGATTATTTGGATAAGTCTGGCTTATTTTGCTGAGCAGGATGGTTCAACATATGAATGACTGCTACTGACTTCTAACCAATAAAATGTCTGCTAGTCCACAAATATAGACTGTTTCCAGAAAAGTAAACATACCCTTCAGACCTAAACATTTCTCAACTCATGAATTACATTATGGTTTATGGTAAATGTGAAGCAACTGCAGTTTGTGCTTAGTCTTTCAACTTTGACTTTGTTTATTCTTCTCAAACAATCAATCACAGGAAACACAAAAAGGCAGAAGCTCCTTATCAAAAAACTAATTCAAAGGTATTTACATACACAAACATCCATGTTATATACAAATGTATATGTACATACACTTTTGTATATTACATGGAAAGTTATGTCATTAGAGATGTGCATAGATAGATATAAATATAAATGTGCTATTGCAAAATGGCAATTAAGCAAATATGCACAGTCCCCACTGTGAAACTAATAAAGGTTTTTATGTTTATCAGACAAACAGACAAATGATTCTGTTTGCAACATGTCATTAGCCATTCCCAACGTCAAGACTGTTGTGACCCATTTAAAATAAAAAAAGAACCTGTGCCATCCACTTAAATCTTATAATAATTAAATAATTTATTTTTATGTGAGTAATGTAGATAACCTCTGTTGGCACACCTGCAGTGCCTTTGTGGCCCACCAGGGGCAGCGGCCCACTGTTTGGAGTTAATTATGTTGGATTGTCTGGATGTACCAGACTTATATGCAACAAATAATAATAATAATAATAATA
This sequence comes from Rhyacichthys aspro, assembly GCA_036850595.1. NCBI lineage: Eukaryota > Metazoa > Chordata > Actinopteri > Gobiiformes > Rhyacichthyidae > Rhyacichthys > Rhyacichthys aspro. The sequence continues at coordinate 3,511,298 of CM072160.1, forward strand.
ATAATAATAATAATAATGTCTCTCTCAGACAGACAGCCCTTCACAGACTCACTGTTATTCACTCTGTCTCTGCTGCAGGTTTGTCAGAAACAAGGCACTTCCAGTCGATATAAATCTGTTTCTGAGACAGTAGGACCTAAAGTCCAAAGGGAACTGTGTTTCTTTTTGAATCCACTGATAATATTGTACAGCTTTAGACAGACAGGCACCAAACCCAGGACTCCACTTGGGACCTGAGTCACGTCCCGGCTCAGGACCCAAAAGGTTATTATTATGAGCCGATAAAGCACTGAATCTCGGCTGATACTTTACTGTAATTGCACCATTTTCAGGGCGAAGTCTGCCTTATCAATAATACGACTCATCTGCCCACATTATCTCGTATAAGCTGTCAAATCCTCACAGTGTCTCCAAGTCTGCACTCCTCTACACTCTGCATCTGAACGTCTTATAATAATCCACATCTTGTTTTACTAATGGCGTAATCCTTGTTTTGGTCTGGGTTTTGTTCCTTTATTTACTTCTGATTTAGTCCTGCTTTATTCTAAATATTAGTCCTGATTTAATCTTGTTTAGTCCTTGCTTTAGTGGAACTATGTAATGTTATTTCTTCCTTAAAGTCACAGTAATCTAAGATAAAACTAAACGTTAAGGAGTCTTTGGATGTAAAGGCTGACTATTGTCTTGTATATGTCCACAGGCGGAGACCTTGTTGAAGCTGAGAAAAGCAACATTAAAATTGTACACTCGCCTTATGTTTTAACCCTAAAAAACATGCCAAAGTACTTCAAACCAGACCTGCCCTTTTATTTTACAGTGAGTAGTGTCTTTTTTTGCTCCTTATAATTGGACCAATATGTCATGGTTTATGTTGAGCAACGTTGAATAATTCTAGGGAAAGTTTCTGGGTCAAGCTGTAGCGAAGAAGTAGGTAAGTCAAACTCAAAGTGATGAGGGGCCGCAATAGAAAATAAGAATCATTTCAGGGGCCGAAGATTGTGACACTTGGAACGCTTTTATTAAATTTGTGTAAAGTTTCATCTTCATTTGAGTTTTGCAAAAGTTATCTTTAACATATTTTTTATTCCTTTTATGGAAACTGGTTTTAGTGGGATTTGAACAGGTTATAGTTGCATTTAAATAGGGTTTAGATGTATTTGAACAGTTTTTAGTTGGATTTAAATGGGTTTTATTTGGATTTGAACAGGTTTTAGATGAACTTGAACGGGGTTTAGTTAGATTTGAACAGGTTTTAGTTGGATTTGAACAGGTTTTAGTTGGATTTGAACAAGTTATAGTTGGATTTGAAAAGGTTTTAGATGATTAATAAAACCCGATCAAATCCAACTAAAACCTTTTCAAATCTAACTAAAACCTTTTCAAATCCAAATAAAACCTTTTCAAATCCAACTATAACCTGTTCCAATCCAAGTAAAATCCATTCAAATCCATCTAAAACCTTTTCAAATCTAACTAAAACCTTTTCAAATCCAAATAAAACCTTTTCAAATCCAACTATAACCTGTTCAAATCCAAGTAAAATCCATTCAAATCCATCTAAAACCTTTTAAAATCTAACTATAATCTGTTCAAATCCAAATAAAATCCATTCAAATCCAACTATAACTTGTTCCAATCCAACTAAAACCTTTTCAAATCCTACTATAAGCTGTTCAAATCCAAATAAAATCAATTGAAATCCAATTAAAACCTGTACAATGAGAGGTGTTCGTGTCAAGAAAAGGCCCCGGGGCAGATCAGGGACTAGCTGGAAGGACTAGTTCTGCATAAACCTATGACATCAGGGTTGTTACTTTCTTCAAACCTGCAAATATGGTTTGGGCCAAAGAAGGCTACTGTGAAGTGTTCATTAGAGCTGATGACGTCTCTGAACTCGACAGATCCATGTGACGTATCACGACGGCTCCCCAGCAGATAACATCCCCCTCAAGGTGAATCTGCTGAGCCACCCACTGACGAGCCGCCAGGGCACAGCCACCGTGTCCTTCAACATGCCCAACCAGGCGTCTGAACAGAAAATCATTGTATGTACCACGCTCATCAAATGTAAAACTCACATAAATACAACAGACAACAGAGCAACTTAGCACGTAGCGCTGTAGTTTGAATAAGCAGCTCCACATCAACAACATTACCTGAGCATTTTTGTCCATTTCTTCGTCTATTCCCAGGTGACGACCGCCAAGGATAATCTACATGAGAGCAAACAAGCCGTAAAAGAAGTGACGGTTCAACCATACAGCACCAACCAACCCAACTACTTGTACATCCACGCGAGACAAAACAAAGTGCAAATGAGAGAAACGTCATTTGAGATGAGCATTAAATCTGAGAGAAAGAACGAGGTTAAAGAAATCACGTACCTGGTGAGACACTGCCGTAGTGTTAGTGCTCGGCCTGGTTTAGGTCTGGTATCTTATTGGTTTAAACAGGAAGCTGGACGCAGGTATATGGCTCTTTTCTATCAACATCGGCACCACTTTACATTAATCACGTCTAAAACATTTTCATTCAAACAGAAGTCACTACATTTACACCAACATCTTAGTGGGACTATGATCATAGTTCAAACTAGCCGTCGAACTGGAGGTGTGTCTTTGAATTTATGAGCACAAAGAGAATAAAGCTATTGAAGCCACAGTGCTCTGCTCAGACTGAGAATTTAAAAGCATTCATCTTGTGTTAAATGTAATGTACAAAGACAGACAAAGATGTTTACATGCATTTCAAAAGTCAAATCGTTGTCAGAATCATTTGAATTTCCATTGTTTCACCAATTTCACTTGGATGTAATCACAATTAATGGAGGCAGGGAAGGGTTTAACGTGAACTGGAGGAGCTAGAATCAAACTACCAACCCTCTGGTTATTGGACAGCCTGCTCTTTCAGTTTATTTTGTTATTAGATTATTTCCTGCTTCTAGGCATGACTATGTTTGATTTTTGTTCCGGTTCAGACCATGTTTTCTCCTGATTTAGCCCTAGGTTTAGCGCTGGGTATAAACACACTCTGTTTATTCGTATTAAAGTACAAATTCATGCTAACTCTTTTTAAAATCTTGTCAGATCGTCAGTAAAGGCAAGATCCTGGAAGCCAAGCGTCAAAGCGTGATCCACCAACAGGTCACAACAGTCACGACCAAAGTCACGGCCGAGATGATGCCATCGTTTCGCTTTGTGGCGTTTTACACTCTTTCTGGACATTCAGAGGTGGTATCTGACTCCATGAAACTGGAGGTGGAGGAGAGTTGTGCGAAACCGGTGAGTACCTAAAACAAGAACAGGCTAACAAAGCAACACAAAGCACAAAAAAGTCAAAGTCTACTTTATTGTTAATTCTGCCACATGTTCAGCACATACAGAGAATTGAGAATTACGTTACTCTCTTCCCTTGCTGCATACAATAAAATAAGTAGTAAATGTGAGAAGAAACACAAGTAAAGGCAAATCTATTTATAAAAGAATAAAAAAAGTACAAAAAATAAATACAACATAAGGCACATAACAAATCAGTGCAAAGTGTAAACAAAATGTTTGTTGTAATGGCAGTGCAAAAAGTGTAAACAGTACAGATACAGTGGGAAGAAAATAAATAAATAAATAAATAAATAAATAAATAAATAAATAAATAAATAAATAAATAAATAAATAAATAAATAAATAATGGGTGTGAATTGCTGATGGGAGTAAGGGATTGAGACGGTTTAATCCCAACCAAAAAAGATAAGTGCTATCATATGCTAAAGCTAACAGTTTAATATGTTCCAGTGTAATTCACTTCATTAATCCCCAAGAGGTAATTCAAATGAGTTGATTCAGGCTTGATCTTCTTCAAACTTCAACCAGGACTCAGTGAAAAGGAAAAGGATTTGTTGTTTTTCAGAAGAGCCTCATCAGTCTTATTTGTCAAGGAGTTTCCCATTAAACTGTTGACAAAAATGACTTGTATGTGTATGTATAATATATTATAGAGTCTCAGGCTTATAGAACAGAATATAATAAAGAACATCTGGTGTACAACAGGGCACATATTAGTATTTGGTATATATTATAAAAGAAAAATACACTCTATGAACCTTGGTGTGAGCTGCTACGGGCGATGACGAATAGACAAACTATGAAGCCTCTAAAAGCTTAAAATTTGATCACACCCAAAATTTTCTTTACAAAACAACATAACAATAAGGTTTGGACAAGTTAAAACAACATTATGTGGCTTTTCAGACTGTACAAGAAAAGGAGACAGGCACTAAGTCGGATATGGCTCTCTTAACCTTTTAGACATATCTTTTAAATCTTCCTCAAACTTTTTTTCTCCTGCAGTTGGTTATCGGTCCAAAGGACAACATCCTGACAAATTTAAGGCCCGGGAAGTCTACGCTAAAGCTGGAGATCCGAGGTGAACCGCTGGCTCACGTCAGTCTGGTGGCAGTGGACCAGGCCGTGTACCTGCTCAGCAAGAACCGATTCAACCAGAGACACGTCAGTAACCGGTTTATAAAAACACACACTAATCTAGATTTTTTGGACGAAACCAATTCTATCTTTTTCATTTTTGTTTCATTCTTCTTGTATTTTTTTTTTCTGTAAATGTCAGCCATTTCTTTTAAATGACTTTGTGCTCGTTTAGATTTTGGATGAGGTGGAAAGCAGAGACATGGCCTGCACTTATGGAAGCGGAAAGAATTCAATGGGAGTTTTCTATGATGCTGGGTTGGTTTTTGCATCCAGCGCCGGGCCTTCGACGGAGAGCAGACAAGGTACGGCACCCACTAATGGACACTTTTTCATTTATGCATTTATAGTTACATATTTTGTTCCTTGTAGGTTATTCATTATTTAAAACATCTAAAAATACAGATAAAAGGTTGCACTTTCAGGTCTGTGGGTTTTACGAGATGTCTAAGCTGGATGTTACACTTGCTGTTTCTAATAATGGTCACAAGGAAACCCCTTATCCATACAACTCCACAAACCTCATCAGACATTTGAAAGGAAGTCACATGAATGAACTAAGACTGAGAGGAGTGGCTCAGCAAACAGGAGCGAGCCACCTTCAGCGCTGTAGGAACACTGTAGATGAGGAAAGGAACAAACATGCCACAGTGTCCCGTGGTGTGGAATAAGAAAGTAGTGAGATAACGTTGGGGTTTTCGGTATCACAAAGGCAGTTCATCGAGGCTCTTAAGATCTGTTTGGAAACTTACAATGAACTGCCCCAGAGCAGTTGAAGGTCCAGTTAGAGGATAGAAACACAGCCTTCTGAACAGTCAGGGATGAGCTTTGTGGCACAGGGCCCAGAACCGTACCATTAGTTGGTAGATAAGTGGTTTCTGACAGCCTTCTACTAGTTTACCTCTGTGTTACTCCTTTAAATGGCATTGCAATAGAAAGAGAAGAAGAAAAACTTTTTTTTAGAGACCTGCATGTGGCAGCGGTGTAATAAATCATAAATCACAGAACCCTGTTACTGTACATTCATTGTAAAATAGTTTTTTTATCCTTGTCTCCACAGAGCTGACATGTCGAGACAATGCCAGGAGGAGGCGCTCTGCTGCTCTGATGGAGCACCAAGCTCAGCTCAGTGAGAACAGATTTCAAAGAAAACTCAATGAAAACCTTAGAACTGGAGTGTATATAAACGGTGTCAGTGTTAAATGTTTAGTTGATCTTTTTCAGTGGGAGGGTTCGAGGAAAAGCTGCTCCAGCGCTGCTGTCGGGACGGCCTGAGAGGGGTGGCCATGCTGTACTCCTGTGAACAGCGCTCCCACTTCATCACAGAGGGACCTGAGTGCATCAAAGCTTTTCTTAAATGCTGCGAATTCTACAGAAACAAAGTTAACGTTCAGATGTTGAAGCCAGGCGACTCAGATTTGGGACGAGGCAGTCAGTCGAGAAGTGGCTCCTCCTCAGACATTTCAGGTGATTACCCCCAACACCTGACGCAGACCTTGTTTGACCGGGAGACGTCTGAGCCCCTCTGTCTCATAGATTTGTGTCTGTCGTCATTTGAGGTAGGCAATAGTGCAAAGGGTCTTGCCTAATAACCCAGACTGGAAGATGTTGTCCTGCACTGGCCGGGATTTGAACCCGGGTCCCCTCAGTGCAAGTCAGGTGACTTACTAGTTACAATGTGGGTACAAAATATACACAATTGTATAAAATGTAATCTGTTTACCAAGCATTGTCTTTGCTCTGATAGCAAGAGATTCTTTAAGTTGTTGAGATTCATTCAGATTCAGACGCCAAACACACAAGCCACACAAGCAGTTCCAGTTCCAGTCCAAATCCACTGTCATGTACGTGTTTAAATAATATTGATCCTTATGGAAGTTATGAATGACTTGACAGATCCCAGTGAGAACGAAGCCTTGTCAACGCTGGGAAACGATGAGGAATTTGACATTGAGGAAGTTTATCTACGTGACAAATTAGACGATACATGGCTCTGGATGGATGTTGTCCTGCCCGAGAAAGTCGACATGAACGGGTGAGAAATGAACTTTTCACACAAAAAACCCCCCAAAATCAAATGTTATTAACCTTAAAACTTACATAATTATAATCTCATGAACGACTGTGGTCCACAGAGTGTCCACTTTTGTTGTGGAGCAACCAGTGCCAGACAGCATCACAGAGTGGTCTGCTCTCGCTGTGAGCTCCTCCCCACACACAGGTGAGACCAGGACTAAACCAGGACTAACCAGGACTAAACCAGGACTAACCAGGACTAAACCAGGACTAACCAGGACTAACCTGGACTTGTGACTGTGTTGGTGCAGGTTTCTGTGTGTCTGAGCCGTGGAACTTCGTGGTGGACAAGCCCTTCTTTGTTGATATAAAAATGCCATTTTCCGTCGCCAGAAATGAACAAGTGGAGATTAAAGCAGTGGTCTACAACTATCTGGAAGAAAACCAGGACGTAAGAACAACACAGTAGTTCACTCGACTCCGAAAAGAAAACACCAAAGCCTCATTTTAGTTTTGTTGAAGTACGTAGGAAGCTGTTTAAGGGAGTGGTCTCAGACTCCACTCTCCTCCAACAGCGGCTCAGTAACTTTTCCTGCTTCTTTTATTAAAAAAAAGTCAAACCGGATCAATTTTTCACCACAAAATACTAATATGTTACATTAAATCAAAGTTTAGAGCTGATCTGAAATGTTTATCTTTGGAATTTACTGTTGTAGTGATCCTTGTTAAGAACACTGTGTTGAAGCATTGCCAACATTTTTTCATGTTCAATTTGCTCCAGTTTTTTCAATTTTTTATCTTTTTTGAGCTGTTTCTCTATAAAATAAGTCATATTTTCAACAGAATAACCCATTTCCTTGGTTTATTTCCTTGTTCCTTCGTTGTTGACGTCAGTGTCGACCAATGGGAGCGTTCCTTTTTACCTGAAGTGAGCTGTGATTGGTCAAAATCCTGCTGTGGACTGATCATTCTCATCTATTAAAATCCTTCATTATAAAGACTAGATCACGTCTTAAGATCTCATTTTTTCACAGATGATTCCTGTTACAATAAGCTTTAGGAGATTACACTGTCTAAATGCAATAGTAAAAATAATCAGGTAATGGACTTTTAAGATAAGTGTGAATGCTTCCAGACAAAGCACCAATAATGTGCGCTTCCAACTGAACTCTGATACGGTTCAATTAAAGCGTGAAGCGTGAGTGAACCACAAATGAACCCAAACAGGAAGAGCAACATAAACTTCAGACCAAAATGTCACGTAACATTTAGTTTTCCTGAGAGCAGAAAACACGAACTAAAACAAAATGAGCCGATGGTAAACTTGGAGCACTGACAGGGTAAAATTCAATCCTTATTAGCATTTGGGCTAACAGCATCATCTAGTGTGTTTCTTTAAAAAAATTAACGTTTTAGTTTATGATTAATGTAAATTGTATGAATGTATTTATACAATTAATCTTCTGAGGTTGCATATTTATCAGTTTATGTCAGTATATTCACCAATTATGATACAGTAACTTTAACTTATTTAACTTTTACATTTATTTATGTTACAATTTACTGCTAACCGTGCAGGATCTGTTATAGCACCTCATGATGAACTCAACCTTAGTCTGAATGTGTTAAATTGGATGCACTATAATCTGATATTTGAACTGTGCTCAGGTGAATGTGATTCTGAAGAAGACTACTGATATGTGCAGCGTGGCCTTCAAACGGGACTACAAGCAGAAGGTGCGGGTGAAGGCCAAGTCGTCTCACGCTCTGTCGTTCACGGTGGTGCCGTTCAAAACGAGAAATATACCCATCGAGGTGGTGGCGTACATCACAGACGGCGGCCAAGATCGCATTCAAAAGATTCTCAAAGTGGTGGTGAGTAGACGATTATAAGAGTACCAAATATTATATAAAAACATTTGAATGGAGGACAGTGGAGTGCAACTATTATACCCATTATGGTTTTATTTTGTAAGAAAGACACTGCAGAGGTGATAGATTCGGGGTGGCGCTCTTTGCATTGCAACCAACGTCACTTTATGCTATTTTTGTCTGAAACAGTAAAAATGAATCTGATGACTAAAGCTAGAATTCAAACCAAACCAAAAGTTGTATCCATATCCCTTTTAAACCAATTCCAATCAAAATGTGTACATTGATGATCAAATATAATGAAGTAACTAAAGGCAGACAGAATTATTATCCATATTCAACAAAAGACTTTAATGTGGTCAGTCGCAGTACGATACTCTTTTACCAACTCACTCTTGAATGAAACTCACTTTTTAATATCATAAAATGAATCAAGTTAAAACTAAGAACAATAACTGAAAGCTGTGTTGCATAATGTATAATATTTACAGCCACTCACCAAACCCATAATCTTGCTCTTGTCAATAATATGATCTGAAAACAGCAGTATTAGAGGCAGAGCAGAACATAACCTGCTCCAGACCAGCTTTAATCCATAAAATGGTTCTAACACAAGATATCAGTCCAATCGAGCAAACAAATCCAAAGAAATAGGTAAAAGACAGGGTCAACTGGCAAACAACTAAAAAAAACACACAAGAAATAGCACAAGAAGAAGCACAAGACTCGGAAACAAGAAGAAAAGACAATAGACTTTAAAGGCTTGGGGTGTGGACACAATGAGACACAGTGGAAGAACATAAAGGGCAATTATTAAACAATCACAATGGAGGGAAATACACATGGGGCAGGAGGGGAGGTTAGAGAAATACCAAAATAAAACAGGAAGTCAAGCAAAGGTAAGAAACAAACACATCACCTAAAAAGCATAGCGTGTTCTGACACTTGTGCTGATAGAAACAACAAATGTAATTTATGGTAATTAAGAGTTTTTACAATATTACAACTATTGGGGAAAAAGCAGTTAGATAAAAGTCCACTAAAGCAGTAACATAGTGGAGTGTGGTTCTGTGGCCTGTACAGACGGAGGGAGTACAGAAGACTGAGTCTGTGAGCATCACTTTGGAACCCAATGATGGTAAGACCATTATTCATTTGGCTACTTTCTGCCCTTATAAAAAATGTTAAATTCATGTGATTTACAAATATAGAGGGCATCCTGCCTGATATGTCTGAATGTGCAACAGTTTATTGACCTATAGACGCTTTATAGTTTGTAGACAATGAGCTGCATGCAGTCATTATTAGCCTAGACTGTTAATATTAATGACTACCTCTGAAATACACTACTAATTATGTGTGTATCATAGAGTATTTGCTTTAAGACACTTTTGTAAGGCTGGAGTTGTAAGTTGTAACAAAATGGCCGCCTTACTGTTGGTAATTGAGAGCAGTTCCCTGGACTTTCTGCTCATAATCTCATTGCCATCATCAAACAAAATGTTTATTTTGGAAATTAGCAGGAGGTTTTGTGCTTCCCAAAATGTCCACCTCAGAATCACCACGGCCACACCCAATAACTAATGAGAACGTTTTTAATAACTTGATGGCACAAGTGTCTAGATGATGAGCAGGTTAGGAGCCTGTCGGATGAAAACCTTGAAGGAGTTTGTTAAAGAACAAGGGTAATATTCAGAGGGGTCACAAAGGTCCAAACAGGGCTTTGTGGTCGTAGTCAGAGCTCTGGATGTTTCTGACGCCTGCCTCGTGTTCACAGGGACACAGACCGTCAGAACAAGCAGGCCGGTCCTGAAGGGCCAGGTGCCCTACTCTGACGCAGTAACAAAGATCATATTCACAGGTGGGTTCCAGGACTAAACCAGAACTGAACTAAATCAGGACGAGGACTATATTCAGGAGAGTATACACCTTTATTAAGATTGAACCTTAAAGTTTTTATTCATGAAAAGCTATTTCTTCAAGTCTACTAATGTGGATGAGTGTTCTTGAGGAATGTGAGGCTGCAGAGTTTGTTTTTCATCAGAAAACAGAATCTTTTATGATGCTTCTATTGGTTACAGGAAATATTTTGGCAGAGAGCATTGACAACGCGATCTATGATGATGCTCTGGCGAGATTAATCCGAATGCCTTATGGGTGTGTGGAGCAGAACCTGGCGGCCATGACGTATCCCATCATCGCCGCTCAGTATCTGGAACAAACCAACGGCTGGATGAACGTAGGGGTGCAGCGCAAGATCGACGCTTTGAACTTCATCAACAGAGGTGACGCGTGAATGAAAGGAGCTCGTTCTTTAGTAATTTAAAACAAGAAGTAAGTGATCTGTGGTGGAACTGCTATATATTAAAACCTTCATCTCTTTCATTGAGAGTTTAGTCAGAAACATGGTTGTCCCAGTCTAGATGCTTTTTTTCTAAAACAAATAAATCAAGTTAAAGTCTGTGGGAACTCAAAAGTTGTTTATAGAGAATTATCCAGGTACCCATGTAAATTACACTCCTCTGTGGTGGAGAGGTTAGAGCACCGTGCTCGGGTGAATGAATCCAATGGGTCCCTGTCTGGGGTAAATGGAGCATTGCCAAAAGCATTGCCCAGCTACTCATCCGACTCTCTAAGGGGAAAAGCCCAAAGGAACTCACTTTTTTACCCATTTAATCATACTATACCTGGTCTATGGAGACAGACGTGGTTAAAATAAAAACCTGCTTTAATTTTACCTTCCCATTTCATCAAAAATAATAGCTCTTTTGAATTTAATGGAACCAACAAAAAAGTTGGGACAAGGAAACTAATTAGGTTTAATGGTAACAAGTCAGTAACATATACAGTATAAAAGGAGCATTTTAAAAAGAGTCTCTCAGAAGTAAAAGGTGGGCAGAGGTTCACCAATCTGCAAAAAAAAAAATAAAAATCTATGAACTGTGGAACAATTTCAGAAAAACGTAAAATTGCACTGTCCCACCGTCTACAGAAGATAATATTGTCAAAAGTAGAAAAATCCCTGTTCTGAAATCACTGCATGGATCAGGAACACTTTCTTTAATGTCCAAAACTCTCATAACCGATAATAATCATTAATAATCATTTCAGTTATTCTTGGTGTGCTTCTGCAATGCTAAAGGTAAACTCTCTACTAATGTCATTTTTCTTGTCACAAACATTGTCCAGAAAATAGTAATTGAAAGTTTGTATTTGTTCTTTCAGGATACACAAACCAGCTGTCGTTCAGAAGGAGTGACGGCTCTTACCCCCCGTACAGAGGGAACGGCCCCAGCACATGGTACTGCCACAGTAGCATTTAGCTTTCATAAAGTAACATCACAGAGACACAGGGAAGAAGACATCAGGGAAGCAGTTTCTTAGTAAAACAGACTGCTTCATTTGTTTGCATCTGGTGTAATACAACAAACCAGTTTTTAGGTTAACTTTAATAAATCTAGGATTAAACCGTCGTTCCAGAGGCTGTTCCATAAAAGTCACTCAGAAAAGCGTGGCTTACAGCCTGAATTCTAGCTTGTATTAGTGTAAAGGAAACGCTCACGTCCGCGAACATCCCTTTAACAAACGGAGTAAAGGCTCCATTTCCACTTCAGAGAGCATTAGAGTGAACAAACTGAGAAACAATTATCTCTCGCAGCATTTAACGTGTTTTATCAAAGTCACAAAGCGCTACGAGCTGCACAAGAATAACCCAACACAGACATAATGACTCTGTTTAAATAAAGAAACGCTAACACATGTAAATATACCTGATATATGGGACTATTATATCACTAACTGTCTGCCAATCATGTAGATCAGAGGTGTCAAACTCAAAGTGGTGAAGGGCCACGATAGTTAATGAGAATCCTTTCAGGGACCGAAGATGGTGACATTTGGAAGCTTTTGTTAAATTTTGAATGTGATATTTTATCTTTATTTGAGTTTTACAAAAGTTATCTTTTAACATTTATTTCCTCCTTTTATAAAAACAGTTTGTAGCTGGATTTGAACAGGTTTTAGTTGGATTTGAACAGGTTTTAATTGGATTTGAACAGGTTTTAGTTGGATTTGAACAGGTTTTAATTGGATTTGAACAGGTATTAGTTGGATTTGAACAGGTTTTAGATGAATTTGAACAGGTTTTAGTTAGATTTGAATTGGTTTTAATTGGATTTGATCAGGTATGTGTCAGGTTTAAACAGGTTTAAACAGGTTTTGTTGAATTTGAACAGGTTTTGGCTGGATTTTTTACAGGAATGTATTTATCTTTGTAGTAAAAATCAAATCCATTAAAACCTAGAGACAAAAATATAATCTTCCAAATGTATTGAAGGGCCACATAAAACATTGCAAAGGGCCGCATTTGGCCCCTGGGCCTTGAGTTTGACATGTGTGATGTAGATTATAATCTGTGTCATACTTTTTAATTTGGGTAATATTTATTTTATGGTTTTATTGGTTAGTAAAGTTAATTAACCTGATAAAAGTGTTTTTACACTTCATTTGTGAATGTTTGGTCTGAGCCGGACCTTAAACCTGCTCCGGACCAGGACCATGAGCCAGACTTATCCACATAAACTGAGCTCATTTTATGGCCTAGGCCTCAGTTCTTCAGGTCTTTATGTCACATTTGGTCTTTTATCTGTTGTGGACTTAGTTTTGAAGCGTGTCCAGTTTGTATTTAACCCTGGTCTATCTGAATGCAGGGTCACAGCGTACGTGGTGAAGGTTTTCTCTATGGCCTACCCCTTTGTAACGGAGATGAACCTGGATCACATCTGTGAGCCTCTGGACTTTCTGATCAAAAACAAACAGTCAAATGGCCGCTTCACTGAGGACAATCCTGTGCGGGACCTCTCTATGTCGGTAAGATTAAACCAGGATTTAATCAGGTCTACACCAGTAAAGAAAACCAGGGTTAAATTTACTAAACCAGGAGTAAACAACATCTAAACCAGGAATAAGTCTAATCCAGGCTTTAAAACTAGGGGATAAATAAACCAGGAGTGAACCAGGATTAAACAGAGACTAAACCAAGAGCTAAACGAAGGCTTTAACCAGATTTAAAGATCGGACAAAACCAGGACCAGACACACTAGTGGTAAACAAGTATTTGTATTTGTGTTTACACTAAACCTTTGTATGTGTTTTGTTGTTGTTTTAAGGGTGGTCTTCATGGAAATGAGCAGACAACGACCCTGACTGCCTTTGTCATCATTGCACTCGCTGAACTGCTGCAAATGAACATCGACTGCGGTTATTATCCAGTCAACACACAGGTCATTTCAACAGCTCCAGAAAAATGCTGACTTTACTGACTTTTCATTTGAATAAAGTAATATTTCTTGAGATGTAGTTAGTAACTGTCTAGGTGCATAAACAGTATGGGTTGGGTCAGTTTGGCACAATTCTTGTAGCACTGTTTCTTCTTCTTCTTCTTCTTCTTCTTCTTCTTCTTCTTCTTCTTCTTCTTCTTCTTCTTCTTCTTCTTCTTCTTCTTCCTCCTCCTTCTTCTTCCTTCCTCTTCTTCTTCCTTCTTCTTCTTCTTCTTCTTCTTCCTTCCTCTTCTTCTTCCTTCTTCTTCTTCTTCTTCTTCTTCTTCTTCTTCTTCTTCTTCTTCTTCTTCTTCTTCTTCTTCTTCTGAGTTAGTCCTTTTGCTTTGTTTTCTCGATTATCTACAGGAATGGAAAGAGTTCTATTTTTTATTGCAGCCTTTTGGAAAACGTACCACACTAATGAAACCGCAGTATTACCAAAGCACTATGTTATGTTACAGTACATTTTCTTTAAGCAATAGAAACTGACTCATCCGTAGGTATATGCCAGCATCACAGATATATATATACAATACTACCTTCCTTTTTCCTCCTCAAGTCGAACTGCTTCAAAAAGAACGACATCTCACTGTTATAACTCAAGAAGTGCAAAGATTATTGCCTGTGCTGGCTTTAAAATGGTCTCAGTCTACGTTTTATCGTTTAGAAACTCGACTATGATTCTAATAACACACAGTCTCTTCGAGTGATACCCGTTTCCAGGTTAGGAAGCTGTTTTTTTCTTGCCTTTGGTGGGATTCACTTGATAACTTTTTGGCTATTTTCATAAACGTTTTTAGGATGCCATCAACAAGGCGGTGCCGGTCCTGAAGTCAGGGCTGCAGTCGAGCAGCAGGCCGTACACTAAAGCCATCACTTCATACGCTCTGGCTCTGCTCAATGATCAGATCAGCTACGACCCAGTCAGCGCTTTACTGGGAGCCTCCTCAGGTAACTCAGAGAACAAACTGTGGCCAAAAAGTACTCACAGGAGATAGTGTCAAATCGGTTTGATTCAGCTTTAAAATGCTCCTTTTACTGGCCTCTATGGAGATTTAAATGTTTAGTTTAATTGAAAAGTTTTAGCCAATATGCTCCATACTGAGATTTTGCCTGTTCCCTGTTGATTTGAGTTTCATTTCCAAATTAACATAGATTAAACTACCTCTGAATGTAACTGGATAGACATAAAACCAATCCAAATTCAGGAGCAGAAGAGTAATATATGAAGAAACACTGAATAAAGCCTGGCCCATTTTAGATTAACAGTGTTCAGTCAAAACTATAATATATAATTTGACGTAAACAATCTCGTTCAACTGTGAGACCTCACGTCGTTGAGCTTTTCAGTCTGTCAAACATAACACCACCAATATAAAGCCACGACATATCATTTTGCTTTGGATATTGAATCACTCACTGTTGAAGGCATCACAAAACTATGTGTGTTGTTTTTTTCTATGAAACGTTATTAGTTTCAAGTTACTGGATGATACAGGAGCTACTGTATTTGCAGATTATTCTCACTATAAACATAAGCCAGAGTTTTTAAAGATTTTTACAAGAAAGATTAACCAATGTTTAAGTGCCTTTTTATATCTGAACACTGCTTTAATATCCCCACTAACCTTTACAGATTGAACATTAACATAATCTCCTTTAATTCAACAATATTAAATGAACAAAAAGAGTAATCCACACACTGCACCGCTACATCATCCACATTTGCGTCTCTTTATTCCGGAGCAAAGTAGCATTTAAATGTGTTTTCTGTAGATGGTGCGTCCTGGGTTGATCCTGACTCCACCGTCAACACCTTGGAGGCCACCGGCTACGCTCTGCTGACGCTGGTGAAGATGGGACGCCTGACTGAAGCCAAGAAACCTTTCGATTATTTGAGCAGCCACAGAAGCATTGGAGGTGGATCTGGGAACACTCAGGTAAACGACCTGGGGCTGATGTGACGCTGATAAATGATAAACCTCCTGCTTTTTTAACCAAAGAACGACTCAAAGGAGCTCCGTTGTATTTGAGTTTTTTATTACAATTTATTGATTTAATAAGAGTGCACAATGGCTTTTTTGTTCATCATTAAACGAGGGAGGAGTGTGTCAAATTTCTGGTTCCTACAAATTTTAAAACATAGACTATTTATTGACTTGACGGTTATTGGGTCAATGTTTGTGAGAGTTACAGTAGATTTAATATTGCCCAAAATGGCTGCCTCGTCACAGGTCCACAACACTCAAAAATTTGTCAAAAAATGAATGAATGACTTGTTTCGAAATGATTCTGACTGAGTTTGAACCTGTTGAATAAAAAAACCCTAGAAGGAGATATTAAATGTACACAGAGTGGCTGAATTCCTGTTTGGTTTGGGGTGGGGTCATATTGGTCATTGTTTCGCCGGCTCGGGCCCAATAATGTGGTTTGTGTCTTGGTTTTGCTGCAGTCCACGATGGTGGTGCTCCAAGCTCTGTCCAAGTACGTCATCGCACAGCCTGGTCCCGTCAAGCACAGCCTGAACGTGGATCTACAAATCGCCTCACCGACCCAACCTCGCAGGGAGTTCTTACTTTTCAAACCCGAAAGCAGCTACCAGGCCCGCTCCTTTAACGTGAGTCCCGTCATCAAAGTCAGAAGAGCTCTGTGGCTGACACCAGATTTATTCAGATTGGGAAACACACCAACATCACTAACATTTGGGGTGTTTTTAGGTCCCGGAGGATGCAAATCTTGAAGTTGTGGCTCGAGGAAATGGGAAGGGAACTGTGGAGGTAAGGTTCTGTTCTCTGAAGAGATCCGCTCAACCAGAAAGAGATTATTTGTAATGTTGGGGCATTACATTTCGTAGATAATAAACCTGTTTGTTTTGTGTCCGAACCGCTCTGTGAATAAATCACTGCAAGCTCGTAGAAAACCAGCGCTGGCTCTTCTTTTATTTTATTTTTAATTGCAAAACATTAGCAAAGTCACCAAAGTTGTCACCGCAGCTAACGTTTACGTGAAGCTGTGGTTTAATGACACAAGTCCTTTATAAGTGGACAACAGTGTTTTTTATGATAATGTACAGTTGAACTCTCTTTTCTTTCCCTAAACTCTTCCAAATCAACTGTGTTTAAATTTCAATAGACTATCTACAATAATCTACAACCAAAGCCTAGTCCTTCTACCAAGTGTCTAATTATAGAAATTATTTATACTGTTTCCTTGATTCTTAAACTTGTGCATATATTTTCTTTATGCCTTATACTTTGTAATACTTTTTCTTTTTTTCCTAAAGGTGGTGACGTTTTACAACCAGCTGCTGGAAGAAGATGCAAAGAGTTGTACAGCGTTTGACCTACAGGTGTCCATTGTAAAATCTCAAGGTACATCCACACTCCTCCTTCCTGTGGGCACATACGGAAGCCCAGAGGGGACATGCTGACAGTCCTTTCACTGGTTTCTTAACACATAGGTTCCAACTGTACACCACAAAGTTTGACCAAACGCAGGAAGGACTTGTATCAACAGTTAAAGTATATTTGTCTTTATTCCTAAACAGAGAGGCCTCCTCCAGGAATGATCGGTGTCTTTGACTTCACCGTCACAGTCAGGTAAGTGAGTCTCAGTCTTTTCTGTGTCCACATGAACATTTGAACAATTAAACAGCTCAAATTACTCTCAGCACCTGCTCAGTTTGTCATGAGAGAATATTTACTGATGGTTTATTGATTCACTAAAAAGAGAATTTACAGTTTTTGGACTGCTCCACGTCTTCTCATCTCATCTTACTGTGTTTCTTAATGGCTTCCTTTATTTTCTGTTTTCATTTTGATGATTGCTGTGTTTTCTGCAGGGCTCTCAGACCCGAACCTGCTCTGTCTGTAATTCTGGACATCAGTCTGCCCACTGGCTTCACTCCCGAAACCAGTGACTTGGAAAATGTAAGAAGCATCCTCGGTCGCTCCAAACTTAAATTATTGTCAGTCAGCAGAACTTGTGGCTTTGTTTCGTTTCATTTTGTTTTTTTATCGGGACAGTGTACAAAAACAAAAATGAAATTAAAGGAAGGCATAAAAGGAAAAGGGAAGGAGGGGAAGACATTGCTCAACATAAAACATTACATTACAACCTTGACTATACTCATTCATTACATTGAGATTACTGCAGTGTCAAGTTATTTACATCCACACATCATTATTATGAAAGAATTGTACTCATTCATCACGTGTAGATTGTAACGTGCTGTTATCTGTGGGTCCTGCTGCATATTCAACACATTTGAGACTGTCTTAAAGGGTACGATATTAGTTATTATTATTCACTTCCTGTCTGTGCTTGGTCAGGTGAATAATATATTTATTATGTTAAAAAACAGACATAAGATTTAAAGTTGTTGCAGTTGTTGAACTCTGTTTGTTTGTTTGTTTGTGCAGTTGTTAAACTCTGTTTGTTTGTGCAGTTGTTAAACTCTGTTTGTTTGTTTGTTTGTGCAGTTGTTAAACTCTGTTTGTTTGTTTGTTTGTTTGTGCAGTTGTTGAACTCTGTTTGTTTGTTTGTGCAGTTGTTGAACTCTGTTTGTTTGTTTGTGCAGTTGTTAAACTCTGTTTGTTTGTGCAGTTGTTAAACTCTGTTTGTTTGTTTGTTTGTGCAGTTGTTGAACTCTGTTTGTTTGTTTGTGCAGTTGTTAAACTCTGTTTGTTTGTGCAGTTGTTAAACTCTGTTTGTTTGTTTGTTTGTGCAGTTGTTGAACTCTGTTTGTTTGTTTGTGCAGTTGTTAAACTCTGTCGACCGATACATCAACCACTTCTACTTCGACACTAAACTGAGTGAAAGGACGTCTCTGATCATCCACATGTACTCGGTAAGAACTGGTCTCAAGTTCATCTGAACACGCCGTGGTTTCAGTCTAGTCCTTCCTTCCTTCCTTTTTTTCGTCCCTGATCTCGTTCTTTCATCCTTTCGTTCTTTCGTCCCTGATCTCGTTCTTTCGTCCTTTCTTTCTTTTTCCCTTTTCTTTCTTTTTTTTTTTTTTCCCTTTTCTCTTTTTTTTTTTTTTTTTTCCCTTTTTTCTTTTTTTTTTTTTTTTTTTCCTCTTTTCTTTTTTTTTTCCCTTTTCTCTTTCTTTCTTTTGTCCCTGATCTTGTTCTTTTGTCCTTTCTTTCTTTCGTCCCTGATCTTGTTCTTTTGTCCTTTCTTTCTTTCGTCCCTGATATATTGATTTATTGATTTATTGATTTATTTAGGGACAATTCACATTAATGAACATCTGTAACAAATGCCACAGCTGTAAATGTGCCTGATTATAACAGAACTGCTGATTTTCGTCAGCAGTTCCCAGGCAGGTCACATAAAATAACACACTATTAAATAAAATAAATACAATTTAAAAAAAACAAACCCATAAGAGACACAACAATAAAAGTTCAACTGTTGTTAATTGTTGTTTTTGTGTATTTTAATGATTATATGTCCCATTGTGTTTTTATGTATGTTGTAAGGCGACCTTGAGTGTCTAGAAAGGCGCGTTATAAATAAAATGTAAGTTGTACAGTCTCTTATTGGAACTGGGAGGTTATTCCAATATTTGCCTTCTTTCACTGAGAGCACAGTTTGTCCAAATGTGTTGGTCTGTGTGGCCCCTCACAGCCCCCACGGGTCACGGCCCTGGAGCCAGACTTCATCTTAATAAACTATCAGCAAACGGATCAAAAAAATCTGGATAAAAGCTGAGGCGGGGACAAGTCTGGACACAAGGAATCCCCACAAACTCCAAAAAGAAAGGCCTTAAAGGGGTTTGGACCAAAGACTAAATGAGGACTAACCTCGGCTCAAACCAGGACTAACGTAAACTGACGTGGTTTTTTTGCCCAGGTTTCGAACACTGCGCCCCGAATCTTGTCCTTCAAACTTAATCAGCAGTTCAATGTGGGCCTGCTCCAGCCGTCCTCAGTCACTGTCTATGAGTATTACAGAGACACAGGTAGGACACTCACACTCTGGACAAACAATCAGTGAGATCACAGAGAAAGAAATGAATTATTGCTTTTTTTTACAATAAGTGGACTTTATATTTATGTGCTTTAAATGTCAGAGTCTTAACATTCTTAAAGGAACTGAGGATTACACATAGGTTTTAATGTTAGCTCCTTTAATTATTTAAAAAAAAGGAGGAATACCATTAAATACTCGAATAAAGACAGGAATCCAAAACGGCTTGATCGAAGACAAAGACATGCAAATGAGTCTTAGTTTAATCTGATGACAAGTTTAAACTCATTTGAGCTTTCAGTCAAATGCCTGACTCTAGTGATTGTGGCGAGAACACAGATCCAAATGAATATATTCTGAAATATGGCAAATAAAAGGCCAAACTGGTGAAGGTTTGTGTCTTGATTAACTTCATGTCTGTCTTTATCACGAGCTGGTGCATAAAAGAAGTGTTAAAACGGTACATTTTATTATTCAAACAAACAAAACAAAGTATAAAACAAGTAAACAGTGAGAAAATAAAACAATAATGAAACCCAAGTGTGACGGTGATGCTCTTATCTGTGTTTGTTCTTGTCCCAGACCAGCGCTGTACTCGGCTGTACACACCGCCCCAGGACCAGGACCAACTCACCGTCATGTGTCGAAACAGGATCTGCACCTGTGCACAAGGTCAGTTCAAACCAGACTCTGGTGCTTAGTCCTGGTTTAGTCCTGGTTTAATCCAACCCTCCTGGTCCCTGGACATTTTTATTTTATTTTTACTTATTTTACACATTTTTAATTTGCATAAAATTTGCCCCAGTTGTGTATTCTGGGGTGAATTTAACTTTTTCATGATTTTTTTTCTTTCCTTTGCTTTTAAAACAAATATTGCCACCTGTGTCCCTTTGCAGCCATTCAAAATATATTTTTTCAATACTCTGCCATTGCAGTTTCTGTTTTATTAATTTTTTTTATTCCCTGATGTTGAAATACCACCACAGCAACCATTAAAAAACACTTTTTTGTCTCCAAGGGACCCAGGTGGAGCAAGTTATTTAAAAACATAACACAAAAAAAGACATAACACACACACAAAAAAAAACATGCACAAAAAAATAAATACATAAATAATCATAATCAGTGTGTTGCTGCAAATTTTTGACACTTCCAGGCTCAGAAAATACCCCCCCAAAAAAATTCCAACTTGCATAAATAGGATGGAAAAAACTGAACTTTTCTAAAAAAAAAAAAAAAAACACCCCAAAGATTTAAATTGCTGAAATTGGCATTTAAGGAGTTAAAAATTCTGAAAATTTGTACATTTTTGTTACATTTTTGTTTTGTGTGAAGATGATAATGGCATTAAAAAAATGAAAAAAATATGTTGACACAAAATAGTTCTGTGGCAATGTTTAAAGGAGCATTTTTTTGTGTCGAAGGGAATCAGGTGGAGCACAAAATGAAGGGATTCGCAAGGGTTAAGTGTTAAATGTGGTTTTGTGGGTTTATTCCAGGATTCATGAAGTGTTGTGTCTCTTGTTTAGATGCTTTAATACCTTCATTCTCGATTCTTAGACGATTGCTGTGAAGTAAAAGAAGACAGGGATGAGATTCCTGACAAAGAAAGAGGGATATTCGCCTGCAAGACTCTGCACCACGGTACGTTCAGGAGCCACTGTTTCTAATGTTGAAGATACTTTGAAGTATTTGTGGTTGTATTAGATATTTTTGGATCTAGTTTATTCCCTACAAAGTTGTCAGCACACACCCAGTTTGGAGACGCAGACAACAGCAACAGCATTTGATTTTTAAAGCTACAGTTCATGATTCACTCTGACTCTAATTGCCTTTAAATATTCAACGCATTATTATCTCATTGTGCTTCAGTTTTTAAGGTGAAGGTGCTCAATGTCACGACCGATTTCTACGAGAAATACGAGATGGAGATCACACGGGTCATCAAGTTAGGTAGGTCTTTATAAATAATGGACCGAGAGACAAGTAGAGTCACTAAAATCGCTAAAATATTGAACACACCGCGTCAGATTCATCTTTTGTTTCCCTTCCCTTTGTCCAGGCCTCGAAGATGGAGTCTTGGATCATGAGAAGAGGTTTTTCTATTCCCACGGAGGCTGCAGAGAGAGTTGTGAACTCCAGATGGGAGCCGAGTACCTGATCATGGGCCCCGAGAGCGACAGATGGACCCTGGACAGTAAAACCAACAAGTAATGGCAACAAAAGGCTTTAAAACCATAAACCTAGATGTAAAGCAGTGACCAGAATCTACACCGGGTTACAGACTATTGCCATTTTTTCATTTAATTTACAACACACCCGAGTCATTCCAAACACATTGCAAACAGAACAAAGTGCGTTTCAAGTAAATTCTCATTAATTAGACTAAAAATGTGAAGAATAACCTGATATTATTGTAATGTAAAATGGTGGAAACATGTTTACAGTTGATTTCTAGATTTAATCAATATCTGAGATCTGGCATCTTTGTTTATTTGTGCAAATTAAGCATGTGCTTCGATTTAATAAGCACTTGATGTGACAAATTATATTACAAATGCTCAATGGAGACATACAGGGCTAAAGCTAAAAGGCGTCCAACTTAAACTGTAGTATTTTTATGATGCAGCTTTTCTATTGTTTTGTTCTGGCATTTCAAAAAGGAAGATATTAGTCTTTTAAACATGTCACTCAGACAGTTTTCAACACTGTAGGAACTGTATCACTACTTAATTTAATATAATGTAGACGGCAAAATGCTACAAAACGGTGGCTCTGTCTAAAACTGGAAACTGCTGTTGCTAATAAACGTTATTTTGATGAAGTTTAGTCAAAAAGTACAGCATTGAACACACATCCCTCTTGATATATTACTGTATGTCATGAAACACCTCTAAAACTGTACCGTACCGTCCTGTATGATGAATACGATTGTTCTAAGCACTAAATGTTGTTTTCTTCTTTCAGATACATGTATGTTTTGGGAAAAGACACTTGGGTGGAGCATTGGCCGACGCCGGAAATGTGCAAAAACCCCGAAGTTAAACCCAAGTGTGACAGTTTAGCGGAGGCAGAGAGAAAACTGAATCAAGAGGGCTGCAGAGCAAAGAAATAAACGGATCTGACCCACGTTAATCTGATCTTATACATGTTGTGATCAATAAAGAACAAGTCAAATGACATTTTCATCCAATAATTTCTTGTTTATTTTGAATCCCAGTAAGCACAGTGTTATGGTGCAGTGTGCAGCCCTTGGGCACCATCTAGTGGTGTTATTGCAGACTGCAGTTGCTCAATATGATGAAAAACCAAATGATTAGAGCTTAAAATAAAATAAAATAAAATCTTTCCTGGTGAGAACAGGGTAGTCTTTAGCTCAAGAAGCCAATTGTCATCTTGTGATCGATGTCCACTTTCTCCAGAGACTGAAAACAAACATTACAACATTGAATTCAACAAAAAAAATATATAAAAAATTTAATTATTGTCTTGTCTAGACTTTTGATGTAAGTAAACATCTGAGTTTGTCTGGAGTCTTACAAATTTTCAACATGCCTCCGTAACAGTAGCTCAATTAAACGGTCTCCTTTTCAATTGGAGAGAAGTATTTAATCACCAAAGAGATTACTGTATAAAATAAATACAGCATTGTTATATCGATGAGAAGGTTTGGCCAATAAGAAGTTTGCATAAAAATAAGAGACACTCCCACTGGCTGGTCAACATTGAATCAGTGGCGGCAGTGTTAAAATCCTTCTGAGAAAGTTTTTATTTCAGTGTTGGCTGCATCTGTTTACACCAACACACACACAAAAAGAAAACGTAAACAGAGAAAAGGGAACAACAATGCCAGTATCCAGACTCAGACATTTACATGCATTTTAAAAGTCTAAAAGCACGTTAAGTCAGACTAAGGCAGACATTTAAACCCGTCTAGTGTCATATAGACCTTTCTGAACTCATCGAAGGAGATGGCGTCGTCTCTGTCGAGGTCGGCCTCTTGAATCGCTCGCTCTGCAATACTCTGCAGCTGTTCATCTGTCACCTGTAACCCCAGCATCGCCTGGAGCACCTGCCGACCACATCGCATCCATCATCCATTAGCCTTAGCTTTAGTTTAGTCTGAGATTTGTTTGTTTAATGTGTTTAAAATGTCCTAAAAGAAGTCACTGGGCCTCATTCATGAAGCTTCTTACACAGAATTCCACTTACGCCTGCCTCAGACCTGAAAATAACACGTTTTATAATATTATTAGGCTTGGATTGTAACAAAATATTATAACTAAAACAGGATTGCAGACTATACAAATTTACAAATTATTAGTTAAATAAAAATTTAAAAAATTATTTATATAAATGATAGAATTGAGTATTTTAAATATGCTTTAACCCTGCCAATGCCCATATATGGTTTTATGTCCATATATGGGCATTAGCAGTTAATGTTATGTTAATTTTTTTGAGGGTCAGTGGCACAGAGCCTTTTTAGAGATTCTCCATCGAAAAACTTTAAAAGAAAAGAAGCTTTAAGAAGAAGAAATGTTTCATGAATGAGGCCCATTATTATTTTTGTCTGAAAATCTAAAAAGTCCTACGAACCTGAAGCAGCTCTGCTCTGGAGATCTTCCCGTCTCGGTCCTGGTCATACAGCTTAAACGCAACTGGACACACATTTTTAAAAGGGTCGTTAGAAATGGGGCCTCGGCGGCTCATACAACACACTCGGGAGACTTGGGATCGATTCCAGCAAGAGTCATTTGCCCATTGTCACTCCCTTCTCTCTCTTTCACCCTGTTTCCTTTCTATCACCGTCAGATAAAGGCAAAAAAGGGCAAAGGGTAGTTGGTTCACTTATACAGTCACCTCCTTCCTCTAAAGGCCCATAGATAAGAAACAATTCAACTTTGCATCATTGTTCTGTTTATTACCGCTTTAACACTTTAACTTTCTGAAACACCATTAAAAACATCATTTACAAAGCGTTACTCCAACTTGAACAAGAACGATTCTTTCGAGTGGTATTCCTCGGATGAACTAAAGGAAGTGTCTGGGGAGAGGGAAGTCAGATACAGCCGTCTCTTTTTAGATAAACCATTATAATTACAATGGGGTTCAAACCTTCGCTAATAAAAGTCGGTGATTATAAATGCAACAAATATTCCACTCATTTAATTCAAATTCTGATGTTAATTGGAGTTTTTCTGCTGTTTCCCGTCTGTTTCTCGTCTAAGACACGAGAAGCTTTGAGGCTTACCCTATTTTTACAGACAAATTAATGTTTTTTAAGGAAATGAGCTCATATTGACGGAGGTTGTTTGACAATAAGACTCACATCTGAGCTTTCTGTTGCGGCTGTTGTAGGGCTCCTGGGTCCCGTCCCTGGTTCGGGTGGAGTCTGTCGGGCGGAAATGTGCCAAAACCCGGACAAAAGACGGAAAGTCCACTGTGTCCTTTCTGCAGAGGGACAAGAGAGGGAACAACACAATAAACTTTAACCGTTATATCACATCTAATTGATCCACAATGTCTTTACTTTAAACGTATTCTTATTAAACCAGAAGAGTCAAACATCCAGGAACAATCCAGCCCATGGGAGGATTTTGGAAAGAATAAAGATTAAGAATAGAAGAAATAAATACAAGTAATTGCAATTTCTAATTTGCTCACTGACTTATACTGTTGCTGTTTCTCCAAAATGAGAAAAGTAGACACAGTAGACTAGAGTTTTTCAAGAAGAATGGACCACTTCCTATTTATTCACAGTGGACAAGGGAAAAGCAAGTTTCAAAGCTCCAGGAATCTAATATTCATCCCCAAAAAATACAACAGCTGCAGCACAACTGAAAAAATAAGGCTGAAAGCTTTTGCCAACGTTTGCCTTTTTCATTTTTTGATCGATGAGACACAGACATTTATTGTATTTCTTTAAATTAAAACAAAGGTTGATGTCATTTTTATATTTTTATTATGCTATTATTTTAATTGTCCTGCCCACTTCAAGTCAAAATGGGCCTATAAAAACCATTAAAGATGTTGCTGTAAACTATTTGCCAAAAACAAAGGAACAACTGCATGTATTATATCAAATCTTTCATACGAACTGTTTAACTTTATTCCTGCATCTCACAACTCTCTCAGAATGTTGTTAGAATGTGTTATTGTGAATAGCCCCATTTATTTTGTCCATAATAGGGGGTCATGCTGCAGAAGTCATTTACCCCCGAGAGAAGAAAGCACCCATGATTCTGTCTCCAATGGGATTCACAGCCAGCTCCTGGATCGCTTCGAAATCCTCGATTCTAACACAAAATGTCAGATGTCATTAAAGAGACTCAACAAAGACACAGAGAAAAAGATAAATATGAGAATAACCCTAATGCTATAAAGACAAAGTGCGCTTGGTGGCAATTCTAATAACAGCTACGTCGGCTTGTGCAAAGAAACAGCACAAAAAAGGAAATCAAAGTATTGTGAATTGGGGAATTTTATGTATTTATTTATTTTTTTTAGCTTCAAGTCTTTCCTATGACTTTAAAAAAAAGTTCCACCTGTGTCCCTTTAGCATTTTTGTCATAGGGACCCAGGTGGAGCAATACATTTACAACCAACTTTGCACAAAAAATAAAAATATATCAGAAATACATCAAAAATTCATTTTAAATTCACTTTCATTGCTAAAATTGGCAAATAAGGGTTAAAAATTCAGAAAAATCATAAATATTTGTTGTGTATGAAGAGGTACCTTAAAGCTGTTCACATCCAACAAAAACCTGTTCAAATTCAACTAAAACCTGTTAAAATTCAACTAAAACCTGTTGAAATCCAACAAAAACCTGTTCAAATTCAACTAAAACCTGTTAAAATTCAACTAAAACCTGCTGAAATCCAACTAAAACCTGTTAAAATTCAACTAAAACCTGTTGAAATCCAACTAAAACCTGTTCAAATGCAATTAAAACCTGTTCACATCCAAAATAAACCTGTCCAAGTTGATAATGGCATTCATTAAATTATTATTATTATTATTATCTTCACAAGAACATTTTTTTTACACAAAATGAAGGGACCCCAGTCAATCACAAACACCTGTAGAGAGTGTTTACCTGAGCCGTCCCATTTGGTCTCTGTCCAGAAAGTCAAACCTCTCGTAGAGACGCTGGATGTGAGCAGCAGAGACTGAAACGCAGTGAGACATGCTTTATTTTACAATGTCATTGAGGAATCAATATTGTGTCTTAATAAAATGGAATCTAAGAGACATTTTAATTTCAGCTAACAATCAAATTCAATAATATAATCTCTACAAATGTCTCTGTGTTCCCATTTCCTCTACATTTTCAATTTGGTTTAATTTTGGTTTTGGATCTGGATGAGACTTTTAATTAACTCTATTTAAAGCCTTCTTTTTGTTATATTTATTGTCAGTTTCCAGTGTTTTGGCTTTTACAATAACCCACTGAAGGAAATAAGTGACCTATCTCTAAGTATCATCCCTTTTACAAAATACAGGACTGTCCCTTTAAATACAAAAGAGTTTATTTTGGAGAAAGCAGAAGCAGTTCGAGGCAGAGCGGTTATCAGTCGGTGCAGCTCCGGGAGGTGAGAGATAACGCTCAACGACTCAACACTAACTACACTCACTTAGTCCAGGTTTGAACCAGGACTGAACCAGGACTAAACCATGACCGGAGAGAAAAGGAAGAATAAACAAAGCACAGTTAAGAATCCCAGGATTAAATGACTCAACTCAGGACTAAACCAGGACTAGCCCAAGACCCAAGACTAAACTAAGATATAATGTAGTCTGTTGTAGTCCCAGTTGAACCTAGGTTTGTTCTGGAGTAAGGTCCTGGTTCGTGTTTGTTTCGTCCTAGATCTCGTCCTGGTTTAGTCCTCCTTTAAACACATTTAGTCCTAGTTCAGGACTGGTTTAATTGTGACTTAGTCCAGGTTTAATCTAGACTAAACTGGGACTAAACGTTGAGCAAACACAGGACTTAAAGAACTAAACCCAGGTCTGGTTTTGCCTGGTTTAAGTTCAGACCTACGTTAGTCTTAGTCCAGTGCTGGTTTGGGCCTAATTTAGTCAAAGTTTGATGATAGTTTAGATGTTTTTTATGTTTTTAGTTTAGTCTTGGGTTTAATCACAGTTTAAGGTTTTTACTGGTTTTGAGTCCTGGTTTAGACCTAATCATTTAGTCCTAACAATTGAGTTTTAGTCCAGACCTTGTTTAGACCCGCTTTAGTCTTGGGTAAGTCCTGATGCTGTCCTAATGCATCACTTTTAGTTTAGTTTGGAGTTAAGTCCTGGTTCAGTCCCGGTTCAGTCCTGGTTCAGTCCCGGTTCAGTCCTGGTTCAGTCCCGGTCTCTCGTGGACTCACAGCCGGTCTGGGTCATCAGGTCTTGAGCGTTGGGGATGTGGTCCAGGCTGGAGCTGCTGGAGCCCATGTTGAGGCTGTGTCTCTGTGTTCAGCTGCTGTTGACAGAGGGAGGGCTCTCTGTTTGAGTGACGCACTGCTCGACCAATCACGGCTCAGCTCACAACCGACCAATGGGCTTCTCTCACAGACTCCGCTAAATGTCCGCTCTGTTCTGTTTAATGAAGATCCAGTTTAGTCCTGGTTTGGTCCATGTTTAGTCCTGTTTTAGTCCATATTAAATTGTAATTTAGTCCTGGTTTAGCTCTGGTTAGTCCTGGTTCAGACCAAGTTAGTCCTGGAACTAGCTTGGTTATAGTTTTGTTCTGGTTTATACTTAGTTTAGCCCAGGATTAGTCCTGGATTAGTCCTGGACTAGTCCTTTATTAGTCCTGGGTTAGTTCTGGTTTTGTCCTGGGTTTTCTCCATGTTTAGACCTGATCTAGGTTCTGATCTTGGTTTGGACATAGTTTAGTCCTGGTTTAGTCCATGTTAAAATCTAATTCAGTCTTGGTTTAGCTCTGGTTAGTCCTGGTTCAGACCTAGTTTAGTTATAGTTTTGTTCTGGTTTATACTTACTTTTAGTTCCGGTTTAGTCCTGTTTTAGTCCATGTTTAGTAGATCTAGTTTGGTGCTGGATTAGTCCTGGTTTAGTCTAATTTAGTCTTGGTTTAGCTCTTCCTGGTTTAGACCTAGTTTTAGTTTCTACTTAGTTTAGTCCTGGTTTTAGTTGTGGTTTAGTCTGATTTAATCCAGATGTCATTTTTACCTAAATCCTGCTTTAGTCCTGGTTTTGAACAGATGTAGTCCTAGTTTGGACCAGCGTTTAGTCAATGTGTAATTCTTATTATTACTGGATAATCATTTCTATTTTAGTCTTTGGTTTAATCCTGGGTTAGTCTTTGGTTTAGTCTTGGATTTAGCACTCTTTTAGTCCTGGGTTTAGTCCTACTATAGCTTTATCTTGTTCAGTCCTAGTTTAGAGCTTAGTTTGTTCCTGGTTTAATCTTAGGGTCATTTAGTCCTGGGTCTAAACCTGGTGCAGGCGTAGTTCAATCCTGTTTTAGTCCTGGTTTAGAGTCGCCACAGTTAAACAGAAGATGGTGCCATTTCCCAACTCCAAACTACAGCGCTTTTCTTATTTTGTTTGCACAACATTTTAACACTATTTATCTGTGTTTTTTTTTATAGAGTCTTTATATCTGTTGCTCAAATGAATAAACAAAATCAAATACATTAAAACATTCAATGTGGGATTTAAAAAAAACTTTTAGAAGCATAAAAGTTCAGTTTTTACACAAATGAATGGTGCAGCTGAGGTTAATGCTGATGGAACTAAAAGGATGTTTTTGCTTTGCTGGAAATTTGCTGGAAGTTTTCTGAAAATTATTTGTTGTGTGTAAAAGTACAAGGAGTTCCCGTTAGAGTCACGAGTCTTATCCGACCTGTTCACTGCACTGTGGTTAAATTCCTGTTTTGTTTACGCAACTATTCAGTCATCAACAAAAGGAAACTAGGTCTAAACCAGGTCTAACCAGGTCTAAACCAGGTCTAACCAGGTCTGAACCAGGTCTAAACCAAGTCTAAACCAAATCTAAACTAGGTCTAAAGATCAAACTAGACTAAAACAGAATAAAACCAGAGCTAAACCAGCACTAACTACGTCTTAACTTGGTCTACACCTGGACTAAAGTAGGTCTATAGTAGGTCTGACTAGACTGTGACTAAACCAGGTCTACACCAGGATCAGACTAGGACTATTAGTGGGATACAACCAGAGCCGAACCAGGACTAAACTTGGGCCAAAACAGGACTATAAGTTTATCTAAACCTGGACTCAATTAGGTTCAAACTGGGATTAAACCAGGATTTGGACTTGGTTTAATCTTTTTCTAAACCAAGACCTAAACCTTGTCTAAACTAGGTCTAACATGTGTCTAAACCTTTACTAAACTAATAATAAACTAATAAAAGCAGACCAAACCTAATGCTAAACAAGTACTAAACTAGACCAGGATTAACAAAGATTAACCCAGGATTGATCTTAAAACTAAACCCAGGAATAAAATGGACTAAATCAAGACTTCAAGAGACGCAAAACTAGGACTAAACCAGAACTAAACCAGGTCTAATTCAAGACTACCGGTACGACTAAAACTGGATTAAATTCAGATTAAACCTGGGCCAATTTGGGCCAAAACCAGGACAAATCCCTGGACTAAAGCAAGACTAAACCTGGACTAAACAAGACCTAAAACCAAGTCCAACCAGGACAACAAACAACAACAACAACAACAACAACAAAAATATATAAAAAAAACCAACAGCATATTTAAACCAGATTAATACCAAAACTAAACCAGGATTACACAAGTATTATTGAACAGTAGGTCCTCGCTTCTTGTGCGTTTTCTCTTTCTGTTTCTCAGAACTGACCTGCAGGTGCTCACCTGAAATGAAAGTGCAGGTGTTTGTGGGCGGGGCCTAAAGTGACAGGTGACACGTAGAACAACGGTCTAAACCAGGACTTTGAGCAACAGCTCAGTCCTGGTTTTACCCTGGTTTATCTTTGATTTGTCTTTGATTGTCTGCTTAAATGGAGCTGTGAGTCGTTTGGCAGCAGTGCAACAGTAAATTCAGAGCTACATGGACAAAATATTATGTATAATACGCAAATTAATGAGTACAATCACTCAGCAACCCTTTCCTGCTTCTTTGATTTTAAAAAAAGGTAAACCAGACTAATATTTTCACCAGAAAATAATAATATGTTACATTAAATCAAAGTTTAAGCTGACCTGTAGTGATCCTGGAATTATCTCTGTCTCGTTAAACACTGCAACTTTTATTCATGTTTAATTTGCTGCCATTTCTCTATTTTTATCTTTTTTCTGTAAAATAAGACGTATTTCCAACAGAATAACCCATTTCCTTGGTTTATTTCCTTGTTCCTTCGTTGTTGACATCAGTGTCGACCAATGGGAGCGCTCCTTTTTACCTGAAGTGAGCTGTGATTGGACAAAATCCTGCTGTGGACTGATCATTCTCATCTATTAAAATCCTTAATTATAAAGACTAGATCACGTCTTAAGGTCTCATTTTTTCACAGATGATTCCTGTTACAATAAACTTTAGGAGATTACACTGAAAAACTAAACGCAACAGTAAAAAAAAACAGGTAATTGACTTTTAACGTAGCCACTCTGGAAAGTAAGCCACATTCAAGTTAGAACTCTTCATAGAGATGAAGCCCCTCCCCATTCAGATGATTGACAGATGATTGTTTTATTTGCGTCGACAGTGTTGCTCTCTTGTCCTTTGTCTCGACGCAGAGCTAACGAAGCCCAGCGCTGGACCAGAGCCACAGGAAAATGAGTGAAGACTTCCTGCTCTGTGACCTTTGACCTCCATCAAACTTCATCAACAACAAAACCAAGAACAGTCACAATACATTCTTCTGATAAAGTGAGCAAACAGTCGTCCGTAACAGTACTTGTTCTTGTTTAGACCTGTTCAGACTTGGTTTGGTTGGTCTTAGACTCAGTTTAGTCCGGATTCAGTTCAGAATGAGCCCAGTTCATGTGCTTTTCTCAGAGTTTATCAGAACAGCACCAAAATATCATTGTTCATGTGTGTATGGAAACATGAAAAAATAACAATAAAAATAGTAAAATATTAATAATTAGACTGGTCATGGTCATGTTCTTTTATATTACATTTTAACACTGTTATTTTCTGAGCCTGTGGGCATCTACGGTAACCCTGAAGGGACATGCTGTTGTCTGTAAACAAACCTAAGAGGAATGTATCAGTGAATGATTTCACTTTCGCTGATATATTTAGAACTTGTTTATAATGGTCATAATGTACTAACCCTACTTCCAAGATTGTGTTAAAAGAAATCAGTGGCAGCCATGTTTGTTCACCAGAAGAGACTGTAAAAGCCTGCAAATTTGGACGAAAGAACATTCTGAAACAGTCTTTTTAGTGTATTTTGTACAAATTTGACTCTGTTAGGGTCCAGTGTATTGGTCTATTTCTGCCCCCTCTGTCTTCATCCTGGGACAGGAACGTTTTTGGAGGTTTCTGTCCAACGGAGGGCGCTGTGTCAGTGAGATAGGTACGATTCTACAGATCTCATGTCTAAGAACCATCAAAATGAGAGGGAGAATATATATTTTTGGGCTAAAAGTGATGGAGGACTGCTTTGAATGTCAGTTTTTCCAAAATGCACAAATGCAAAGGGTGTTATTTTAAGACAACATTTACTACAGTTCAGACCTATCTGTTCCCTTTCACTTCAACCCTTCACACAATGCACCAACTAAAACCATTTACTGTAGCTCTAACAGTTTTTACAACCAATGAAAAACAATCATAATCATAACACAATGCAGTAGGGCCTTTTCCTTTAGAGGTCATGTAGTGTTTAGGTAAAAGCCAGAGGATCTTTTCAGAGGAATGTGAGGAATGGGGTTATATAATCATGCCATTGTTTCAGAGACAAATAAGAGGTGACGCTCTGGAGGTTCCCACTGTGTCTTCCACTCGTTAATGAGGCAAAAATCCAGCTGCAAAACAAAAACCATCCATGCCCACTTCAGGCACAACTCCTCTTCAGGGTAACAAAATTCTAGGGATACAGCGGGACATTTCCACCAGTAAAAATGAAGTTTTCCTTTTACTGAAATGTTCTGAAATCTTCCAAGAACAATGGTAGAACTTATAAGTTACAGGACTAGAAACATGGAAACATGCCATATTTTGTTGTCACTCAGATGAAAGATGGATTTATAGTGTTTAATTAACCCAACTCAGCCGCTCATGTATTAGTCCATGTGAGTCTTTAGCGGATGTGTGGTTTTGGTTTTGTGGCTGTCTGTCCACAGAAATGGAAGTCGTCCAAAACCTGCAGCAGAACAGGTTTTTCAAACGGGAAACTAACAAGAACACGGTGCACCAAAAGCACTCAATCA
Organism: Rhyacichthys aspro; assembly: GCA_036850595.1. NCBI lineage: Eukaryota > Metazoa > Chordata > Actinopteri > Gobiiformes > Rhyacichthyidae > Rhyacichthys > Rhyacichthys aspro. Next base: position 3,544,349 of record CM072160.1, read on the forward strand.
CTGCAGCTGTTTTATGAGGTTATCATCACCTTTGTGTTTGTGCCACTGGGAATTTCCTCTGAAAGATGTGTCCACGAGCCTCGAAGAAGTCATAAAGAAGTCTTTATTAGAAATCTTAACTGTGCACTTTGTGGCTGTTTTTTTTTTTTTTTTTGTGAAAATATCTTGTGGAAGATCAGGTTTTTTTTTATGGCACCTATATCTGTGAATCAGGATCAGTCAGGGTTATTTCACCTGCTCTCGGGCCTCATCTATTTGTTTGCATGTGCAGATTAAGTCTGCTAAGTGGCTTGGAGTTGTTACTAGTCCAAGTGGCTTTACTGATTGGTGTTATTAGGGCTACATTTATTTTGCCCAGAGTGTTGAATTTGGGAAAACAGTCAGCTTCAGTATTTGTGAAAGTGTGGAGGGAGAAGTGAAAAGAACAGTCGGCAATAATATCATTCACATAGCATTAGCATTATTAGCTGCCTTTAGCATGAGTCAAGTCAAAAGTCAGTCTGATATCTTTCTGTTTCCAGTTTCTCTTCTGTGATCGTGCTTTTTGATTCTTGTATGTTTAGGTGTTTGTTCTTTCTGTGTTGGTGTTTTTTCTTGCTTTTTATGCTGCACAACAGGAACCTGCTCTAAACCAGTTTTAACATAACAGTTGCTTTTAATGTTTTTCTGTAAATAAATGAAATTAACATGTGAATGTCTTTTTTCATTAGTGGACATTCGCCTCAAAATGACATGTTTGTCTCTAATAATGTATGCATTGATGAAATGAAGGTGTTGTATGATTTAGAAAAAGAATGATCTGCATCTAGAGGTAAAGTTTAATGTCTGTCTTTACAAAACATTTGAACTGCAACTCACGGTAATTTTCTGTCCGACTGTAAAGGCACACACCGAGTACAGAGGTGACGGACTGAAAAATACCAAGCGTCTTCAAAATGAAAGCAATGCAGTTGGAAAACCCAGAGATTACACACATTTCTAAATCTCTGTCACATGCAAAACAGCCTTTTACATAAAGCAAGGTGTTTTTTGTTTTTTGTAGTTGTCAGCTGCAGGTTTAACTCATTTATTCTTCTAATACGCCCCAACACTGTAATATCCTCTGTGCTTTATGCACATTTTGTTATTACTACCACCTTATCCATTGCTATATTGGATTTGGATGAATGGTTTTGAGACAAAGTATAGTATAAAATTTCAGTATAAAAGAGAGCTTTGCAGCTTTGCACTGCAGCTGGATCACAAAATCCTTCTTGAACTGCTCCAAGCAAAGTATTCATGGCCTGACCGTCGGGTTTTGACCTGTAGGTGGCAGCACTGACAGTTCTGGGATTGTTTTAGGTTTGAAGATGTAGTGACCATTTTACCATCACCAACATAAACAACATGGAGCTGCTGTGAAAAAAAAAAAAAAGAGTGACTGCAGGAGACAAATGTTGCTGCACACTCACCTGGAATTGATGATGCTCAATAAATGTCATATATTTAATTAAATTTGCATTGAAGTGATGAAGTTTGATTGATACAAAATGTTTCAATACAGTGCACGTATTAGATCCAATAGTCTTGAAGGCGGCCCCGATTGTTTTGCGATGTCATATTTTTTAAAGTCAAACAATTGCCGTGGAAAAAGAGGGAAGGAAGCAGGGATCAGGCCGCCGCTGAGAAGTAACGTCCTGTTTTTGTTTGGCCGCTGTGAGACTTTCAGTCCAGATGATAAACTGAAAGTCCTTCTGACAATAATTAACAAAGGGAAACCCCAGAGCAGTTTCCTCCGAGAGCTGTGTTTAATCAGCCTTTTCAGCCCCGCTTTTAAACAAACTAATGGGTTTTATCAGGCTTTAAATCAAGAGGCATTTACTTTAACATTCCCAATGAGTCAGTTTACATGCACTTGATTATCCCAGTTATGTCTGTATTTGGGACGTTTACATGCACTCAAGGAAACCCAGCTTATATTAACTAACTATTAACAAACTATAGCATCCCGCTTTCATTACATTTCACTACTGAAAGCAAAACCTGTCCAAAACTCAATGTATTATTAACTCTTATTAACATTTACTGGGTCAAAGAGGAACATTTATTACTTGTTCACTGCTGAGTCATTGACTGTGATGTAAAGATACGACTCTAAAACTAAAGGCTGCATATGGATCATAATCTCCTCAATGTTATTCTCTGAAATATTCTCCAAATATTTATTACATTACTCTGCAGTCACAGTTTCTAAGTGGAGCTGGATACTTTTGACAGTCGTGTTAGGTTTAAAGCTTGCCTTAACCTCACCCTCACAGCCTCCAACAACAACAGCCTGCTTTTAATTTATTGAATTAACAGAACCAGTTCCCAACCACAAAATAACCAAAGTTTAGACCTTGGGCCGTATCTTGCAGCGGCGCAGGCTTCAAGGAGATAAAAACGGGGTATATTTGAGGAAATATGAAATTATTGTTGCATTATTATTATGAACATGCTCTGAAAAAATCGTATATTCCATTTTATTTCTGATATTTTCTTCTCTAAATATGTTTTGAGCCTTTTTTTTATAAAGAAAAATCCTTTACAAATAACAATAAAATTGACAAATTCCTGTTATTTGCGCCCATCACATCAAATGCTCATTACTCAAAACAAAAATAAGCATGTGGACGCGGCTGAACAGACTCACACTGTGGAAGACTATGAACTATATTTACCTTTAATTAAAACTGCAAGTCACAAATGACAGAGTGTTTTGTGCATTTGTTTACTGGAGTTTCCCAAAAACCTGCCTGAGCTGAGCAGGAAGTGAGTGTTTCACCTGAGAGAGCACATGAAAGGTAAACAGGAAAAGCAAGTGCTTCAGAAAAGAGGGAGGAAGGAAGGAAGGAGGAGGAAAACATGTTACCTCTTCAAATATTAATAAAGAAGCACATTTTGTTATGAAAACATCCCTTTTCCAAGTATTAGCTGTTCTAACGTTCACTTTGTGACGAAGGCGGTAGTGTTCACTGAGGCATGTTTTTCTAAATGACGTTTATGGAAAAGCACCTTAATTGAGCTCTGACTATTTTCTGACTAAGCAGTGAATGTAAACGCACTTAAGTGTCTTCCCATAAACTCGTCGATTACAGGAGACACAAGTGACTTTATAAACAGTAACTTATAAATACTGCACACGTTTAGCTTCTGACACCATAAACCCAACTGGAATGTAGGGCGACCAGTTTGAAAGTGAAAGTATGTGACTCAGAGTTAGACAATGAGCTTCAGTACTGGGTTTTGTGAACTAATGCAGAGTCAGTAATCAAATGTCACTTCCTGTTTTTTGCCTGTCAATGGAACCATGTAAAACACATTATTACACCAAAGCAGAAGCGTATTTACCTAAAAAGAAAAAAAGAAGTACAATAAAATAAGCCACAGGCGACAACCTACTGAGCTAACACACATCTACATGACCGCTGTAGAGTCAGCTCTTAATAATTGTGATGGACCAAAAATACATCTCTTCTAAACAGGAAGTGACCTCTTGCCACTTTTGGGAGGACACAGAAATGAAAGTCCATCCAAAACAGCACAGTCAGAACCTACATTGTTATTATTTTACTGCAGTCTTTAGATAAATGTACTTATATAAACCCAGTGGGACTTTGAACTTTGAGTTTTGACCCTCTGAGGCTGCTGTAGTTTCAAGAGTAATCTTTAAACTGAAGCAGAGAGGAGTAGTCAGAACCATACTCAGTGATGGCTAAACATGAATGCTGCTTAAAAACAAATGTAGCAGTAAAAATGTGTTGGGCCAAAATTATATTGATATACTGTACACTTTAACTTTTAGCCCAAAAATATATATCTCGGAATTATTTTGACGGTTATTAGACATAAGATCTCACTAACACAGTACCCTCAGCTGGACAAAAACCTAAAAAAAACAAAACTCTGGTGGCTAAAAGTTTGAATTCCTGAAAAAGTCCCAGAAAATATATTTAAAAAGTTGAATTGGTGTAAACTTACTCTCTTATTGAGGCAACAACTTACAGTAATCACATATTATATAATGTATTTGGGCAAAACCAAACATCTTCTTTGTGCCATGTTGATGATGACGTTGGGTTTAAAAGTAAAAAAAAATAAAATAAAATATCAGAGTTCTTTTTCTGGGGTTTTTGAGGAACACATTATTTCCCCGTCCCCACAACAACATAAAAATCTGCCTTCTTTCTGAACCAATTGACCACAGCAAAATACTAAAACATTGCATCAAACTGAAGTTTACAGCTTACCTCAAACTTCTATCTCAGCGTTCAACGGGCTTTCACACCTGCGCCGTTTGATTTGCCGAAAACATGTGCCCTCCGAATCAAACTAGACCATGGTTTATTTAGAGTGAAAGTGCATATTATGATATTTCAGATTAAATACAGGACGTGACCGACAATAAGACACAAGAAGAAGAGCGAACAGAGGCAGGATGAAGTGGAAAAATAGTTACAGGACTCACTGATTATGTTGTTTTATATTTTGTATGGCTCTATTTTTACAGCTAATGCCATTTTCTATTTACCAAGCATAGTAGACAGATGCTGGAATAGAAACTTTAGCATTAGCATTTTCCGCCGCCATTGAAAGATCATTTTATCCAGAAGTGGTATCTCGAGAGCTTAAACAGTGTGTCTCATACATGTTGGTATTTCATATTATGGCTGTTCATTAAACTGTAAATGATTGATTGTGGGAGGCCTTTGTGTTGTGGTTTATTTAGAGATTGGAGATGAACAGGAAGAGGAAATGAGCGACAGGAAATGGATGGTTTCCTTCAGGACTTTTTATAGACACAGGAACAGTGAAAGCATTTATGGATGAAAACTTGACACACCAACCACAGCTAATACTTACTCATGTTACTGTTGCATTTAGTTTGAAAGTTGAATCACCTAAAGCTATTGTAAAAAAAAATGTCACCTTAAGACGTGATCTAGTCTTTATAATGAAGGATTTTAATAGATGAGAATGATCAGTCCACAGCAGGATTTTGTCCAATCACAGCTCACTTCAGGTAAAAAGGAGCGCTCCCATTGGTCGACACTGATGTCAACAATGAAGGAACAAGGAAATAAACCAAGGAAATGGGTTATTCTGTTGAAAATATGTCTTATTTTACAGAGAAACAGCTCAAAAACTTTAAAAATAGTGAAGCTAATTGAACATGGACAACAGTAAACTCCAAAGATAAAAGTTTCAGCTCTAAACTTTGATTTAATGTAACGTATTAGTATTTTGTGGTGAAAAATTAGTCTGTTTTTTACCTTTTTAAATAAAAGAAGCAGGAAAGGTTACTACGCTCCTGTTAATGTTTAAATTATAATATTATAATTAGAATAATGGTAAAATTGTTTACTGCAGCTTTAAGAAAAAGAATTAAAAGAGTAGGAAATCATTTTAAAGACATGTTTTATGGCTTTTTTTGTTTTGCTTTATGTTTTAAGGGAATCTTTGTTTTGTGGGTAACTCATGGGAAACCCTTGTCTTATTTTGTTGTCAGTGATGGTCATACCACAGCAGCAGGACCCTTATTTATGTGAAAAAGGAGCTATTTCACTGCTGTTAGTCTCACTTTATGCACATTAACTTTAATAATATATATTGTATGTATTTATACACCAGAAGTTAGCTGCTCTGGAGCAAACCTCGACGATTGTTTCTTTGCGTGTTGCTGTGGTGTGAGCTCCACCAGTCGGACCGATCCAAAGGGCCACGTTATAAATGGGTTTTGTCTGATGTGGAGGCGCTGAGCAGCTCCTCTTGTTTTTTACAGTGAGTGACAGGTGAACAGGTGCTGAAAAGCGTGTCCAATCATCACCTCCGTCGGCCGCGCTGTAAAACACTCACTGTGGCATTTACCTCTACCACACTCTCCAATAATCTCCACATTCACTGCATTTACATGAGACTAGGGCAGTGGGTCTCAAATGGTTCTCATTGGGTCCATTTCATAAAAAAAAGCATCATCTACTCTTCTGTCTTAAATTACAGGTCAGTATTACCATAAAAGGACTGGGGCGCTCCATAAATGCCCTAAACTGGGACTAAACCAGGACAAAGCCTACAGACAAAAAAGCCAAAGCCAGTGAAAAACAATGTAAAAAACAAACTAAACCACAACAAGCGGCATATTTGTCTGTTCTTAAGATCAAATAATTTTATATTCAATTAAAAATTTTGTTCTTACTCTGCCTCCTTCACCAAACACTGACCTCCATGAGTTTGGACCTGGCCCCAAAACGGCCCCCACCCCCCCCCCCCCCCCCCCCCCCCCCCCCCCCCCCGGGGCCGGGGGGGGAGGGGGGGGGGGGGGGGCCCCCCCCCCCGAACACTAACCTCCATGAGTCTGGACCTGGTCTAAGACTGGACTAACTCTGTCTCCTTCACCAAACACTGACCTCCATGAGTCTGGACCTGGTCTAAGACTGGACTAACTCTGTCTCCTTCACCAAACACTAACCTCCATGAGTCTGGACCTGGTCTAAGACTGGACTAACTCTGCCTCCTTCACCAAACACTGACCTCCATGAGTCTGGACCTGGTCTAAGACTGGACTAACTCTGTCTCCTTCACCAAACACTGACCTCCATGAGTCTGGACCTGGTCTAAGACTGGACTAACCCGTAACTAAACACAAGCCATCAAGCTCCGCTGTAAACAATTCAAAGTATAGCGGTTTGACCTCTGCATTGCACACAAAATGCAGACTTCTTTAAATTTGTGTCAGTCTGATTAAACAATTGGACACTGTTTTAAAATGGTGTAACTGAGTTCTACAGTGAACTATAACTAAAGCCCCATTCACACTCGGGAATAGATATTACCCCAGGGACATCTAGTCATATGTAATAACACCAGAGTAAAAATCCCCCCGCAAAAAATCCTTTCCGTATTTAGATAATACTGGTCCACACACATCCCCATCTCTGATTCGTGTAGTTTTCATTTATTGTTCAGACTCTCAAAAGACAAGTTCAGGGAAAATGTGATGGTTCATTTTTTACCAAATGAAAAGTGTGTAATAATTTGTGAGCTCTCGGTGCAGACGGGTGTGAGTGATGGTCAAATGTTACAGTTTGTGATGTCGTATCCAGAGATAAAGTCAGTAGAATAGAGCAAATCACAAAACTGAAAACAAAAAAAATCTGAAACTCATAAGAATCATTACTCGTCACACATTCAATCATTCACTGAACTGAAGCGGGAAGAGTGCAATTTTTCTAAGAACCAGCGTCAGGAAATGCCCTGATTGGTCACTTCCTCTTCTCACAAAACATTCTCTCTCTGAGTAAAGAATGCAGTAAAGTTGGACCTAGAGGATTAAAAGCACTTTTTAAAAACATTCGACCAGTCTCATTCTTGCACATTTATTTATTTATCCACATTATTCAATTTAAAGCTCCAGAATTGCACGATTGACTAAAAGACTCCTTACAAGGGCCTGTTTAGTCTAATTAAATCCATGTTTGTTTGTGATGAGTGGACGAGCTGCAATTCCACATTTCCTTCTATTAACATCTACGGTAGCCCTGAAGGGACATGCTGACGTCTACAAACCAATCCTGTAGGAAAAGGTCAGATTATGGCTTTGTTTTAGAAAATATAGAAAGAAAATCCCACTTCTTAATAAATATCCTCAGCCTTCAAACAAGAAATAACAGTGCAGTCTTAAGTTTGTCCACTCTGGGGATCTGTAGGGAAACTAAAATAGGAAGAAAAAAACTTCCACTGGGTTTTACAGACTTTTTCAAATGGACAAATATGATGACTCATATTTTGATGGGATAATACACTACAAATCAGCCAGATCATTTAATGTGACAAAAATGTAAATAGTTTCACTGACATAAGTGTGTTTCCAGTAAAGAGAGCTCAGCAGAAGCAGAGGAAGTCCACAGATAACCCCCTGAACTCACTCACATCAGGACTACAGTGCAGTCAAAGTGGGAAGTGGGCGTTTACGGGCAAAGATAATGCTCCAAGACCACACGCATCATCAGATCTGAGAAATCAGCAAAATGTTTTCAATGTCAGGAAATGGTCCAGAAAAATAAATGTATTTGGAAGTGTCATTAATCTGAATGGAGATGAGTTTGAGTTCCTCGGGGTCAGAGTCGGCAGAGCTGACTGACAGCTTCCAATCCAACTTCAAATCCAGCCAATTTAATAAAAAGTCAATCAAAGAGAATCCATTAAAATACAGGTCTATAAACATGGAGCTAAAAGCCAAAGAGAACAGCAACAGAAGTACAGTATTGTCCAATAAAAATATCAATGGTCCCAAAGCCTTTCTCTGTAAACTATAAACAAACATCTAGAAATGGCCTCTGATTTAAAGGTATATGGGGCACATTTAGGCCTGAAGCTGGACTAGGCGTCTTTTCCACAGTTTTCTGCACATATCCAACACGGCACAGCGGAGAAAAAGTCAAAAACAGACCAAGATTAAAGCTACACCCACAAATTTAAGTGATAAATAGTATAATATACATAGTCACGAAGCCACTGGGTAAAATCTTTGCCTGTTTATCTTAAAATAATAATATATAATAAAAAGGAGATTTTAGGGGACTTGAAAAAGTAATAGAGAGGGCTGGTTCAAATATAGTCGTTAGTTTGGGGACTCACACAAGAGACACACAACAGGACGGATGCTATACTGAACAACATGAACCATCCCCTGCATTTGGCTTTAGAGCTTCTGAGACTTCACCGTCAGAACAGAAATAGTCTCTGCCTTAAGTTTTCCTTTTTTTGATAAACATTACATGATTGAATTGCCAATATTCATCCCCTTTTCACTTTTCCTCCATTAAGTTTTCCTTTTTATTGTGTAAAAAAGAAGCATTCGGCGCTAAATATACGCTTTTATCAGTAGCCATTCCTTATTGAAAAGCAGTGTCGACCAAGGTGAGCTGTGATTGGTCAAAGCTCCCATTTAGGACTGAAAATTCTTATCTATGAAAATCCGTGATGATAAAGCGTAGATGGCGTCTTTAAGGTCTTGTTTTTTCACAGATTATTCCTGTTACAATAAGCTTTAGGTGATTAAACAGTTCTTTTTCTCACAAACATAAAATAATCTCATTCTCAACGTTTAATTGTGTATTAGCCTGGGATTGGCCAAAGGTCGTCATTGCACATGGGAAGGCAATATCTGTCTAAGCAAGTCTAACATTAACAATCTTACAACACAATGATCTAATACTAATCAATAAGTGTTGATTATTGCTTATGCTGCAAGCTTATTTCCTTATCTAATGAACTTTTACGAAGCACAGAATTGGAGAAACACTGTTTACTACTTTTAATGATGCATTATGGAAAACTTTGAGTGCACTACATTTGAGTCACAATAACTGGACATAACAAAATGGTGTGATATTTTTATAGTGGACAATTTTGTGACAAGAAAGTGGTTTCGGACGCAGCCACAGTTTGTATTTTGTGACGGAAGGAGGTCAATTCTAGTCCAAAACATGAAGTTGTTGGTCGAGGCTCAATGCTGTAAGTCGTGTCGGACGAACAGCATGAGACCAGCCTGACCAAAGACTTCACATCAGCTGCTCTGACCTCAAAGTTCAGAGGTCACCTGAACAGGAAGTGACCTCGCACCATATTAGGAAGATCACGAGAAGGAGGTCATCCATTACAGTGAATACAGACCTGGGGCCACTTAAAGAGCGAACTGAAGCTAAAACTTAAAGGGTAAGTATCTCCACCTACATTCTACATTTTATTCTGCGCCCAAAGCAGTTTTTCCCACTGTCCTTTGCTCCCACATCCGTCTACGGAGGTGACATTTGACCCGAGCATCGTGGGAACCGAAGCAGGAGGATGAGACGGCGTGACGGCCAGGAAGACATTAGCGCCGCGATGATGAGTGTAACAGACCTTCAACACCTGTCCCACACAGAGCAGAGGGATGCTCACCCAGGAACACAGCACCGTCCAACGCCTTTTAATCATCTTCATCCAGGCCCAGGAAAAAGGACAACACATTCAGAACTTTGGGGTGTGTAGTTACTCAATAAACCATCATTGTCCCAGCAACAGGTCTGCTTTATTATCAAAAATGTTATTGCCTGGACTTAGTCACTAAAGACAGTGAGGAAACTTGACTATAACCAGGTCAAAACTAGAAATAAACCTGAACTAAAGCAGCAGGACAACGGCAAAATTAAAACCAGGACGAAATATGTGGGACATTGTAACCACGGTTCTCTGAATAAAGAGAGGGATAGCCTCACGACAATAGAGAACTGAACAAAAACAAAACAGGAAATATAAAGAAGTGACCTAGAAATAGACTAAAGGAAGCTAAATGCAATGTAGATGTGGATGAAAACACAATGGAACCAGAACTAAACCAAGAACAATTATAACAAAAACCAGAACTAAACAAAGACTAAACCGGAACAAAAACAAGGCTAAGCCAACTCTTAACTTTTCACTTCGACTCTACTACTCCCTCAACTCTAGTTTACATTGGTTTGCATTGAACATGTTACTTTGGATTTTATAGTTTCGAATTGTTCTTTTTCCTTCTGTTTTCGTCTGAACTTCGAGACAGATGCCCACACGTTCATCCCTCGTTCACCGCCGCTGCTAATGTCCCGTCGGTGTCGTGCCTAAAAGATATAGACATAATTCATCTCTTCTCTTCCTGTGCCTATTTCCTCTGCTCGGTCTCCGTCTGTTTCCAAAACAACCTGGGAACAGAGCGAGGAGTGGGGTCAGAGTTCACGGGGGTGACGGAGCCGTGACAGCTGTGGCTCATCTGTGGCTGCTCTTCACCGACTCCTGCTTTTAACAGCTTCACGAGATAGTCCCTGTGTTTACACGACACTGGAGAAGTTACAAATCTGAAGTTTTCACCGGAGCTCTCATGCTTCCACTAAACATGAACATTTAGAGAGTCGTTTTTAGGAAATTGGGTGAAGTGATGCGTAGGGATCAAAAAAGAACCTCTAATGGAGCAGTTTTTGACACATTTTTGGGAATGTACAGTACTGTACAAAAGTTTGAGACAGGTGTAAAGATCTGCAGTAAAGGCACAATACAATATACTTTTCAATTTATTTTTTTTCAATTTACAAAATGGAAAAGTGAGACAAAAACCTCCAAATTTCAAGATTGGTCCCGGAACAAAGGGTCCTCCTGACGTAATGGATTTACTCTGATCCAACATAATGGAGCCTGGTTTTGTTGATTACATGGTCTGGTTTAGTCCAGTTTGGTCTGGTTTTGTCTGGGATTACATGGTCTGGTTTAGTCCACTTTGGTCTGGTTTTGTCTGGGATTACATGGTCTGGTTTAGTCCAGTCTGGCCTGGTTTTGTCTGGGATTACATGGTCTGGTTTAGTCCAGTTTGGCCTGGTTTTGTCTGGGATTACATGGTCTGGTTTAGTCCAGTTTGGTCTGGTTTTGTCTGGGATTACATGGTCTGGTTTAGTCCAGTCTGGTCTGGTTTTGTCTGGGATTACATGGTCTGGTTTAGTCCAGTTTGGTCTGGTTTTGTCTGGGATTACATGGTCTGGTTTAGTCCAGTCTGGTCTGGTTTTGTCTGGGATTACATGGTCTGGTTTAGTCCAGTTTGGTCTGGTTTTGTCTGGGATTACATGGTCTGGTTTAGTCCAGTCTGGTCTGGTTTTGTCTGGGATTACATGGTCTGGTTTAGTCCAGTTTGGTCTGGTTTTGTCTGGGATTACATGGTCTGGTTTAGTCCAGTCTGGTCTGGTTTTGTCTGGGATTACATGGTCTGGTTTAGTCCAGTCTGGTCTGGTTTTGTCTGGGATTACATGGTCTGGTTTAGTCCAGTCTGGTTTTGTCTGGGATTACATGGTCTGGTTTAGTCCAGTTTGGCCCAGATTGTTCACAAACTGAGACGGAGGAACTGCTAAAGTCAGACCAAATATTGATTTGATTTAGAATTGTCATCGGTTTTTTCACTTTGCATTTTGTAAAATAATAAAAATAAATACACTTTATTCTTTACTTTTAACTTCAAGATGGAACTGTGTATATTTGAAAACATTGATGAAAAAGTAACACAACATATGTAATCTACTTACCTTTTTAGACCCTTAGTTTTTAGTTTTTTTAATGCATATTTTAACAATGCAAATAGTTTCTTGAAGCAACTTTTAATCAATATGTCACTACAGATCTAGCTGGATTAGGTTTTTAATACAAATTGGTGATTTATCTGTGATTTATTCTCAATTCTTATCACTACAGTTTTTTATCAGTATATTTTGGATACATTAAGTTAGTAGATGATTGGTGGTCTGTTAAATTAAAGATATAGTCCAGTCCAAACCACTTTCTCAGCGAAGTCTTCTCAACAATTATAATCATTTATCTAAAACGGGACAAGACTTAGAGTGACTCATAAAAAAAGTACAAATATTCCCTCTATATATTTAAAAGTTTGCTGAAAATATACTATCTTCTGTTTAAAATAATCTTCTAATAGAACTACAATTACAAAATACTGAGCTAAACCTTTGAGTTCAAAAGTCAAAAGAAGCATAATCCAAAACACAGCTGCATTAATGTTATTTTTAAATTTATTTCATGAAAAAATATATTTCTGGATTTGGACGGAGACAATAACATGAACATATGTACAATTCTCTTTCATAAATACCAGCTTATTTACAGAGGTCAAATTAAATAAGAGTAAAACTATATTCTGGAAGATATGTACACATTGCATTGTTTTCTTAAATTAACAGAGACAAGACAAACACAAGACAGTACAACACATATTTTTGGTATCAACTGGATCGAAGAGAAATAAACTTTCACTTTAAAAAAAAATACAGATTAAACCGATGTGTGGCAGTGCTGGGACTCACACGAGCCTCGAAAAAATGGATAGTTTTCTTTAAACTTGTCAAAATTGTCAAAAGCAGATTATCTTTCATTGAAGATTGTGTTCGTTGCTCCTTTTTTTCATGCTTCGAGTCTTGATTGAGTTTTTACAAAGAGGCACTTCTGTTTTGTAGGATTCAACCATGATTTTAAGGCGTCTTGGTCTTCAACAGGCCACAATGTGATGCTTCAATTTCCAAAAAAAGGCCTCAGAAGGTGATCATCGTATTGATTCAAATGCTGTTTTTGGTCCTTAGTGTAAAATCCCACAGAGAACAGCAGATTTGAGCGGTTTCCCTAAGGCACCAGTCTTTTTAATGGCACAAATCCGAGACATGTTCGATCCTCGAAAACAAAACAAAAAAGAAAAAAAAAATACAAAATAGAGACATTATATTAGGATTTAAGATAAAAAAAGATAAATAGTGCAAATAACACCAGACAGTTCAGTCTCTTTTGCATCTGTCCGTCTGAGCAGCAGCAATAAATATTAAATAATCGTCCTTTGCTTGAAGTGTCCTGGAGAGGAATCATTTTAGGATTCAAATCGTCCATTTTGGGCTCCAAAAGTTAGAGGTTAAACCTGAGAAGACAAAAGAAGTAACAGTTAGTCGAATGTGTTTCATGAATTTGCTTTGAGATTGCTTTTTTCCACATTGGCAGTTCAAAGAATTGGAAAAGATCCTCACCTCAGTAGCAATCACACATTGGTCTATTTGGTCCGGGATGATATAAATCGGATGGTACAGGTTTTCTTTTCCAAAACTCAATGGAGGAACGATGATGGTCGACTCGCGTTTTTTACTATGTAAAGATAAACAAGACATGGTTAGGTCCTGAAAGCAGATTAACAGGATGTTATCTGGACCGACTAAACACACAACAACAAACAAAGAGTTAAATACTTACAAGTCAAATTTATTCTTTTCTTCCTTTGCTAAGTTGCAGTCAGCCATTTTGTTTTTGTAGATGGCCGTTTTGTCGCTGCCCTTCTCCATGGCTGCGTTCTTGTTGGACACTTTCAGGTGAGGTCCCGGGATGAGGAAGGCCTCTTTTTCTTTAAGATTAGATCCAGTGGAGCAGCCATTATTAGGGGCTCCTCCTCCGATGATTGCGTTCCGATTGTTCACCGTCTCCAGGTCGTTCTTCACCGAAGTGGAAGCCACCAGTTGCGTGCCTTTGCGCAGCTGACGGAGGATGAAAATGGCAGCGCTCATCAGCAGAGCGAGCGTAACGAAGCCGAAAGCGAAGGCCACCATTATGACAGGAGTCGGAGGGGTCGGTTTGGGCGATTCGGTCGGACTCTTCACCTGGAATTCGCATCTGGCGCCCATGTAACCCACGGGACACTGGCAGACCGGGCCGCTGAAATGGGCGAAACAAGTGCCGCCGTTTTCGCAGGGGAAGTTGGAGCAAGGGCTGGAACGGACAGAGCAGTCTTTCCCGGTGAAGCCCAGAGTACACGTGCAGGTGTAGTCGTTGACGCCGTCCACACACGTCCCGGCGTTTTGGCACGGGTTGCTGGCACAGTCGTCAATGTTGGTCTCGCAGCGAGGTCCAGAGAAACCCGGGTGGCAACGGCACACGACACGGTTTCCGACATCCAAACATTGAGCACCTAGATACAAAATAAAAAAAACTTGGTTAGTTATAGAGCTAGAAATCGACTGGGAGCCAGAATAGAGCCTTGAGGAGCACCAATAGTAGTCCATTTCTAAAGCAGGTCTAGCTTCAGTTATTCCTTCGAGCAGATGCTTTTCATCAGGATAAACTCATGCAATTACAAACATCCTGTGAATAAACACCGTGAAAACAAGACATTCTCTCAAACTGACTCCATATTTGGTTGTCCTTTTGCAGCTGGTGTGTTGCAACAGTGAAAACACTTGACTGAGAGGCAGGAATGATTACAGGTTGGAGATAAGCCATTTCTTTGCACTAATGAAGACCTGAGGGACGGCTGCCAATGATATAAGTTTAAAATATTCACTGATAGGCTTTTGCCAAGTCAGTAAATTCTGTTGTCCGCTTATGTTTTCTTTGCTATTTTTGGTGGAGTTTATTTTACAAAACTATTCAAAGAGTGATGGATCTCTCGTCAAGTCTGTGCAGGCTGCTGGTATGTTTAGGGGAGGGCGGCTATTCTGCCTGCACTATGAACAGTATGAAAAAGACCCAGCTTTGCATTTTTCAAGAGAACTGAGCCATGAACCAGGGCTACAACAAGTCTACAGCAACAATAGGAAGGAATACTTGTGCAACGAGATAAGGTGTGTTTGTAAGCTGCTACGTGACAAACAAAGCCATACATGCTGCCAGCTTCTGATTGTGTCAGAGCTCATATTCATAAAGAAATATGATCAAGCAGACATTGAAGTGGTTCGTACCATTAGCGCATGGGTTGCTGCTGCATTTGTCGAGTTTCTTCTCGCAGTTGGAGCCAGTGAAGCCGGGAGGGCACCGGCAGCTGTAGCCACCGGCAGCGTTTTCGACACAAGTCCCTTCGTTAAAACACGGCCCGTCGGCGCACGTCATGGCACTGATCTCACAGTTCTTTCCGTAGAAACCTTGGGGACATGTGCAGGTGTAGTCGCTCACCAAATCCTACAGGAACAAAACCACGAGAGCCACGTTAGATTTGCAGCTTTAAAAACAGCTTTTGACACACGGCATTGAAGACAAATGTGGATGTGAACTTACGCTGCAGCTGCCTCCATTTTTGCAGGGGTTGCTGTCGCACTCGTTGGTCTCAATCTCACAGTTTTTACCTGTGAACCCAGGTTTGCATGTGCATGTGTAGCTGCCCTGGCCAGTGTTGGTGCACGTTGCATCGTTCTGGCACGGTTTGTGGTTTGTGCAGTAATTCAGGTCTGGAGGAAAAGCAAAACAAGCTTAGAACCCGCAGGCTTTTATTTTATCACCTTTGTAAATGTGTCTAGCTATTTAAACTCAAAGTAAATGCATGAGTTTTGTATTTTCTGGTGCTAAACTCACCTTGGTCGCAGTAGAGGCCGCCCCATCCTTCTTTACAGTCGCACTGCCACGGCTGCTGGCAGGTCCCGTGCACACAGCCGGGGTGACGTGCACACTCATCGCAGCGCTCTCCCTGCCACCCCTGATGACAAACGCACTCTCCGGGCGCCTCGCAGTAACCGTGCGCCTCGCTGCAGCCCGGCGCGCAGATGGCTGATGGGAAAGCACAGGGGAAAGGGAGAGGAGGTTAGGAGGTGTCTATCCATCGATCCACACACTTGTTAAGCGGCGAGCGCGAGGAGGGAGGGGAGCAGCTGGCCGCACAACAAAAGCAACACATGCCGTCTCTTTTCACGCACCGAGGCGCGCGTTAAGCCTCCGCGCGTGCCTCTTGTGTTAGAGCCCGGGACCCATTGTTGAGGCCAAACAAAGGGACATATAGAAACAGAAGCTCCAAGGCCATGTTGACAACTGCTTGACTTCACAATTTAAAAAAATGACGCGCCAAAGTTTCTTATTATTCCCCTTCAGACAGAAAAGACGTTAGAACTATAGAAGGGGGGGGTGACTCTACTGTAAAAAAAAGACTGCTCACTTAAAACTGTAATACGTTTACGCCACTCAAACAGGGCTTTGTACTTTTAGCATCGAATGTGGACTTACGATCAGAGCAGTATTCGCCCGTCCATCCCTCGAGACAGCGGCGGGTGCCTTCCTCGTCGCAGGTGTAGTGGCCGAAAGTGTCGTTTCTCGGGCGGCAGTAGGCGGCGCAGGCCTCTCCGTGGTAGAACTCACTGCAGACCACGTGGTAGGAGTAATGCAGTTCACTGTTGTCGCCGTAATGGACGTCCTGAGACCAGTCCTGACCGACGCCGAGGGTACGACGAGTGGCCAGGCGGCTGATCAGGTTGTTCTGGTTCTCTGTAAGAAAACGTAACATGATTTAGACAGATGCTTTTTAAAATACACAAAAAATAAACCCTAATGTTGTACATTTTGAAAGCAATGGAGTGATTTTTACCTGTGGATCCGGGTTTGGCAGACTCAGCGATCCATGCTTCAATGATGAGAGAGAAGGTACCCTGCAGAGACAGAGGAAAAGACAGAGTTTAGTGCCAACTGCTTGAGGCCTGTCTTATGCAAAGCAGCAGTAAAATGGGGGCTTGTAAAGAGGAAGTGAACAACAAGGGTCAATTTGTCCCATGGAGGTGCGAGGACACTAACCGGCCATTTGAAGTGGAAGGGGATCTGGATGAGTACGTTTCCTGAAACAGAGTTGGCGTTGTAGATCTCTGTGAGCATGGTACCGTACGTGCACGGCGGTTCCGGGTTGATGACGTCTTGTGAATGTTTGAGGCAGATGCGGAAAAAAACATGGCAGTCGCTCGAGTCTGACGAGCTGCAAACTTTCGAACTGCTGAAAGAATCGATCTTCAACTCAAAAACACCGGATGAGCAAACCTGAGGGAAGAAGAGAGAGGGTTAGGATAAACTGAAGGAGGAGATTTTATGAAGCATTACAGAGAGAACTGGAAGTTACATTTCTTTGTAAATGTAAACTTTTCACTCTAAATGTTCTGTTATGAAAAATCCCTCAGTGATGATGAGTAGCTCCACAGTAGAACACTGGAAACATTTCATTAAAAGACTTTTACACTAGGTTTTGAACTGTTTGAGTCGATTTACAATAGAAATCCCCAATGTAACCACTAGGGGGAGCTTTGTACCATTGATAAAACCCAGCTGTCAGTGAATCCTCACTTTTGGATGGACTTTAATGCCGGGTCTAAATGGTTACAAAAACGCATAGACCTTCTTTACTAAAATTAGGTTTCCATTCAGTTTAATAATGTTACCATAGCTACAAAGTTATGTTCTAAAATGAATTAAAGAAGCTTTAGATTCTACGTTTGAATTTGAGAATGAACTTAAATCAAGTTACCATGGCAGCGAAGCTCAAAGTTCTAAATAAAGTTCTACATTTATGTCATCTTTTTTTGTCAAATTTCAAAGAGGTCTCCACGGCAACGAAGCTCTTATTACGAGTTCTGTAATAAATCTGGCTTTTAAACCAAACGAGGCTAAGACAGAGTTTAACCCAGTGACACTCACCGACTGCGCGCAAAGGAGCAGCGCGACACACGGCAGCAAGAGCCGCGCCATGGCGTCCTCAGAAAGCCCCGCACAGGTCCCCCCCAAAAAAGTATCCAGAGGTCCGTGAAGGTAGCTTCGAGTAACGCAATGCAAAGATCCCCGGGCACTGAGGTCCGAGCGGAGCACTGCGTAAAGCGGAGTAAAGTCTAAAGCAAAAGGCGTTGTGGTGAGTCAGTGGCTTGTGTGTTTGTCTCAAGGCGGATTCTGGACTCTGGAGCGAGAGCAAGGAGCTTTATACCCGGTCTGAAGGAGGAAGAGGAGGAGGAGGAAGGACGACGGGAGGAAAGGGGCGGAGAAAAAGGCCAGACGTGTGCCGGTCCATTCAAAGTGAAACTCTCTCTGTTCATTTCATTCACATTGTTTCATTTAACACACATCATTTCAATCCACACATTTCCCATAATGCGCGTGGCACACTTCTTACGCATTAACGCTGAGGAGAAAGAAGGAAGGGTTTTTCTGGGTTTGGTTTGTGTCAGGGTTAACTCCTGTTTGGCCCTGGTCCTTATTTAGTTCTATACTAAATCGTATTAGTTTTGGGCTTGAAAATAAATACATTTTATTTCACATTTCATCCTGGTTCCTTCTGCAGTCCTGATTTAGTGTAAGTTTAGTTCTGATTTATTCTTCTACTTTTTGCCTCTTTTTATCGTGCTTTAGTCCGTGTTAAGTTTTAGTTTTAGTGCTGATTTATAACCCGTTCAGTCCTGGTTTATTCGTCGTTTTATTGTTGGATTAATTCCTGCTTTAATAATAACTGCTTTAATGTTAGTTTTACGCACAAATACTGCAGAGTTATTGCCATAAACCTTCATTCAGTCTTATGTTCTTGTTGTTAATGGACTGTGTTTGTCTTTACGCGCGCTTCACTCTCATTTCTCGTGACATTTGCTGATGTTTACGTAAATATCTGCGGACATACAGTCAACTGCGGTGCGTAAAAACGGAGAAGAGGGGGCACTTTTTTTTGCAGCGTGCGGGGGCCTTTTGGCTAATAGTTGGGGGCTGGGGGGGTGTTAATAGTAATGCCCTTTGGCGCAGCGCCGTGGGGCCAATTCGACAAACTGCCAGGCGTCACCCGCAGCGGAGCCACCAAACGCTCACACCTCCAGCGCCACACGGGGCAGGGGCAGAAGAGGAGGGGGCAGAGAGGCAGGCGGCGAGGTGAGAAAGATGTCCCGTGAACGCACATTTGTCCAGAGGTGCAGATTTCACACAGGGACACGCGGGGAAGGAGGGAGGGGTGTGGAGTGGTCTCAACGGGATGAAGTTTCATTTTAGCCTGGTCTTTTTTTGTAAACAGTAATGATTCATGGTTAAATAAATAAATGGTTTCTCTTGGTTTAGTCCAGAGTTCAATGGAGTATTTGCTCACACCTTTGCGTCACAGGCGGGGACAGAGTCAAAGCAGTATGTTTTTTGCTTGTTTAGACTGTTCTCTCAAACTTTTTTCAAGTAATACTTTGGTTATTACTTTTATTTGAGCACTTTCCTCTTTATTTTCAGGTTTGTGGGAATGTCTTTTATATTTGTAGCAAAGACTAATCGAGGTCAAACCCAGCCCCAGAGCAGGACTGAACCAGGTCTAATCCAGGACCAGACCCAGGTCTAAACCAGGACCAGACCCAGGTCTAAACCAGGACTACACCATCTCTGTCAGTGTCCGATAGTGTTTATTGATCCCAGTCTTTCATTCATCTTTTGGTAACGCCTTCTATTGTGATTGTAATGCAGCAGCGCGTGCCTCGGCCGAGCCCCCCTCCTCACCCCACGCGCCGGACACACCCACGGCACGCGGCACGCTTCGGCCCCCCCGCCAGCCCCACGCGCGCGGAACAATACGCGCTATTTGTTGCAACAATAAGAAGACAGACTTGAGCGCATTTACATACTTCAGACCTGAATGAGCGCCGCGACTGGAGCAGGACGTCCCATAACAACCCACTGCGTTTAACTAGGTCCACAGTAGCTTCACGAACAGGGCTCAGGCAGGACTGATTCAAGACTAAATTAGACTAAAGTAAGTGTGAAACCAGGACTGGACTAGGACTAAACCAGGTCTAAAACTAGACTAAATGGTCTCTGTTTAGGGTCAGACTGAGTGACTCTCCCAAAACCAACCACAACAAACAAACAAACAAACAAACAAAAACAAAAACAAAACAACAAAAAGACACAGACAGAGAAACTTTCACTGAGGGCCCTGTGTTTGGACCAATCACAGAGCAGCTTTGTGTTGTCATGGAGACGCATTAATTAGCGTTTACAGAATAGAAAGAGTTTATTTTAATGCAACTGCCAGAACTAAACCAGGACTAGACCAGCACTGAACCAGGACTAAACCAGGACTAGACCAGCACTGAACCGGGACTAAACCAGGACTAGACCAGCACTGAACCAGGACTAAACCAGGACTAGACCAGCACTGAACCGGGACTAAACTAGGACTAGACCAGCACTGAACCAGGACTAAACCAGGACTAGACCAGGACTAGACCAGCACTGAACCGGGACTAAACCAGAACTAGACCAGCACTGAACCAGGACTAAACCAGGACTAGACCAGCACTGAACCAGGACTAAACCAGGACTAGACCAGCACTGAACCAGGACTAAACCAGGACTAGACCAGCACTGAACCAGGACTAGACCAGCACTGAACCAGGACTAAACCAGGACTAGACCAGCACTGAACCAGGACTAAACCAGGACTAGACCAGCACTGAACCAGGACTAAACCAGGACTAGACCAGCACTGAACCAGGACTAAACCAGGACTAGACCAGCACTGAACCAGGACTAAACCAGGACTAGACCAGCACTGAACCAGGACTAAACCAGGACTAGACCAGCACTGAACCAGGACTAAACTAGGACTAGACCAGGACTAAACCAGGACTAGACCAGCACTGAACCAGAACTAAACCAGGACTAGACCAGCACTGAACCAGGACTAAACTAGGACTAGACCAGCACTGAACCAGGACTAAACCAGGACTAGACCAGCACTGAACCAGGACTAGACCAGCACACACCCAGACTACAACCAGGACTAGACCAGCACTGAACCAGGACTAAACCAGGACTAGACCAGCACTGAACCAGGACTAAACCAGGACTAGACCAGCACTGAACCAGGACTAAACCAGGACTAGACCAGCACTGAACCAGGACTAAACTAGGACTAGACCAGGACTAAACCAGGACTAGACCAGCACTGAACCAGAACTAAACCAGGACTAGACCAGCACTGAACCAGGACTAAACTAGGACTAGACCAGCACTGAACCAGGACTAAACTAGGACTAGACCAGGACTAAACCAGGACTAGACCAGCACTGAACCAGGACTAAACCAGGACTAGACCAGCACTGAACCAGGACTAAACTAGGACTAGACCAGCACTGAACCAGGACTAAACCAGGACTAGACCAGCACTGAACCAGGACTAAACTAGGACTAGACCAGCACTGAACCAGGACTAAACTAGGACTAGACCAGCACTGAACCAGGACTAAACCAGGACTAGACCAGCACTGAACCAGGACTAAACCAGGACTAGACCAGCACTGAACCAGAACTAAACTAGTCCTAGACCAGGACTAAACCAGGACTAAACTAGGACTAGACCAGCACTGAACCAGGACTAAACTAGGCCTAGACCAGCACTGAACCAGGACTAAACCAGGACTAGACCAGCACTGAACCAGGACTAAACCAGGACTAGACCAGCACTGAACCAGGACTAAACTAGGACTAGACCAGCACTGAACCAGGACTAAACCAGGACCAAACCAAGACTAAACTAGTTCTAAACCAGGACTAGACTAGGACTTTATCAGGACCAAACCAGGACCAGGACCAGAAGGGAACTGAAACCAGGACTTGACTTGGACTAAAGCTAATCTAAAACAAGGATTAAACTAAGACAATATTAAAGTAAAACTAAACTAGGACTAGATCAAAACCAAACCAGGTCTAATCTAAACCTTGACTGAACCAGGACTAAACTAGGACTAAAACCTTATCAGGGACAAACCAGGTCAAGACTAAACAGAGACTGGACTAAACCAGGACTTGAACCTGTATTAAACATCATAACTGCAGATTTATGCTTTAAAAACCTGACTTATTCTTTATTCCTCAGACAGAAACTAAACTGAACAGAAACTAAAATGTTCCGTAAAAGGACAGAACGTGCAGCGCGTGTCACAGCGGCTCACATCAAAGGAGCTGCGCGTGTGTCTCCTTTTGTCCCGCGCCACACGCGCCCAAAAGGTGCGCACGAGGTGTCAGGTGTGAGGCGCGTGTCGCGGGTGAAAAGAGGCGCGAGGCGGGAGACAGGAGGGGGAGGGGTCCGTGGGAAAGGTCCTGAGCGCGAGGCAGGTGTGAACAACAAGCGCATGCGCACACTGCACCAACACAAGGTTTACAACTGAACTTTTCATGAGTCTGCACACGTTACAAAAAAAAAAAAGTGATTTTAAAAGTGGTCGGGCCCAAAACAAACGTAAAAAAACAAAAACATCTCAATGTGTGTATTTTAAATTAATTTGAGATTTTTAAAAATGAGACCGACTATACCTAGGACTATAATCTGTGACTTACCAAGAGAAAGATAATGTGAAATCTTACTTTGAAGCATCTCGAATGAATAAAACAGCTTCATAAAAGTCATGTTTCAGTCAAATAGCTGAAGACTTAATTCATTTAGACAAACAAAATGGAAAAAGCATTAAACCAGGACTAAATCGGGACTAAATCACACAATGAACAATTAGATTTATTTTTATATTTGACCTAATTCTTCCTTCTTTATTTTTATTCTTTAGAAACGTTTGATCTTGCTGGTCTTTCTGGTGTCATTCACTGGAAACAACATAAAACTATTTGAAAAGAGAAATGGAAACAATCAAAGTGACAGGAAAAAAAAGGCAATTAAAAGGAGAATCTCACAAAATACATGCTGGGTTTGGTCCTGATTTATGTATATTTCTCTCACTGTGACTCTTACGCTCTTACTTTGTCACGGTTGTTCGTTCAGCGCCGGTGGAGGCTGTGAAGGTGTGAAGCTGGGAAACTGCAGCTTTATGGACCTAATGAGTCCACCATTTGTCTCAAAGACACAGGGTTTAGCACCGGTCGCTAACAATAGGCTACGAGCTAACAACAGACAGTGACCTCTCCTCAAACACAAACACTAAACAAAACTAAATCAGGGACTTTTTGGTGCACTGTAGTTGTTTTTGTTGTTACTGTCAGGATTAAACCAGGATTAAACCAGAACTTAATCAGGACTAAACCAGGACCAAAGCAGGACTAAACCAGGACTAAAGCAGAACTAAACCAGGACTTAATCAGGACCAAACCAGGACTAAATCAGGACTAAACCAGGACTAAACCAGGACTTAATCAGGACCAAACCAGGACTAAATCAGGACTAAAACAGGACTAAAGCAGGACTAAACCAGAACTTAATCAGAACCAAACCAGGACTTAGTCAGGACTAAAGCAGGACTAAACCAGGACCAAACCAGGAATTGATCAGGACTAAACCAGGACCAAACCAGGACTAAACCAAGACTTAATCAGGGCCAAACCAGGACTAAACCAAGACTTCATCAGGACCAAACCAGGACTAAACCAGGACTAAACCAAGACTTAATCAGGGCCAAACCAGGACTTAATCCAACAGGACTTAATCAAACAGGAATAAACCAGGACCAAACCAGGACTAAACCAAGACTTAATCAGGACCAAACCAGGACTTGATCAGGACTAAAACAGGACCAAACCAGGACTAAACCAGGACCAAACCAGGACTAAACCAAGACTTAATCAGGGCCAAACCAGGACTTAATCAGGACCAAACCAGGACTAAACCAGGTCCAAACCAGGACTTAATCCGGACTACAACCAGGACTTAATCAGGACCAAACCAGGACTCAACTCGAAAACCAGAAGGGAACTGAAACCAGGACTTGACTTGGACTAAAGCTAATCTAAAACAAAAAAAATGAATAAAAAAAACATAAACACAACAAACTTAGAACATCACATTGATTACTCTGCAACTGCGTCGTAAAGCACCTGAACACATCATAAACTACGGTGGACTCGCATTAGCATGTGTTTCACTAGCATTAGCATGTGTTTCACTAGCATTAGCATGTGTTTCACTAGCATTAGCAGAAACTGTATCGTTGTCTGTGTAAAAACATACGGGCATCTGAGCAGCTTTTTTCTATTGGTCCAGCTCCAGTCCGACTACGCCGTACACATTATAGATATATTAGTTTGACTTAAGACATTCAAGTGAGACGTTTAAGTGTGTTTTACTCAAATTCAATTTCCTTCCTTTATTTATCCCACAGAGTTCAGTTCAGAGCGCCAGTCTCACAGAAAATAAATCAAACGCTCATAAACTGGATTTGGACGAGACTCAGAGCCTCGACCCAAACCTCGGCCTCGCGTTTCTCCTGTTTTTTCCTCTTTTTGGGCTGAGGACTTTTTTATGAATGGCAATTTATGTACATTTTCGAGTTTACTGAATCAATGTGTGACCAGAACCGAGCTGGTATTTTCTTCTGATACGAACCTCTCGATGAGCCTTTTGCAAACATTTAGATAAGAATTAGCCTTGGTTAAAAATGTTAAAAGCCAGACTCGGTGAGAAGGAGCTTTTGTGAGGCTCAGATTAGAGGCTTTACAAACAAACGCTAAAGATAATCCTCTCGGCTTTAACGGCTGGTCTTTCATCGGCTCTAAATCCTGTTTGAGCAGATATCACTTATCTCTTATTCCGTTAAAGCAACACGGACTTAAACAGCGCCGCGGTTTAGAGAGAGCTCAGTGTTTTGTTAATGGGCTTCATTTAGGTCCTTAAGCATAAATAATGGTAAAGAAAAGAATAAAATTAGGGATGAACTGTGGCACACTTTACATTTCAAGATGCGTTTTCTTTTCTGTTAAGTTCTTAATGGGTGCTTTACATTTACGTGTGAGATATTCATTAATATATTATAAATAACAGTGTTCAGTGACAATGACATCTGTTTTTGTGAATGGACGATTTCATTTGGAACTTGTTTTGAAATATGTAACCACGTTGAATCAGTTCTTCCTTTCTCACTTAACGGCTTATGAACAAAACTATATTGCTTGGTAAATGGCTTATTCACTCATTTATAAGAACTTTTACCTGCAGGCAGAGAAATTTGAATTGTTGCCTTAGTTCCTTAGTCTTAATTCATTTATATTTCATTTTGGGTCTGAAATAAACTACCATAAGATAGTTTTCATTGTGCTTTTTCTCTCCAGAAAAAAAAAGGATAAGGACCGGTGTGAGGCCCAGGATAGGACCAGTGTGAGGCCCGGGACAGGACCAGTGTGAGGCCCAGGATAGGACCAGTGTGAGGCCCGGGACAGGACCAGTGTGAGGACTAGGAATGGACCGGTGTGAGGCCCGGGACAGGACCAGTGTGAGGCCCAGGACTGGACCGGTGTGAGGCCTAGGAATGGACCAGTGTGAGGCCTAGGAATGGACTGGTGTGAGGACTAGGAATGGACCAGTGTGAGGACTAGGAATGGACCGGTGTGAGGCCCAGGACAGGACCAGTGTGAGGCCCAGGATAGGACCAGTGTGAGGACTAGGAATGGACCAGTGTGAGGCCCAGGATAGGACCAGTGTGAGGACTAGGAATGGACCAGTGTGAGGCCCAGGATAGGACCAGTGTGAGGCCCAGGATAGGACCAGTGTGAGGCCTAGGAATGGACCAGTGTGAGGCCCGGGACAGGACCAGTGTGAGGACTAGGAATGGACCAGTGTGAGGACTAGGAATGGACCGGTGTGAGGCCCAGGAGAGGACCAGTGTGAGGCCTAGAACAGAACCAGTGTGAGGCCTAGGAATGGACCAGTGTGAGGCCTAGGAATGGACCGGTGTGAGGCCTAGGAATGGACCAGTGTGAGGCCCAGGACAGGACCAGTGTGAGGACTAGGACCAGTGTGAGGACTAGGAATGGACCGGTGTGAGGCCCGGGACAGGACCAGTGTGAGGACTAGGACCAGTGTGAGGACTAGGACAGGACCAGTGTGAGGCCCAGGACTGGACCAGTGTGAGGCCTAGAACAGAACCAGTGTGAGGCCCGGGACAGGACCAGTGTGAGGCCTAGGACAGGACCAGTGTGAGGCCCGGGACTGGACCAGTGTGAGGACTAGGACCAGTGTGAGGACTAGGACAGGACCAGTGTGAGGCCTAGGACAGAACCAGTGTGAGGCCTAGGACAGGACCAGTGTGAGGACTAGGACAGAACCAGTGTGAGGCCTAGAACAGAACCAGTGTGAGGCCCGGGACTGGACTAGTGTGAGGCCCGGGACAGGACCAGTGTGAGGCTATGACTCCTGTAAACATCCTGTTAACTAGTATTAATTTTGTGTTAAGTGTAAAGTCTCTTCAAAGGCAACGATGACTGGATTTAACCGTTTTCTTCTGACGTTTTCAAACTGGGGTCATTTCTGAGTCATTCAGAGCAGAACGAGCCGAGTTTGAACTGATGTTGGTCTTATTCATGAGTTTGACTTGTTTACTGTGGTCTTCATTATAACACTATTTATAGTCTTTGAGAAATGGAGTCTTAGTTTTAATTTCATCAGCCGATCCCACTTTTATAGAAGCGGTGGCGTCGTACGGCTCGAGTTTTTTTAATTAAAACCCCTGCGCTTATTGTTTACGCCGAGTTTAACACGACCGACACCAGTGACGTGAAAGCGAGTTGATTAATCTAGTGTTTATTGCAGCGGTACATTCGCTGTATTATAGACCTCCAGCCTCGTTTCCACTGGGACGGGACGGTACGGGGCGGGGCAGCTCTGGTGTGTTTCTGAAAAGTGAACCGTACCACTTTGGGGACACCTCAGCTCAGACGTCAGCTGATTGGACGATAAATAATCCCCACTCGAGCAAAAACAAGAAGCGATATAAAAATATTAAAAGGAATTTGTAAAAGGTTTTTCTAATAAATTACTCTTTGTTTTTGTGATAATTTCAAAGCTAGTGTTTATTATCAACAGCAGTTTGTGGTTTAAAACAGTCAGCCTCGTACGGCTCTCGCTTCATGAATTTAAACGTTTTTATCGTCTACACTGCATTAAACACACCTTGAACCTGTGTAAAGTCAAATATTGAGTTCCTGAATGACAGGAAAGTGCTACAGTTCTATGAATTTAATGTTTAGAAAGCTGGGATTAAAAAGAAACAGGTTAATGTTACAGCAGCTGCACCTCTAGCCTCTCACTGCTACAACAGGATTTACTCGTTTATATTAATTATTAACAATGCAAGTTTCAAAAAATCTCAAGTGGAAATGAGGCTGAAGGGAATATATTTTAATACGAGCAGATTTCAGAAAAGTAAAAATGAAGCCAGCGTTCTAAATAGAGATGCATTGCCATAAATTTGAATAAAATAGAGAGTGAATCCTCAAAAGGCCGAAGGTACAGTATCTCTGAAAGCTGCTGCAATAAAAAGTACAGTTTCTGGAGTTTTATGGACTCAATATTTAATGTTCCATGTTCGGCTTGAGTTTAATGCAATGTTAAAGTGTAATTCATGAACCCAGAGCCGTACAACAATGCCAAAGCTGTCTAAAACCACACACAGCTGTTGCTAATATCCACAAGCTAATTAGAACATATTTAGCCTTTTTCTGTTTATCCCAAGAACAAGGCATGCTTTATTTATCATCTGTTGTCCAAGCCACCAGTTTGAAAGTGCGTGACCAAAGTTAGACCAAGTTAGAGCGTAGACCGAGCTGTACTGACCCGACGTACTGCTCCAGGTAAATCTAGGCTTTAAACATCATTTTAAAACAGAACACGCCTTGGGGCTTTGATCACTGACTGAAGTCTTAAAGTTTTCCCCCAAAACAAGTTAAAATCCAAACAGGTTGTAAATATTTGGGAAGCTGAGGATTTTCTGAGGTGGTAATTGTTTTAATATATCAACACTTCGACAGGATTTATTAAAAGCTGAGCAGAACAACAGGTTTACGGCGGAGAACGCAGCTGGGCTCCTGGAGTCCTGCCGCTTGGATCGAGATCCAGCGCTTTTCCATCCGCTAAACACGCCACACACATGTTCCCAGTAAACGTCTCCGTCCAGCTGTTTCCAAAACACGTAAACACAAACCGCTCAGAGCTCATTAGCGCTGCCTTACTACTGAAAAATACCTCAAACTTTTACTTTTTTGTTTTTTTGGCATTTAAAGTTCATGTATGGAGCATGAATACGGTGAATGCCGCATCTGTAGCAGGTTACACCCCTTGAGACGAGGCACTAACATCTGAACAAAGCATAAATTAAGTGATAAATGTGTCCTGAATATGTCCTTAGAGGCTAGATCTTTGGAAGTGGCCAGTGTGGCACGCAATTACTATTAATTCTGCAAAAGAGTGCATCATTGAGAGGACATTTATCTAAAAAGGGTGAGTTCACTACAAAAACAACATGAGCGACCATTAATTTCCTAACTCAACTTTATGCAAATGAGGAGCAAAATCACCGAAGAGACGGCCAATCACAGAACAGCGTTTGATCGACGCCTGAGAGGAATAGATCCAGGCAAAACTGTAGCGGCCTGAACAAGCCACTTTAAAAACAGTTTTCTCGCCTGATGACATATTGTAGTAGAAGAGATCGATGAAAAAAAACACTGGAAAATCTGAAATTGACTAAGAGCAGACTTTGCCGTTAACAACTACTAAAAAAATGCCACTTATTTGTTGCATATGATTCATTCAGTGAACTGATGATGATGACGCAGTGCAGCTGGTGCGGTAAGCGGAGTGCACAATCCTCGTACTCTCCGCAGCGTGTTAGTACTTTACACTAAGAGTCTGTATTTAGGACTGATAACAGAACACAGTACAGCTGTTTGAGTGGACGCCTTCTCACAAAGCTTTATTAGTGAGAAGCTTTATTTGTATTACATTAACAACACGGTAATGGCAACATCAAACCACTTTTTCTAGTTTTGTCTTTGATCAGACGCAGCGTTGTACTGTTTCAGTTCAAGTTCGAACGCTTTGTTTCATTATCGTTTCATTGTCTCAGTAGAAAACAACTGTCTGTCAGCAACAACTGTCTTCATCCAATCAGCAGTTCCCAAAGGGGAGGGGCTTTGTGTGACTCCGCCCTCATTAAAAGACAAGGCTCCGACTGGTCCTTCAGCCAATCATTATCCTCGCTCAGTCGCAGCACTCCAGTCACTGATTGGGCGGCGCTGCTCTGCCCGGTTCCAGTGTTCTGATTGGTGGAAGTGTGAAAGGGGGCGGGGCTCACTGCTGCTTCGAACGCCAAAACCGAGACGTGATGGAGCCCAAAGACATTCCCTGCTTTTTCTGCTGCGAGAGTTCGGACAAACGCTGCTCCTCCTCCTGAAAAATCAACATTATCAGAGTGGATTTAGCCCAGTTTCAAGGAAAATATTGATGAAATGTGTCTTGTTTTGACTAATTCTGGTGCATTTTGTTCGGTTCAGACCTGAGCGAGTTGGGCCTGTCTGCGTTTGAAAGCCTCGATGGGGTCCTCCTCAAGAGCGTAGTTCTCTAGCACCGTCCTGACGTCGTCCACTCCGCTCAGAGCAATGGCTGCCACACATAAAACCTCACATTTAACCCACACAATCTGACGTTATTGTTTATGAAAATACACTCCAGAGATCTTACTCTTCAGGAAGTTGGCGAGGTCGTAAAGCGTGCGGTCGTCCGAGTTTCCGTCCCATTTCTTGAGAGCCATGCCGTTAAAAGGCTGCAGACTGAAGGCCTCTCGTTTACAGTCCACTACGATGACTTTACTGGTGTCTCGGTTCAAACACGACACGTCCTGCAAGACAGCAACAACGACACAAAAACATCAATAATAAACCTGGCTCTAGAAAACTCTTGGACTAAATCAATCTCAAAGCCAAGATGAAGCTAGAACAAAACCAGGTCTATTCCAAAACCAAACCAGGAGTAAACCAACAACTAAACTGTGACAAGAGCGAGGACTAAAATGGGGTCCAAATCAGGGGGTAAACTTATTTCTATCAGGACTAGATTTCAACTAAACCAAGATCAAACACAGGGTAAAAACTAGACTAAAAGAAATCTAATCCAGAACCAAACCATGGACAAAAACCCAAGACTGAGCCATGTGTAACCAGGACTACATCTGTCAAGACTTGACCAAGACTTAGTCGGACTCCAGGAGAAATGAACATATAATGATTATGTACTCCTAACATTTCCTTTTCCCAAACACCGAACCCCAGACATCTTCTTCATTGTCTGTGCCCTGCATCTGAAATGGATCAGACGTCTTATGTTTCCTCCAAAGAGCAAAAACAACAGCGGGATTAACCTCTTCCTTCAAAACTGGTTATTGTCGTGTGCCTTCTGTCGGCTCAGTTAGTGCTCTCTTAAACAGCAACATACAAACCCACAACTGGAGAAAAGTGAAGAATAAATCCTGAAAATGTTTTATCAAAGAAGGCATTTTTAACCAAGCAGCTACAGATAAGGTTTGAAATGTTGCAGTAAACATTTAAGGCAATAAAACAGGCCTAGAGAATGACTAAATCAAGACTTAGAGCAAGACTAAACAAGGCACAAATGAGAATTAAATAAACCAAGACCTGGCACAAAAAGCAAGATTAAAACCTGGACCAAACAAGAATAAACCAAAAACATAAATATGGCTAAATCAGATTGGAATCAGAAGAAAAAGACAAGACTTAGACCAAGACTAAGACCAAGCCTAAACCAAAACTAAAACAGGTCTAAACTAAGACACACAAACAAGGCCTAAACCCAGATTTAAGACCAAAAACAGGACCAAACAAGACAAAAACAAGAATAAAACTTGGGCTAAACCAAGCCTAAGCCAGGCACAAATCAAGATTCAAACCGTAACTAAAAAAAACAGGCCTAAACTACGTAAAAAAAAAAAAAAGTAGTAACCAAGACAAGAAGCAGTACTAAAACAAGACTAAACAGAACTAAACCAAGACTAAAAACTGTCTTAAACCAAAGCTAAGACAAAGCCTAAA
The DNA here is from genome assembly GCA_036850595.1 of Rhyacichthys aspro. Lineage (NCBI taxonomy): Eukaryota > Metazoa > Chordata > Actinopteri > Gobiiformes > Rhyacichthyidae > Rhyacichthys > Rhyacichthys aspro. Next base: position 3,575,471 of record CM072160.1, read on the forward strand.
GTGCGACTGAAACCAACAGACAAAAACCAAGACTAAAAGCCAGACCCCTCCCTTCTCATTTGTAGAAACTCTTACTAAACCCGGCTGAAAAAGCACACCGCTCGTTAATTAAAAACCCGGTTTGATGGGACGTGCGCTAACTTTCGCTGGGACATATGGGGCGTTGGGAACTCTCTCTGGGCATATGCCGCGTCGGGCCGTCTTGGCGTGTGTCTTGGTGCTGAGAAGTAGGTTAAGCATCTCCTTGCGATGTGCACACAGAGTAAAACGACAGTTGGCGGGAGGAGGGGCGAGGAGGGAGGCGCCCCGAATAATGAGGCCCGATCGGACACAGAGGAACGACCAATCAATGCAGCAGACGGCCGGCACAGCAGGGATTCACACTGCCATTTAGTGTTTGGCCACTTCAGGGAAAAAAACTTAAGTCTATGTGGATTCCTCGAAAGAGTGTTCAGTATTTCGTAAAAAATGAGGCACTATTGGAAGCTAATTCATTCCATACAGTAGAGGCCAGAGTCAAAATGATAAAATGTCCAATACTTTGGAAATATGTTGGATTTATGGAACAAAACAGTGAATTCTCCTTAAAACAAAAAATATATTCAAATGTATAAATAAAAAGCTTAAAAAATAAACAGAAATAATAATTAAGATGAATAAATAAGATCAACATTGTAGTGCACTTCCATAATCTCATGGAAAACAAGTAATAAATAAAAACAAGTAATAAATAAAATAGAAATAACAGACAATGGTAACAAACCAAGATTTCTTAGAGTTAGTGTTCAACATCAACACAAAATAATGTGCAAAACAGAATGTGACTAAATAACCATTTTAGTTTTATAGTTTTACAAAGGTTTTGTGAACGTTGGGAGTCGAAATTGAATTTAAAAATGTGATTAATTGGACAGCTCTAGTCCATAGAGGACATTTCTTGCTGAAAAATGGTAAAGCTTATGATGAAAGAAATGCATGTCTATTATATTATTATTTTATGTTGCACTGTATTTATATTTTTTGCTCGTCTCTGTGGCTTTATTTGGGGGCGTTTGTTGTCATTCTTTATGTTTTATGGGACTTGTCTTGTACTGTTTTACTCTGTACTGTGTAAATGATGTCACTGTTGTGTGTTTTTTGTTAAACAGAGCTTATACCTTGACGTGGTGTCCTTCCATGTAGCGTGTAGCGTCTCTGAAAAGGCGGTACATGACGAAGCCTTGTGGGTCGATGCTGTCGATCAGAGGATACGCCGTCTGAAAAAAACACTGCAGTCAGAGCTGTTTGCAATAAAACTGTACAGCTATAATATAAGGTCGCACAATATGAGTAAAACTATATAAAAATGTGATTTGCTGTGAATAAAAATGACTCGTTTGTGTCTCACCATTCCCGTTTCAGCCGTGAAGATGACTATTTCATAAAGAGGTGCGAGCTGCTGGAACAGGTAATCGATGCCCGGACGCTTCTTAAACCTCCAACCTGTCGACAACTGAGAAGAAAAACGCTCATGTCAAACAAACAAAGGAAGGCATTGTGTCAAACGTGAAGAGGAGTGTTACTTTGTCCAATCTGTGTCAAAGAAAAGAACGGTTGGAGGGAGAGTCGTGTCACGGCCGAGCACCTGTCAGGTACGAGTCGACAGGTGCTGGACACGCCCCTTTAACAGCACGCACCTGGCTCTTAAAACCTCTGTGATCTTCTCTTTCACGTCTTTTCTTTGTCTACTCTGAACCATTTCTAATAGATCACTTTTCAAACGGTTAAAAAGTAAACATTGCAAAAAGACAGATGGACAAATAATACAGAGTTCAAATTTTGTGACAGGTGTCGATTATGAGTTAAAAGTAAAAAGCTGTCCTCATCGTCGTGTATCTTTTGAAGGAATAATTATATAAGTAGCGTTTTCCAATAAAAACACTTCTCTCTCACAAATCTCTGGGTGTGCTCCTGGACTCTCATCTCTCTATGGTTTCATTTCACGGTTTAACCAAGAAACTAGTACGTCTTTAACAAAATCAGACCTCATCTCTCATCAGTTTCCGAAAAGTATTTGCCTTTAATCATTTGAGTATGTTTTAGTGTCTTCCTGCCTGGTCTCTCACAACTAATATGGCCATAGAACCAGTGGAAAGACAGCAGATCAAGATCAGGCTAAAAGGAACTTCTGCCAGTCCTTGCTTTTAAAAACAAGGTCTTTTTTACACTTTCACTAAAATAAAATCAGTTTATCCTCTCCTTAGTAAAAAAAAGCTGGTCTTTCTTTTTATTTGGACAAGACCATTCGTTACAATAAAATGTTGTATATAATACTCTTACTTTTTTTACACACCGCCCCCACAGTCTTTATTTTTATGCTATATATTAAAATACCATTTGGATCGGTCTCCGAAACCTGCAGATGTTTTGAAAAAGCTGGATCCTCTTCCTTTTCTTTGCGTATGTTACGTACCGACCACTCCGGATGCAGCAGCACGTCGGTGAGCTCCAGGACTAAAGTGTACGGAGGCTGATAGTACGGCTCCTTCAGGGCGTCTGGAAGCAGCTTCGGGCTCGTCGGCTCAATGATCATCTGATAACGACACATATGTTGACTTTTATTAACACAACACAACGATATTCTATTTCTTTAGCATCACACAAGACATTTCCGAAGAGGTGGAAGGAAATTATTATTTAACATTTTACGAAAGAATATTATAGCACCATCTGCATTAAAGGTTCATGGTCTTTGGTCCTCACCTGTCTGTAGTCCTTGAAGTATTTAACTGTTCTCTTCAATTGCTGAATGACTGGAGGCTCTAACAAGACAAAATAAACAAAATAAACAAAACACTGTCAGTTTCAAATGCAGCATTCACCAATGTTACAAAACAAGCACATATCTTTGCTATAACGAGGAGTAAGCAATATTTTAAGGTAATTTTCTCATATTGTACTAAACTAGAGACTATATTGTTGCAAAGAAGCAGGTCTTCTCCTTCTTATTTACATTGTGTTCTCTGTACAATGTGTAATATAAACTGATGAGACCTTGGCAGACCTACCATAGTCTGATATGCACCACCATGTTTTTAAAAACAACCAGTAATAAGCAAAAAAGTGGGTAAATTATGTTTGTCTGAGAAACCGAGTTATAGTTAAGTGGTTATTAAGCAGGAAAATGTCGGATAATGTTGCAGAATTTGGAGTAAATGCCAGTCGTAGAGCCATCTTGACTTTTGATTCTCCAGCTACAAGTAGAAAGAGCGGGAGAAAGAAGGATTAGCAAAACCTTAGCAAAGCGGCTAAACAAGCAGGTAGCGTTGTAATCTAGTGTTGAACATAAAGCACTGCTACAGTTCTTTTTGTTGTGGCTAATTTGTGTACATCTATATGTGGCAAAGTCATTACGGCAAATCATTTCCGTTCAAATATTTTGCCAATTACGGAGCTGCCTTTTGGATCTCTGCTGTCTTTAAAGTATTTTAGGGACAGAAACACAAACAGTGTCCAAACTGAGATGGATGAGCTGTTGATGGCGACGCTGATAAGGAATCTGGCCGCGTCGTGGTAAAAAAAATCAACGCCCAGCTGTCAGCACCTAATGACTCATAATAATAAAGACTTCATTTCCCATGGGGCTTAGGGCTCATTATGGCAAACAGCAGAGACAATAGTAAGATACAGAGCGGCGCGCGTGCCTCTCTATCCTCCCCATTTCTGAACACACGCTGCGCTCCCAGGGGACTCGATCCCCCATAGTTCATAGCAGCGTGCTGAAGCAGGAAGCGGCGCCATCTGCCACGGTCATGTGACTCGAGGAAGGACGGACAGAGTGAATTAAATTAAAGACTTTCTAGAAAACAGGTGCCATTTTCCAACAACTTTTCAATTCCTAAATTTTAATTTTCACAAAAGATATTAAATTGAAATTCTTGTTAACACCCTAAAATTAGGTTAAATTCAATATTTGTTCATGTTTGAGAAAATCATACAGTCTTAATACTATTAGGAATGGGGCACCTTGGTGGCTCAGTTGTGCATGCCACAAGGAGACCCTGGTTTGATTCCTGCTCAGGTCAAGACTTAATGTCATACCTCTCTCTCTCGCTCAGTTTCCTGTGACCGTCGTCTATTAAATAAAAGGCAAAAAGGCCAAAAAAAAAGAAAAAAAGAAAAAAAATCAACATAAATGACAGAAGTAAGTAACAATTTAAGGAGAAAAGCAAATCTAAAAATTACAAAACGGTAAATAATTCAAAGTTAATGTATAAATAATAATATATAATAAAATAAAAAAAATAGTTGATTTTTTATTCAATTTGTTATTTTTTTTATTTTTTATTTTAATAGCCACGACTGGACAGATTGTGTTTATGGACAGGAAACATGGGAGGTATGAGTATGAGGCTGGTGGGGCACAGAGGCGTCCCCAAAATTAAACAAATGAATAATCAAAAGCCTGATACAGAGCTACATACACCTCACTCCCAGGGGACTCAATCCCCCAGAGTTCATAGCAGCGTGCTGAAGCAGGAAACAACGCCATCTGCCACAATCCAGCACAATGTTTTGCTGACGTGCCGTGATAGAGAAGGATGATGTTTACACTGACGAAAATAAAAGTAGAAAGCATAGTCTTATTGTTATCAAAAGTGAAATGGGTTCTGTTTAAATAATTTTACTGTTAATTTGTTTGTCAATCCGTAAAAGTGGCACCAAGTCTTCTACAACGGTCTTCAGGGTTTTCTCAGACTCTCCTCGAGCGTTAAAATACAGTCTCTGTGATTCGTGGAAGTGAGGCCCGTGCGTCGATGCAGAAGAATCTGGAGAAACATGCAGTGAATTCAAGTTTTGCTTCAGTGATGAGAAGTGGAGGAGGTGGGCCTTTTCTTATGCTAATTGAGGGGATAATGGAGGCCAGGGGCTCCATCTGATCAACAGGAAGTCGCCAATAAATAAAGCTTACATTGATTTTCAGGCGCCTAATTTAACTAAGCTTCCAATAAAGACCAAATGCTATTTTGGAGGTCAGAGAAATACTGTTGAGTGATGTAGACATTTATTAACATAATAGGGGTATTACCTATAATAGGGATATTATTTATTGTTAAGACTAGTGGTAATTAAAAATGACAATATACTGATCTGCAATTAACTCTGAGGCTTTCAATTTTCAAATCTGGTAAAAGTTACATAGAGTGGCTGCAAAGTAGTTGTTTTTATTAAATCAGAGGTGCTTTTGGGCTGAAGGGGGACCAGAGTGGACCACCCAGACCTGATGTTTGAAATGGGCCTCTCGGACTCAAAAGAAAACCGTTAGAGACGGATTGGACGTGAACAACACCCCACAAACAGGAATCTCAAACACGCCTTAGATCTTTGGGCCTCTCTTTTTACTTTTTAAAATCAAAAGTGAGGGCTGGTTCCAAGAAGTGCATCTCCTACGGACCCCCTGCACCAAAAAGTAGGTCAGTAGTTTTCACAGTTTTAAATCCGGTCTCATTGTCTTGGTCTCAACAATTTGGACAAACTATTTTAAGGAAATGAAGGCTATATGTTTGATAAAACAAGGGTTGAACAGCTGTACATTCTTGGCTCTATCCTCATTGGAGAGTGTTGAGTCAGTAACATGGCCGTCCCAGTCCCTCTGCTTCAACAAATAATCCATTTTCAGGGATAAATTGTCTACCTTTGCTGTTGGTTCAAACAAAAGTGACTCAGTATCCCACTCCCTTTTATCCAATAGTCCAAGCCCTAAATAGTCTACCTTTGCTGTTGGTTCAAACAAAAGTGACGCAGGTGAAAACTAGCAGAAGGTAAAGAGCTGGATTTGACTCTCCAGTAACAATATGGACGTTTGTTAGCTCAGAGGTTTATGTTTATTTTATTGGACTACGTAGAGTAGTCAAAATCTGGGCAACACTACATACTGTTAAACATTATTAAAATATTCAACAAAACTACCAACAGACTCGATTTAGTTTAGCCTTGCTTATGTTCTGGTTTTAGGCCCAGTTTTAGAACTTATTTTAGTCCTGACTTCACTGTAAAAGATCATTTAAGACATGATCTAGTCTTTATAATTAAGGATTTTAATAGATGAGAATGATCAGCCCACAGCAGGATTTTGTCCAATCACAGCTCACTTCAGGTAAAAAGGAGCGCTCCCATTGGTCGACACTGATGTCAACAACAAAGGAAATAAACCAAGGAAATGGGTTATTCTGCTGGAAATACGTCTTATTTTACAGAGAAACAGCTCAAAAAAGATAAAACATGAATAAATGTTGGCAATGTTTTGTAATTCAGAAATGATACCCCGACGTCTGCGTTTTTGTTGTTTGCACAGGATAAGATATGTCTGTGATTAACCTGATTTCTATTGACTTAATGACATAAAAACCTATGTAGAACCCCATAATCAAACAAAAGAGGAAAAAACAGGCACTCACACCGGAAAGTCTGCACCAAGAACTCACAAATGATTGTTCATTTTGTTCGCTAACGTGAACGTGTTTCTTCAGCGTCTAATTTTGATAATCAGACTGAAGTAGGTCAATAGAGACATCTTATTATTAATATAGAATTAATACAAACAGCAGAAACTTCAAATGCACCGTTTTACACATGATTTAAATCACTATAACGCTCATAAGGAAACTGTTGGGTTCACAGGAGGCATCTGCTGCAGAGTAGTGATAGAAATAGACAAACACAAAACAAAAACAACACTGAAATTATTACAAATTACTTGATGTCCGGTAATACTAATCCGAGCAGAAAAGGGGCTAAAGGAAGGAGAGCAAATACACAATTACAAAGAAGTGATTGAACAAAAATGCAAAGAATGCTGAAAACAAAGAAAAAACCGAAAAATCAGTTACAAAAAACAGGGAGGAGTCAGAAGGCAACCCCAGGAGTGACAAACGGGGACAAATGAGAGAAAATGTGGGCGTCAATTTTCTAGAAAACGTGTTGCATGCGTTACTGCACATCCTGAGTATGTGAATGTGAAACGCAAAGGCCAGGTGGAGGGGGTGGAGGTCCGGCAGTGGTCCCAGTGGGGTGATGAACTTTTACCCCGGTCCCTAAGCTCCTTGACACGGGTTGGTCCTGGTCCCAAAGGTCCCAGAGAGGTCCCAGAGAGGTCCCAGAGGTCATTACTTTGAAGGACATTCATTTGATTCGTGTTGTTTTTAGCACAATTCAAATGAAGGGCAAAGAAATTAAACCAACTGAGCAGAGGTCAATCAAATCTGGACTGAACCAGGACTAAACCTGTACCATCTGGGAGGGTTCCTGTTAAAAGTGTCCAAAAAGACCACAAATACTGTTCAAGATGGATTTGAGTTTGTGAACTCTTCAATCTTGTGAGAATCCAGCTAGAATGCAAAATGAGACTAAATCAGGACCAAACCATGAATAAACCACAGCTAAAAGAGGGTTAAACTGGGACGTAACCGGGTCTAAACCAAGACTAAAGCCAAAACTAAAACCAGGAATAAACCAGAACAAAACACTGGGGGAAAAAACAGGACTAAAGCAAGATCAAAGCAGAAATAAACCAGGATAAAAACAAAACCAGGGCTAAACCACAACAAAACCATGAGTAAATCATGTTTAAACAAGACACTTAAATAAAAAAATTAAATAAGGTCTAACCCAAGACTAAAGCCAAAACTACACAGATCAGATATACAACTAAATAAACAACTGAACCACAATCAAACCAGCTGAATTAATCCAGGACTAGATTCATTTCTGATTATAATCAACAAAAACTGAGCCAATGTAAATATAGATTATTTATAGACTGTAGTATCACTTGACACAGAGCTGTAGGTTTCTAATTACAGACCTCCAGATACGCGGTCAGATCGATCTCCGTGTTTTCCACTAAACGACTTCTGATCGCCTGCTGCTTTTAATAATCACTTCATCAATACTCCTCCGTCCTAGCGCTCCCTCCACGGCCCTTTTGTCTTAAGTGTATTTGTCCATTTGTCCTAAAACGCTCCCAGAGGCCCACTCTGTCTGTGTCGGTCCAGCCCGGTCTGTAATTTTACGGCATTCGTTACATTTCGTGTCCCGCTCCAGCTCCTCGTCCGTCCATCTGTCCGACAGCCTTCGTAAAGATAATGCACCGTTTACAGCCCTTTGTTGATTTAAATCAGAGCAAACCAACAAATGAAAGTGAATCAAGTCTTTTGGTTCTCCTTTGGCCGCCTTAGACACTGCTGTAAAAGTACTCCTCTCTTCTTAAATTATATACAACACTGTTCAATTTTTAAAGCACCACTTCCTGATTTTCTTTTTTTGTCTCAGACTCCACTCTCCTCCAAAAGCAGCCTAGGGACCTCTCCTGCTTCTCTTTTATTAAAAAACATAAAACTGGACCAATTTTTCCTCCACAGAACAAATTTTTGTAATACAATAATACAAACTGAAGTTTAGCGTTAGCTTAGCTGCAACATCAGTGTCAAAACAGCAATTATCTCCTCCTCGTTAAACATTGCGTGATTGAATTGACAGTATTTATTTGTGTTTTACGTTGCTTCCCTTTTCTCTGTTTTTCTTTTTTCAGCTGTTTCTCTGTTAAAAGACATATTCAGCTTGAAATACACTTTATCTGCAGCTATTAAACTTCCTGGAATGACATTTGACAAGCTGGTATCGACCAAAGTAAGTTTTTTCTGTTGCCTCTTTTGAGTTAGATGTTTACTGTAGATTGTTGTCAGACGTAATTTCATAAATACGAGCCCTTTCCGGTAAGGTTACTGCATTTATTCACAGCAGAGCCTTCCCAGTAACTTCCCAGGAAGATTACTAGTTCTACACTTGGTAAACTGCCAAAAGAAATAACTTTTCACACATGAAACTGTTCTGGTAAAATACAGAAACATTTTTGGGAAAGGCTGCATGAGTGAACGGAGCTATAGATAATGTAATAAATAAACTACACTGGTGCTAAATCTCCAAATGTGCTGTAACTGTCTGAGATCAATATTTATATTTGTGTGTGAGTAAAACCTGACACAGAGGCAGGGCAGAGGATGAGTGATGGACGTAAACCGTGAGCTGGATTAGCGTTATGGATTTATGGATCGACTGATTGACGAGCAGCAGGACGGCACTGATCGGGCCGAAGGGAGGAAGAAGTATTGATGAAGGCATTATCTGTATCAGCGGGCGATCAGGATTCGTTTAAAGAGAGAGTCCTGTCGCGGCGCATCGACCCAAACTGACAGCTGCCCCACACGAGGCGGGGATCGGGCCGAGTCAATGAGTCCCAAACGCAAATGCTAATGCTGCTAATCCACACAATAATTACAGTACACACAAATAAATACAGCAATTTGATTTATTTGAACACAATCCTTTGACAAACAGCTCCTGCAAGAGTTTTTGTGAATTCCACGTATTGTTTTGAACATATTTTGTATAAAGTAAATGTTAAAACTGTGGGTTTTTTGTTTTATAACTGGTTGGTTGTTTTATGGCACATTTCTATTGAGTGTTAAAGCACAGGTTGAATCGGAGCGGCACAGTTTGGCGTTGAGGTGTGCAATATGTTTCAGATCCAGGCAGATGCAGGGGTTTTTATATGTTAATTGTCTGCGGTTGTCTATAAATTGTTTATTCTTTGAGCTGTTGCAGTGGCATGTGGTCCCTTGACGGTCCAAGACCAATCCAAGACCTCCAATAGAAGACACTAAAAAGCTTATTTATTTGAGGCTAAAGATATCTCCGTTTACAGCTGCAACAGAAGATGTTTTTGTACATTTGAATTCAAAAGTTGCACTGGTTTTATATATTCAAGGGACTCACTTTTTGTCACAATTGGTTCATTTAATGTTTGAAAATAGAGCTATATGATGCCATCTGAACCTGAAACTGGAAAAAGCTGTTGCCAATAACACTTAAAACACATTCTTTCTTTTCGTTGTTTATCAAAAGAACAAGCTTCATTTGAGAAAACATTGTCATTTTGTGTTTTTTGTTTTGATTCGGTAAACAACAGACTGCAGTGTTTTGCTCCACCTTTTGGAAAGCAGACAACGCTGAAATAAAACCAAATGGGACACTTTTCGGGACTCTTTGTATCCCTTTTGGAAATTGACTCTTGATCTAACAAATTGTTGCAGTCGCAGCTTTGTTTTTATTTTTTGTAATATCGTGTTAAAGTGGAACAACACTCACCTGTATCGAACTCATCTGGAATCTGCGGGAAACAAAAGGAGAAAACGGGATTATTACAAAAGTTTACATTTGACTCATAAAACGGTTCATTTGTGTCGTTCAGGAGGCAGGCTGGGGTGGAGGATGGGACATGAAAACTAGGACTTTGTCACAAGAGCGCTCAGTGGTGGATACATTTACTTAAAAAATATTTATTTGTTTTGGTAGAGTTTTAAGGCAAGCTGCAATGTTTTTGTTTTACAATAAAAAGAAAGTAAAGTAAGTAAGGTAAGAGTAAACTTGTAAGTATATATAGATCTGTTTATTATGTATATTCACAACAAAAGTCAAGAGAAAATATACGGAGCAATAATTAGCGGAGAATAAAGAAACAAAAAAAATCAGGTACATTAGTCCAAGCCCAATCAAACTGTTAAAACACACTGCAATTACCAACAATAATTCTGTATTTTTTATATGTATGGTATTTATGTTGTACCTTAATTATATGAATATTTTGTGCTTTCTCATTTCTTCTATTGTGGGATTAATAAAACCTTAAATATTCATTTGACTTTTACTCCCATTTTCCACAATCTTTCCAGGACACATTTCAGGGTCTAATGCTGCAGAATGTTCAGGACTGTGGCGTAGGGCTCCACCTGGTGTCCACATGCAGAACTACAGCTCCATTTACTTCAAAATAAACCCCCGCTAAGGTCTTAGTTCTTTCAATGTCAGAATATGAATAGTTTTTGCAATTATTTTTTGTTACATAAAGGTAACAATTTTTTTTCAAGGACTTGTTAAAAATAAAGTACCATTAAGTAAAATTAAGGTTTTAGTTGAATTTGAACAGGTTTTCGGTAGATCTGAACAGGTTTTAGTTGGGTCTGAAAAGGTTTTAGGTGGATCCGAACAGATTTTAGATGTAGCTGAACACATTTTAATTGCATTTGAACAGGTTTTAGATGGATTTGAACAGATTTTAATTGAATTTGAACAGATTTAGATGGATTTGAACAGATTTTAATTGAATTTGAACAGATTTAGATGGATTTGAACAGATTTTAATTGAATTTAAACAGGTTTTAGATGGATGTCTTTTGATTTAACAGTTTTGTGATTTGAACAGGTTTTATTGAATTTAAACAGGTTTTGGAGTTTGAACAGATTTTAGTAGTTTGAACAGTTTTAGTGGATTTGAACAGTTTTGTGGTTTGAAGGTTTGTGGATTGAACAGGTTTTGTAGTTTGAAACTTTTATTGAATTTAAACAGGTTTTAGATGGATATGAACAGATTTTAGATGGATTTGAACAGGTTTTAGATGGATTTGAACAGGTTTTAGATGGATATGAACAGATTTTAGATGGATTTGAACAGGTTTTAGATGGATTTGAACAGATTTTAGATAGATTTGAACAGATTTTAGATGGATTTGAACAGATTTTAGATGAATAGATAAACATAATCCAATTCAGCTTTTATTAGGACAAATTAATTTAAATATCAAGTCATATTGTTATTGCAAGACTCAACATAGGTACTGGGTATCACTTGTTTTGGTTTCACTGTAAAGCCCTGATCTTAACAGTATTGAGGTGCTCTACTCTGAACGCATCTTTAAAAAACTAACAAGATCAGAACAAGATTATGACCGACCAAGACCACAGCTGTTTTTTTTTATTAAGTCTATAATATAATTGTGATTGGAAACAATGCTTTTTTCTTCGATGCACCAATAACATTGCTATTCTTTTGTACTCGTAAATCCCTCTAACTTCTTTCTGCCTCTGACAAACCTTCAGGAGTCTGGACTTATGTAGCAGACTTGACTTGGACTGTTTCTTGAGATCTCTGTCTTAGCACGGTTATGGATAGTCCTGATTAAAACACTACTACTTAGAGTTTGACAATAAATAAAATGGGTAAATAGATTGTTCAAACCAGTAAAAATTAGCATAATTTTCGACTGAACTGAAGATAAGATAATTGCTTCGATACGGGTTTACTGTAAGATCACAAGTGACAAACCAGGACAGAACAAGGCTAAATTAAACAGTAAATTTTGACAACAGCTAAAGGACTAAACCAAAGTGACAGTCAGAGGTTTCCTGAGATCAGGGGTGACACTCGGAGGCGACTATGTGAGAGCTCAGCTGCTGCGTCATTAGTGCTTCTCTGTGAAGTGTGAAAGCGGTCGTTAGCGCTGCGTTCACACCTCGTACGAAGACGGCTACTGTCTGAGAAAATGACAAGAGGTCAGGTTCCCACAGTCTCTGCACTGGCGCTGCAGGGTTTATTATCAAACACTTTAAATGTGCACCGAGTCACGGTCGGATCCAGGTTTACTCTGACTTTTCAATGAACTCTTTGCCCCGTCATAGTATTTTCTTTACTTCCTCAAACTCATTTACATCTGCAGGATTAATAATGTTGTAAACGACAGAACTCACCCAGATTTCATCAAAAAAGCTTTATTTATATTTTATTTATTCATTTTTTTCACCTTTCACTTTGTTCATGCAATAACTTTACGGAAACACTGCACGATTCTGATTTCAGACGTACCTTAAAGTTCATATTATGCCTTTATATTACAAATTTATTTATAATTTATGCATTTTGTTGGATCTTTCGCTGTGCAATAACAATTAAGTCTTGGACCGAACTGAATTTAGAAGCTCATATGTGTGTAATAGAAGTGATTTTCATTGTGGGTGGGTTATTTTCAGAAAGTGCTGGACACTAGGGGTTCATTAATCACTATGTTTACAGTTGAGTCGAGCCACACATTTAGCTTAGTCTTTTGTTTTTGTTGCAACAAATACAAGAGAGAATCCATGTAAATTATGGCCTGTTACGATTTAATATCATTTTATTTTTAGTAGCATTTATTTTTTCTCTACATTAACCCAAAATAAGTGATATATTTATAAGCTCTGGCCATCTTTGTGTTTGCTCTTTTCAGGGATTAGTCCAAACTATGAGGGTGATAATTAAGCTCTTTGTTCCCTCTAAAGTGAATTAATCAGCCATCAAAAAGTATCTAACACTACAGCCTGTTCTTGAGCTAAGAAATGCCTCCACCTGGTGGCCACATGCAGAACTACAGCTTAATTAAACACTGCTCAGGCTGTTTAACGTCAGACTGTAGAGAGTTATCATACTTATTTAGTTGAAATGAATAATAATAATAACCTGTTTTAAAAAACTTATTACTACTTGGAAAGTGGTTAGGTACAGTGCAGGGCAGAGGCCTAGTCCAGCTCCAGTCCAACAAAGCCAAAGCAGCACATTTATGAACACCTGACATCCTCCAAAAAGATGTATGAAAAAGGTTTGTCAAAAAACGACATATGGATTTAGGAAGTCTAGTTTAAGTCCAGTTAACTCAAGAACATGCTCACTTTTGTCACTCTTCTGGGGAATTTTAAAGTATGCAACACCTTTTGGATTCATTCAGGATGAAGTCTTGAGTAGGATAGTGCTTGTATTTAAAAAAAAGGACTCCTTAGGTTTCACATTAGCACTGGGTGAAGGCAGAAGTGTGCTGCTCTTTTGAAGTGGAGCTCACAGGATGCAGAGCTTTACGAGGCGTTACAGCGGGAAGCTACAGTTTCCCACATCGAACCAAAGACTTCACAAATGAACGAGATCTTAATGACCTGTGGCTTAAACATCTAACCTCTCTGTACAAACCTCTAATGACTTTGGACTTTCAGTGTAAAACCCATCAGAAATAGTTAATGAGGAAATATAAGAGACTCGGAGACTAAATTTAAGTTGTTTGGCAGAAAAACGGTAATTACGGTTTCAGACATTAGAAAATTCTGGAAATCTTAGAGAGAAAAAACAGATTCAAACTTGGAAATCGAGATCTAAACCCAGGACAAAACCAAGACTGAACCAAATTTGAACCTCAGCTAAAACAAGAATAAACTAGAACTGAATACAGGACTAAACCAGGGTTAGTTTAAGGAATAAATCAAGATTAAATCAGGACTAAACCTAGGAATAAGCTGAGAACTATACCAAATACTTAAGTCAAATAAGATTAAGCTAAACTAAGGATGAACCCAGAACTAATCCAGCTCTGAACCCAGAGCAAAACCAGAATTAAACCAGGTCTAAAGCAAGTTAAAGTATGTGTAAATCAATTATTTCCAAGTCTAAACCAAGGATTAAAACCAAGACTCCTCCCCGGATCAAATATAGACTAATCCCCGACTAAAACCAGGACTAAAGCAGGAGTTAGAAGACTTTATAACACCAGTGCTATCAGTGTCAGCTTCTGAAGACCCAGCGGCACACGCCATCGTCCCGTTTAAAGCAGGAATAACAATACACCAGAGGCGAGAGAAGTGTGTCGTGGAACAAAGAGGTGTGAGCGGAGTGTGTCTTTGAAGAGAGGAAACGACGGCAGACCAAAAAAAAAAGAAGAGTTCCAGTTCCCACAGACACAGCTCATTCAATCACCACAGACTCCACTGCTTTAAATGACAAAGACAGATGCACTGGGCCTTTTCTCGGCTTTAAAATAGGTCAAAACAAGGCCTAAATCAAGACTAAATTAAAGCAAGTCAAACATAAACTTAACTAGTCCACATCAAGACCAAACCACTACTAAACCAGGGCTAATCCATGTCTAAACCTGGATGTAGGTCTGAAGTTAAACCCAGCCCTAATCCAGGTCTAAATCAAGACTAAACCAGGACTTAACCACAACTAAATCTATGTCAAAACCTGGACTTGGTTCTAAAAGTAAAGTAAAGTACTAAACCTGGGTAAATTAAGACAAAATTACAACTGAACCAGGACTAAAGCTGGTAAAAAGTAGGTCTAAACTAAGCGTTAAATTAAAAAATCATCCAATATTTAACTATGTCTAAACCAAGTCTAAAATCAACGATACCAGGTTTATATCTAAATCTATTCAAAAGAAAAGAAGAAGTACTACACATGGACTTTACCAGGTCCCAAAGGGTCTAAAACACCCAAACCCAAAATACAAGCTCCCAAATGTGACAAGTCTGACTAACACTGACACCACTTGAGATTTTAGTCAGGTTTTAACTACTGTTTGTTTAAGTGTTTAAACCCTGAGAAAGAGTGGTATTAAACGGTTTTAAATGGTGGTGAAGTGAGTGAAGTGTGCCGTTAATGCGTGAACTCTGGACTGTGGTGAATAAAACTGAGCTTCAAAAGGCTCTACAGCAGGAAGTGGGAGACAAAAGGGCCCTAATGAGACTGAAGTGTGCCCTTTGAAGAGTGCAGGACGTCCCGCACTGGGCTCATCTGAGAGGTTCACGTGGGCTCTTGTTAGTTTTAGAACATCTTTAATGATGAGTTACTGTTTAGTTCTTGTTAAGTCGTCATTTTGGGGTTAGTTTATTTTGTAATTTGTAGTCCTAGTTTAAACCGGTGTAAATCCAGATTCAGTTTAGGTTTAATCCTGAGTTTAGACCTGGATTAGTTATGATTTAATTCAGGTTTATCTCCAGGTTTAGACCTGGTTTTAGCCATGTTCAGGTTTAGTTTTAGCCCTGCTTTTAGTTTAGTGGCCTAATCCTGGTCAAATCATGAGTTTTAATCCAGGTTCAGGTTTAATCTTGAGTTTAGTTTTTGATTTGTGTCCTAGTTTTAGCCCTGGTTTAATCCCGATTAATCCTGATTTAGTCCTGGTTGGGCATGATTTAGTCAAGCCTTAATCCAGGTTTAGTTGTCATTTAAATCCTGGGATTCTAGATGCCTTCGTCCTCTTCTTTAGTCTTTAGTTTTTAGTCCAGGGTTAGTTTTAATGTATGTGTTTAATCTGATTTAATACTTGCTTTAGTTCTCTTATTGGTGTACATTTATTTGTGGTTATGGTCTTTTCACCTTGATCCCGTTTTGATTTACTTTTTCCAAGTCAGGTGTTTTAGTTCTGGTCTGAGTAAGTCCAGGTTCAGTCTGGTTTTAGTCCTGGACCTCTTTACAGTAGAAGTGAGTGCGAGATTACACAGCTCTAATTAGACTCCTAGGTTTTGCGGCTGTGGAGGGTCTGGATTTGGTCTGGTCCCGGAGATTCTCGGGGAAATGGGGGCCGTTAGCGTCAGGAGATGGTCTTTCATGTCTCGGACTTCAGCTGTCGGTCCGAGTCGTAGGGAGACGTCGAGTGTGCCGCTCTCGTTCAGAGGAGGGAACTTCAGCGGGAAACAGAGCGGGACGGGACACTCGAGGGTTTACTGTAGCGGCATTTGGTCTCACATCAGACACATGACACATACTCAAGTCCTTCAGACATTTACTATTAATAAAAAAAACAAGGCAAGGAAAAGGACTTAACCAGAACTTAACCCAGGACCAATCTGGTATAAAATCAGCTAAACATAAGGATTAAACCAGAAAAGAACAAGGATTAAACCAAGGAAACCAAACAAAACCAATCCAAGAGTAAAGCAGGTGAAAAATGGGACTAAATCAAGACCTAAATTAACCCTAAACAAGGACTAAACCAGGTCTGAACTCATGTTGCAACTCAAACAAATACAGAAACGAGGCGTTAAATCAGGCCTAAACCAACAATCAAACACTAATCTAAGCCTGAAACAATCTAACTCAGGACTAAATCAAGACCAAGGGTAGGTCTAAATGGCACCTAAACAAGGACTAGCCCTTATCTAATCACTGTTTCAACACAGGGCTGAAAACACAACTAAACCCTGCGTTTTAGCAAGAGTCACGCACTTCTTTCAACCCAGTTCTAAACCTAGAGATAAACCACACAAAACACTAGATTCCAAACGTGACAAACACTTGTTTCACTAACATTACTTCTAATTCTGAGGTCAGGACTAGTCCAGAATTAGACCTGAGACTAAAGACTTAAGTGTCAGAGTCGCAGGGAGACGTTGAGTGTGCCGCTGGCGTTCAGAGGCGAGAACTTCAGCGGGAAACAGAGGAGGACGGGACACTCGAGGGTTTACTGTAGCAGCATTTGGTCTCACATCAGACACACGACAATAACTGTATATTCCTTAATTACTCCAGCTGTGGTAAAGCTCACACCTGCGAGGTAAGATCCGTCAGGTGAGATAAGTGTGCGGCTTCCTCTCCCGCGGTGGCCACAAGTCACACCGACCCGTGAAGTGTGGCCCACGTCGTTAACGCGGCGCTAACGGGAACGACGCCGCTAGCAGCACCCACACGGGAACGGACAAAAGAAGGAAGTGTGCCCGAGTGTCGACGGGAAAATATCTAATGTGGCAAACAAGACGCTTAGACTTCTTTTTATTCAAAAGACCGTATCTGATTCATTCTCAGGACTAAACTAGGTCTAAATAAAGACTTAACTAGTAGATCCTTTATTATCTCTGTAGTCCTGGTGTCCTGCCTTAGGCCTCTCACAAGTAACTTATTCTACTTAATATAGAAATATCAGAGCAATAAAAACAGAAAGGCATGTGTAAACGGCAAAAGAGAAGATCAACCAGCACAATGAGGAGACGCTTTGACAACACTCTAAACACTAAATGAACTGGAAATCAATTCTTATATTCTCTTTTTCCACAAACCTGTCCTACTTCTCAGTTATGTCTTCTTCTTTGCAAATCACAGAGTACAGTATCTCACTGACGTAACAAGAAGTAGGTCGTCATGTGTGCGTCTTTACAAACTAAAGTAAACTTACATTACAGAAAATGTAAACTTTTCTGTTTTGTTTTCTATTAGATGTTGATAGAAAATCCAAATATGCTTAGTTTGTATTAGTGTTTCCTTTCTTTTTATTTGAACAAGTCTACTCATAACAATAAAATCTTGTATGTTATACTTTTTTAACCCAAAAACTAGATTATTTATATGCTATATATTAAAATACCAGTTTGTCTGCTGGTTGGTTCATCCCTAACAAAAATACATTTGTTTTTATACTCAATGCCAACACAAAACAATAATAAAAAAGCAGCAGCAGCAGCAATGTGAATTACCCTCAAGAGTTAAAATACAGCAGTTTAGGCTCCATGCTTTAAATTCTGCTAAAAGATGCAAAAAGCACAGTTAAATTGAAGCACATGGCTAATCTGCATAAAGAATACCAGTGGGCAAAACATGGAGGCCATACTGTTTGTCCTTATGTCAATTAGCATTAGCCTTCACACTGTGTACTAATAAAAACCATAGTGAATTAATAAATATCCAGGCTTCTAGTTATATTAAAGCATGTAATCTTGAGTTAAAAAAATATTATGCTGTTTTTTTCTCCCACAAATCAAGGGTCTATTCTGCGTTTAGTGACTACTGTTGATCTACATAGAGACTGGACATGGCCCTACTCTTCTATATCAATACAATAATGATGAGTTACAGTGAGAGGTACATACCGTGTTTCCTTGTTCGTCCACAGAGTTGGTCCCTAAAACACAAACAAAAACATGACCAGAAATGACCAACTTGGAAGTGTAAACTATACAATATTTTCTATTGAATGAGTCAGGCTTTTACAGACCTTTAGCATTAACTAATCCATATAAATTCCATTAAATCCAAAGAAATTATTCCAATGGGTTTATTAATCCATTTGATCGCCCCGTTTTTAAAATCCACCATGAGT
Organism: Rhyacichthys aspro; assembly: GCA_036850595.1. NCBI lineage: Eukaryota > Metazoa > Chordata > Actinopteri > Gobiiformes > Rhyacichthyidae > Rhyacichthys > Rhyacichthys aspro. The sequence goes on from CM072160.1 coordinate 3,594,229, forward strand.
TGATGAAAAAATGCCTTCAGTTTCAAAAATAATCCATTTGACATAAAAGTAAAAAAAAGTATCCGAGTTTAATCCCAGTTTTGAAAGCCTCAATGATGAATGAAAATTTAACTGGACAAAGCAAAAATATTTAGGACTATGAACTATCTGTCCAGAATCTTTTAAGTGTAACGTCTGGCTTCATTGTTAAAAAGAGAAAGCCAGCATTTTTTCCAATAAATATCACTTAAAAGTCTGTATTTTAAAAAAGGTAAAAGGTAGATTTTGCTGTAAACTGAACCTAAAGGGTCCGTACTGTTGCCTCCTGAGGCCTGAGCCACACTGACAGCTCTGAAGGCTCGGTCTCTGCAGAGGAAGTGATAAACCAATCTGATTTTACAACAGCACAGCCCCCTCAGAGTCCTCTCATAGCCACACACACAGTTCAAAGCCTGCTTTTCGGCTTTATTTATGACCATTACATGTGAAATTAACAGAGCACTACCTAAAATATTTATTCATTTGGCCATATCCAAGACAATATTCGCTAGGACAGTTCCACCTTTATCTTGTGAATGCAGGACAGGGTTTTGTTTTTGTTTTTTTTAAATCAATAATTATATGCATTATGAAAGACCTTCAGTACACACCAGCACAACTTCAGAAGGTCAAACCTAAAACTACAGCAGCCTCAGAGGGTCAGAACTCAAATTATTTCAGTCTCAGAGGGTCAAGAGTCAAACTACGGCAGCCTCAGAGGGTCAAGACCTACACTACAGCTGTTTTAGTGGATCAAAACTCACACTTATTCCCAATGGATTTAAAAAGGGCGTACACTAAATCCAAGAAGTGGGACATTTCTTAATCTCCTGATTTTACATGACAAACTGTTTCCTGTGTAACCTCAGACTCTTTTGGAAACAATAATAATTTACTTTCGTCATGAACACTATTTTTGTTTTAACCAGCTTTGAATCTAAAAAAACACACAGAGGAGAATCTCACCGAAAACGTAGACGATGCCGACCGCTCCCCCGAGGCCCATGAGTCCTGCCAAACGCAGCACCATTTTTTTGGCGAACGCTGTGTTTTCTTTCTGCTTCTTGTCGTCCGTCTGCTCTCGCTCCTTCTCAGAGTCTCCCTCTGGAGGCGGCTGGCCCTAAACCAAACACAGAACACATATTAACCACAATTTTTATGACTATAATTGATGCACGATGATATTTATGCTTGAAAACAGCTCAAAAACAGCCACATGGACAGTTCAATCAAATTAAGTTTTGCCTAATTCAAGAAATTACAGATATAGAGCTATTATTGGACAATTTTGTAGATGCTTGTTTATCTGTGTCATACTTAAACACAACTCAAACTGACCTCTCAGTCCTGTCTCCCATCCTCTACCTGTAATCCTTAATGTCACCACTAGATGCTCCCAAAAACAACACACTGCAGCTGTTACATTGCATCTTTGCCACAGTATTTATTGCCAGTCTTTTCTTTGTGTGGAGTATTAGTCAAGATGGTAAGCTGTGGATATATTTTCTGGATACATTTTATATTTATAGAGATGACATTTTGCAGTATATACCTCACATCAAACTCAGGCCAAAGGCAAGATTGTTTTTTAAGAAACTATAAGCCATCATTTTAAAACCATCCATCTATACAGTTTGTCTTTAGTCCTTATATTGCAATTCATAGTGTAATTATAAAAAAACAATGTGAAAATATACTGTATGTGGTTTTGTTTGTGTGTTGCCCCATCCAGTGTTAAAATATGTTCACATGCAGGTAGAGAAAATTAAATTATTGCCTTAGTCCGATTATAATCTGTGTTTTAAACTGCTTACTCTGATTGGAGGAGCAGCTCACCTGGATAATGCTGTTCAGATGTTGTCAGATTACTGTTTACTCCGATTAAGGTCGGATAGAGCGCACTGAGCATGCTCCATAATCGGACAGAGACACAGAGTAACACACGTAAACAGAAAAACATACATTTTTAGGGAGAAGACACATATATAGGGTCACGCTGCCACGGTCTCCTGTTTGTTATTATAGTATGTTATTTTGCTCTTTTCATGTTGTAAAGTTTAGAAGAACAACTACCCAAACTTATGATGTGTTCAAGTGCTTTCTGATGAATGAGTAACGAAAGCATTGTTCTGAGTTTGTTGTGTTTACGTATTTTCAACTTGCAAAGTCGTTACCATCAATATTTATTAATAACTTGATGATTATTGAGCAAATCAGCCGGCTGTATTAGCATTTAACACTACGAACAAATCAGGTTTAACAAGTGTTGATAAAAAGGGTTGATGCTGTGTTGATGCAGCGTTTGCCCGACCTGACACAGTACCTTGATTCTCTGTAGTGCTGTAAACTCTGACATGTGAAATCCAGCTGAGAAGCTTTATCAAACTGAGTATACTCAGATTTAGCGCTACATGTAAACATACTGAGTGCAGGGAAGACCTTCAAACCAAGGCCCTCACCAAGGACTAACATCAGTCAAGACAAGGTTATATGAAACAGCCATAGTCACACATCACAGTTTAAAACAGTGCTTATATTTTGCATTATAATTGTGGCTGCAATACATATCACAAATTTAACATCACAATATCAGTAATGCAACGAACTGACTAAATTACAATAATGTTTTGGTGTTCCTTATGACACACATTCTCTCTGAATAATTAGAAGCGTTGAATCTAATTGTTGTGCATCACCTTTTCCTTTGCCAAATGGGACATAACATAACTTAACATAGTTATTGCATATATTAAAGTTAACTGACTTCAATAAACTGGAATATAGATGAATCATGTGTTTTATGATTAAATTATTATTCATTATTATTCATCTTATAAAGCATTAGGAGCGGTGAGACGCAAAGGGCCCATGTGAACGCTCTTGATGATATTGATGAGCTGCTTCTATTGCCACAAATATCACAGTAATATTGTTGATAAATTTACAGTTATTATAATACTATTTCTCAACACAGGTGTCATTAAGTGGTAAGAGAGCACTGTTACTATTGGTAATTAGAAATGGCATGATGCAGAAGTGCTTCAAAGGCGTATTTGATTTTATTCCCAACTAAAAAAAAGAAAAGAAATAGCTTTGCACATAACATGCACATTGTTTGAGTCCTTAAGTAAAGTTAGTGAAATGTCACTTGCATACTTTAGGCTCTAAGCCCTTGACTTGTCCTAATTAACAGCTCTAACTTAAATAGCATCCTTATTAGGTTTATATCATGACATTGTTACACAAAATTACAGGGAGACAAAAAAACAGCACAAACTGGACCTTGATGGTACTGAATGTTCCCCTATGTCCTGTACAAGGGGCTAACGTTACAATGCTAACCTACAGCTCGTTCAACACTTCCATAAATATTCCACCAAAACTTCTGAACAGAACGGACGGACGATAAAAAACGAAACAAAGAGACTTTATTGATTATTTGCCCAAACTCTGCAGAGGTTCACCCGTTACTGAACGTGATTTAGCGTGGGTCACGTGAGTCCAGCTGAACCAATAGGATCGCGCGTTCAACACCGTACGTCACTGCACTCGGAACTGTCAAAAATGAATGTTTGAACCACAAACGACCCTTTAATTGTTTTTTTTAACCTTTCCATTTGTCTCATAATCGAGTTAATGCTGGAGATGATAGAGGTAGTTTATATGTTCAGCTAAAATGAGCTTGTTGGATATTTAAGGCTAATTGTTTCATAACCTTCCATTGAAACACTACAGGCACAAAATGGACAGACGCTAACAAACAACTGAACCATTCTGCCATGTTCGCATTGTCTACAGCTATTTCTGCCTAAAATCCAGACTGTAAACGCGTTGTCCTGCCCTGCTGTGGTTATAACCCGGGCACACTTCTCTCCAGGACCGCTCCTACCTGGCTCTGCTGCTGGAGCCTCTCCTGGAGGATAGCCTGGGCCAACCCGCCCGTCGCGCTCTGTTCTCCCGACGCCGGCTTCTCCGAGGACAGTGTCCGGACTCTATCCACCGAGGCCGGGCAAAAAGCGCCTGCTGCCCCGCTCCTGAGCCGCAGGAAGCCGCGGCTCGCTCGCACACACATGGGGAAGACACACGAAGCCGACATCTTGGATGATAGCGCTCACTGCCGGTGTGTGACGCAACTGAAAAGGACAAACGCGTGTGATTGGTTCGCGTAGGTTGGAGTGACAGGTCAGCGGACCAATCAGAGCAACGGCAAGCCACGTGGACCTGGAGATGGGCGGGGAATACAGTGTTCTGTCCAATCAGAGAGAAGAGTGAGACTGACCTTCGTACAACCCCGCCATGATTATTGAGGGAAAAAGTGTAGTCAGACCTGCCTTAACTGAACCACATCAATTCGTTTAATATAAATGCAGCTATTTGTCATTCTTTCTCATTTTATTCACCACAGACTTTACAACTTAGTCCTGCCACAATACTGTGATAACATGAATATAGTGGCTTGTATTAAAGGTGGACAAGAGGATGAGGAATTGTGCAGCCAATTTAAGATATTCTATAGATGGAATCATATTAACTCCATCCTAGACATAGTAAACTTAAGCAACAAAGAGCTCTCCACTTCAGTTTCGTTTTATATTGGTGGCTATTTATCATGTGTTGTACCATAGAGCAGACTGGAGCAGCAGTAGAAATAAGCCACACAGAAAGAGCATTGTTTGAATAGATTGACTTTAATTCTTTGTCTGCTTTAACCACATACCCATGATGCATATAGTCATTACTTAAGTGTAATTCATGTGATGACAATGTTGCAGGTTTACAAAAAAGTAATTTTAAAAATGGGCTGGATCTGAAACAAGAGTAGGTGTTTTATTTTCTATAGTGAAGGGTGAAATAGTGAAATCGTGAAGGGTGATTGGGGAGTAATAACGGAGCCTTTCCCTCCGACTTGCAGTTATATAACTCTATATGTGCGCTTACAGATTTTAAATGCTATGATTAAGGTTTAATGTCAGCCAAATAATAAGTGTTCAAAGTATTTTTGTGTTTTTCTGAACTGAGATATGCACAAAAAAAGCACACCAGCAGCTCATATTGTTGTGGTTGTTTCAATATGACACACCTCTCTACAACCAGAAGATGGCGCCAGACTGAAATATGACTTCAGATCACTGACAAGGTTTTTGATTATATTGAACAAAGAATTATAAGTAAATATATATAAGAGGGCCTAGATTATTTTTTTTGTCTCTCTCCAGCTGAGCTTCCAGATGAGTACCTTCAGCTTGAAAAATGTTACATACAATTTTTTATGTTGTTATTAAACGTTTAATCCAACACACATCTTTAATGCTTTTTGTTTGCAGCACCATCTCCATGTAAGAATATATTTCTTACACTTTGAATCTATCCTTTTCAGAAATTGGGGGATTTGGAGGAATATGGGTCTCCTGGTTGATTTTTTTTATGCTTTTTTGTTTCACTTTGTCTTTGTTGTGTCTGCAGTTTTCAAACACCTGTGTTGGAGGATCATCTGGGGGTGAGCTGGTCTCATTTTTAAACAGTAGAGTGATAAATGTTTGTCCAACAAATATCTGAAGAGGGAGAGTTGTGAGTAAATGTCTGCTCCCACAAGGATCACAGCAGCTGCAGCAAACATCTAAAATACATTTTATTGTATAAAGTTAGGCAAGGCAAGGCAAGTTTATTTATAGAGCACAATTCGTACACAAGGCAATTCAAAGTGCTTTACAGTAACGGTACATAAAATTAACAGAAAGCAAATGAAATCATTACATAAAACATAAATATAATCATTAATGAATTAAAACAGAATTTTAAAAGCGAAGAGTGCAGATAAAATACTTTCAGTTGTCATATGCACAGCTAAATAGAACTGTTTTCAGCCTGGATTTGAACATTGTCAGAGTTGAGGCCTGTCTCACATCTTCAGGAAGACCGTTCCAGATTTTAGCTGCATAAAAGTGGAATGCAGCCTCACCATGTTTCGTCCTGACTCTGGGAACCAGCAGGAGGCTACTCCCTGAGCTCCTCAGAGCCCGAGGTGGTTCATGAGGCTCTAGCATGTCACAGATGTATTTTGGTCCGAGACCATGAAGAGACTTATACACAAGCAGAGCTGTTTTAAAGTCGATTCTCTGAGCGACGAGACATGAAAACACATTAGACACATCCAGCAAGTTTTTTGTGCGTAAAGTTAGAAGCTGTACACAACACTGTAATCACACTGAGGAAGAGGAAGGCATCTGGAAATATGTAATTTTTGTTATTTATATATAGACAAGTTTAACCCTGAGTTTCGCATTTGCGTTGTGCCCTCTTTGTTCGTTTACTTTACTCAGCCTCAAGATTCTCAAGATTTGTAAGTTCACGAAACGTACTAAAATCCATCCACTAAAATCCTGCGGCTGGTTTGGACAAATGGTGAAGCAGTGCTGTTAGTTATGGACGTGTTTTAGATTTGATGTTGCTCTGATTGTATGAAATTGCCTGGTAATAGTTTTCATCAAATCTACCTGCTCTTTAACTTTTCTTTCCTTCAGATGGTTCGGTCAATATAATGTATTGTGTTGGTTATAAGACTACTACTGCTACTTTCAATTCAATTTTAATAATCCCTAAGGGAAAATTCAGTCATTAGGTGGAGTTTAAGTGGATTCAGACTTCATCTGCCTTAAACTGATTTTACAGTCTTACTGCAGTCAGGAAGAAGGTCTCACTCATCTTAGACGTCCACAGGGTGCTCTCTGCGGTTCAAAAGCCCAATGCAGAGGATGGTCCATGTTGTTCAGTATAGCCGCCATCCTGTTGTGTATCTGTTGCTCCACTGCTTCAACCAGAGTCTCCAAACTAACACCTATAGTATACCTTTCCTTAGACCAGGGGTGGGCAATTATTTTTCTCCGAGGGCCACATTAGAACCCGGGACTCTTGTGGTGGGCCGGGCCAACACAGTCAACTCACGCTTAATAAAAAGACATATTCTTTAAAGTTTAAACTATAAGCAAAAATATGTCAAATATATGCCACTGTTACAGTTATATCATCCTCTGTTTAAGATCTACTCTTTCCATTTTGTTCTAAAACCAGGCCTGGCTCAACATGTTATTGACACCTGAGAAAATGACTCAAAAAACACTGAAGTTAAGTCTAGTCTCCTGCAGAAACACTGATGATAACAGCTCCTTCCAAACAAGGCCTGAACCAAGAAATCAGAATTTATCCTCAACATTTACCAGGCACTTTTAACAATAAGGGTCTATTCCAGCTTCCCCTCACCATAAAAGTATTATGTTTGTATTCTGTTCTGTACATGGTTTACACTCCTGCATTAATTCCTTTTCTGACACAAGCCTCCTGAGGGCCGGACAGAGGAGGGTCGAGGGCCTGATGTGGCCCCCGGGCCTTAAAATGCCCAGGTCTGCCTTAGACTAAAAGGCCTGAGTGAAACGTTCATAGACGAGCAATGTTTTTAGTAAAAAAATTTCCTTTTAGATTTTAAGGTAAAAAAATATGTATTTATGTCTTCTCATTTGATTTAATTGCTTTGAACCTACAATCAGCCTTGTGTTTGTTACATATGAAATAAATACACTCCTTTCATCAGACATTTTAGATGATTTCCTTTCTCACTTCTCCCCTGAAAAGTAAACATAAGAAAAGGTTATTTTAATGTCTTCATATTAAAGGCATGAAGTAATACTGTGTTTTAAACAGTACTTACAAAAAATGGGTCCTGCAGTGAGCGGATTGAGCTGAGCAGAGTGGTGCACAAAACGTTTGGCCCGTCCTGTACAAAACTATCAGAAGACACACAAAGATATATTGAATTAACCAAAAGAGTATTAACTGTTAAAAGAATTTACTGAGAGGAGTGTGGGGCTCACAGGGACACAACTGTTAACTCTGTTGTCACACAAAGTCAGTCTGCAGTGAAGGTAGATGAACAGGTTGTCGCCCTCCACAGGGAAGAGCAGGGCAGAAAAACGGGCTTCGAGGGAGCGGCCGCTCTCGACGACCGATGTCAGCTGACGGTTAGTAGGACACCTGGAAAAGATGAGGGCCAGTCGATTTTAGAAACATTTTCCCATTACAATTTGTTAAGCATCAGCCAGTATTTTTGGTTCAGACACAGACACATTGAGGAGCTTGTTCTGACGTTGTATAAACAAGGAACAGAATAAATGTTCTATTTAATGCCCATAATGTGGATATAACAGTGTGGGTTTTTTTTAATTATTATTATTTTTCAGTTGTGAGCATCCCTGATATTTTGGAAGTCAGTTTTAGAGAGAATGATGTCTGTAATTTAATGAAATCTGGTGCTCAAAAGGAATCTAGCTTCAATATTCCAGCCAAGGCCAGTGAAAACACACTTTAAAACTGAAAATAATTAAACAATGCTATATGAAGCCACTGACTGTAAAGGTACAAAACTCATATTTCAAAATAAAAGCATGTACTACTTTAAGAATCAATGTGAAAAATACCTGGAACTGATGAGATAATTCTGGGTGGGATCATCTGGGTTTGATGAGTTGGAGGTATAGCAAGTGTCCAAAACCAGAGAAAAGCTTGGGTCTGTTTCATCCACAGACACACCGACGTAAAGAGCAGAGCCCTCCGTCAGACTGAGCGGTCCTTCTGGGTACCTCTGTGTAAAACCTGAGTCACGAAAAAGGCTTATGTGGGCTGTAGTCTGGGAGCCTGTTCCAGACAGACCTTCGTTACTGTAAAGGACAAAGGAAAGATGACTCCTATTATGCAAAAGGTTCTGATGTTGATGATTAACAAATAAACAATGGACTACTCACGATAGCAGTCTAAGCCCACTGTTGAGTGAGGCATTGGCTGTCATGGGATAGACACAGGAGAACGGGATACTCTCGGGAATAGCTAAGGATTGGTTGTTTTGAGGGTACAGGAACAATGAGTTGAAGTAGACAGCATGGGTGTTGTTGGTCTAAACACATATAAAATGATAATCAATGATAAAATGCTTATTAAAAAATAAATCACAATATACAGAATGGGATTATTTATTGTCTATCTCATGTTTAACTCCTGTAATACTTCCTCGCACAGTAAAATCATCTCACCCTCAGCACATTTCCACAGACTCCAGCCTGACGTGGCGCTTGGTACCACACAAAATCACCACTGACTCTGTGAGTGGAGCAGAGAGGGTCGGCCAGGTGACCACTGAGCGCACCTGAAGACTGCAGTGTCGCCAAACGAACACCAACTTCCATTTCATCACGAGAACAAATGAGCACAGACGTCTGGAGCAGAGGCCCTTGATCAAAGAGGAGAAATTTATCATTTACTTTTTTAAGTTTTTTTTGATGTTTTGTAGAATTTGAGATGACTGTGAGCGCATGGACCTACCTTCACAGATGACTCCAGCGTCTTCATAATGTCCACAATCATGGACCCCAAACCCTTCATGTGAACAGTTCAATAATGACGACTCATGTCCTGAACACTGAACATCATCGATCCAGACCGGCCCACTGCCCTGTCCAAAATGTGCTCGATTTGGTGCAGCCACAGCGTTGCCACAGCCCAGTTGTCTACACACCACCTGGGCATGACTGATGCCCCAGATGTCGTCACACACTGTGCCCCATCGGCCGTCGTGGAAAACCTCCACTGTCCCAGAACAGCTGCTGTTGGAGTGGACCAGTCTCACAGGACGACCAGCTGCAGGACACAAACGAAAGAGAGCAGTTTTAAAAGTATAATGAATGTGGGGCAATGTGTTCAAAAGAATCAGCATCTGTACAACACTTACTATTCCCCTGTTTGACTCAGGCCTGACTATATTTGGATATTAATGTAGCTTCTTCCTAAAGTTAGTGATTACTCCTGAAGATATTATTGTGAACTTGTTTGACAAAAGTAACATCCACTTGATTCAAAGACAAATAAAGCACTTACTTTGTGGAGAAGGTAGAGGTGTTGTTGTTGGAAGTGAACCTAACACAGGACAAATCATCAGAGAGTGGAGAATAATTACAGACCTGTAACTGAAGCTGAACAGCAGCTACTATATGAATGAATATGGCTAGATTATTGTCCTGTCATTTCTCTGAACTGAGTGAATAAAGAGGAATGACCAGACAGTAACACTCATCTTTTTACATTCTTTAAAACATCCAGATGATTGCAGGACTAACCTATGAATAATACCTTCATTGTCACAGAAAGAGGTCTTCACACAGTGAACTGTATTACTGTAAGAGAACTTTGGGCCCTTTTAAAATATAATAAATACCTTTAAGAAAAATATTGATCTATTATGGATGAACTAAATTCAAGCTCTGCTCTGAGTGCATGGACCCACCTTCAAGGGCCTAATATTTGAGCTATTTTCACGGCACAAATTTTTCCTACATGTTGTAATTCAAAAATCAAACATATCACACCCATAATAAGTTCTACAGACACGTTACTATTTGTCTAAATGTTGCTTTCTTTTCATATTTTGAGTAAAAGACAAAGACAAATAAAGCCCTTACTTGTTAGAGAGCGTGCAGTTGTTGGAGTAGCACCTAGGATGGGACAAATCATCAGAGAGTGGAGAATAATTACAGAGCTGTAACTGAAGCTGAACAGCAGCTACTATATGAATGAACAGGGTTGTGTTATTGTCTGTCACTACTTCCATGTGTCTGTGGCTCCTTTATCTCACAGTAGAGTCATAATGATGACTGTCACTGCTGATTCTGTCTGAGTTTAGTTTTGTAAACACAGAGATGGTTCTGTCAGAGCACAGACCTACCTTCACAAATGACTCCAGCGTCTTCATAATTTCTACAGTTGTGGACCCCAAACCCTTGATGTGGACAGTCAAATAATGACGACTCGTTTCCTGAACATTGAATGTCGTCTATCCAGATTTGTTCGCTGCCTTCTCCAAAATGTGCACTTCTTGTTGCTGCCACAGCATTGCCACAGTTCAGTTGTCGACAAACCACCTGAGCATCAGCCGTGTCCCAGGAATCATCACACACTGTGCCCCACTGACCGCTGTGGAAAACCTCCACTGTCCCAGAACAGCTGCTGTTAGAGTGGACCAGTCTTAGTGGAGCAGCACCTTTGGAATAAATGGAGAAAACAAACACAAAATTGGTCCAATGTTGTCTTTTACTGCCTTTGAACCTAATGAAAGTGTCATAAAAATATAAAAAGAACATTAAGTGCTACTATTTTAGTGGAAGGTGGAGGCTGTGCTCAATCTCTGACTGAAAATACACAATGACCACATTAGACTCCAACGTAATTTGTGAAAGTCTTAGCAGCACAAGTATTGGATAGAGACAAGATTTCTTTACTTATTTATGTTTTTAATAGAAATTAATACATATCATAGTCAATATATTACTATTCAAAATATATTAAATGACTAAACCCTATTTATTTTCTTAAACCATCTTGAATTTATTAAAATCACCTTCACAAATGACTCCAGCGTCTTCATAATGTGCACAGTTGTGGACCCCAAACCCTAAATGTGAACAGTTGAATAATGTCGACTCATGTCCTGAACACTGAACATTATCGATCCAGACCGGCCCACTGCCCTGTCCAAAATGTGCTGAGATTGGTGCAGCCACAGCGTTGCCACAGCCCAGTTGTCTACACACCACCTGGGCATGACTGATGCCCCAGATGTCGTCACACACTGTGCCCCATCGGCCGTCGTGGAAAACCTCCACTGTCCCAGAACAGCTGCTGTTGGAGTGGACCAGTCTCACAGGACGACCAGCTGCAGGACACAAACGAAAGAGAGCAGTTTTAAAAGTATAATGAATGTGGGGCAATGTGTTCAAAAGAATCAGCATCTGTACAACACTTACTATTCCCCTGTTTGACTCAGGCCTGACTATATTTGGATATTAATGTAGCTTCTTCCTAAAGTTAGTGATTACTCCTGAAGATATTATTGTGAACTTGTTTGACAAAAGTAACATCCACTTGATTCAAAGACAAATAAAGCACTTACTTTGTGGAGAAGGTGGAGGTGTTGTTGTTGGAAGTGAACCTAACACAGGACAAATCATCAGAGAGTGGAGAATAATTACAGACCTGTAACTGAAGCTGAACAGCAGCTACTATATGAATGAATATGGCTAGATTATTGTCCTGTCATTTCTCTGAACTGAGTGAATAAAGAGGAATGACCAGACAGTAACACTCATCTTTTTACATTCTTTAAAACATCCAGATGATTGCAGGACTAACCTATGAATAATACCTTCATTGTCACAGAAAGAGGTCTTCACACAGTGAACTGTATTACTGTAAGAGAACTTTGGGCCCTTTTAAAATATAATAAATACCTTTAAGAAAAATATTGATCTATTATGGATGAACTAAATTCAAGCTCTGCTCTGAGTGCATGGACCCACCTTCAAGGGCCTAATATTTGAGCTATTTTCACGGCACAAATTTTTCCTACATGTTGTAATTCAAAAATCAAACATATCACACCCATAATAAGTTCTACAGACACGTTACTATTTGTCTAAATGTTGCTTTCTTTTCATATTTTGAGTAAAAGACAAAGACAAATAAAGCCCTTACTTGTTAGAGAGCGTGCAGTTGTTGGAGTAGCACCTAGGATGGGACAAATCATCAGAGAGTGGAGAATAATTACAGAGCTGTAACTGAAGCTGAACAGCAGCTACTATATGAATGAACAGGGTTGTGTTATTGTCTGTCACTACTTCCATGTGTCTGTGGCTCCTTTATCTCACAGTAGAGTCATAATGATGACTGTCACTGCTGATTCTGTCTGAGTTTAGTTTTGTAAACACAGAGATGGTTCTGTCAGAGCACAGACCTACCTTCACAAATGACTCCAGCGTCTTCATAATTTCTACAGTTGTGGACCCCAAACCCTTGATGTGGACAGTCAAATAATGACGACTCGTTTCCTGAACATTGAATGTCGTCTATCCAGATTTGTTCGCTGCCTTCTCCAAAATGTGCACTTCTTGTTGCTGCCACAGCATTGCCACAGTTCAGTTGTCGACAAACCACCTGAGCATCAGCCGTGTCCCAGGAATCATCACACACTGTGCCCCACTGACCGCTGTGGAAAACCTCCACTGTCCCAGAACAGCTGCTGTTAGAGTGGACCAGTCTTAGTGGAGCAGCACCTTTGGAATAAATGGAGAAAACAAACACAAAATTGGTCCAATGTTGTCTTTTACTGCCTTTGAACCTAATGAAAGTGTCATAAAAATATAAAAAGAACATTAAGTGCTACTATTTTAGTGGAAGGTGGAGGCTGTGCTCAATCTCTGACTGAAAATACACAATGACCACATTAGACTCCAACGTAATTTGTGAAAGTCTTAGCAGCACAAGTATTGGATAGAGACAAGATTTCTTTACTTATTTATGTTTTTAATAGAAATTAATACATATCATAGTCAATATATTACTATTCAAAATATATTAAATGACTAAACCCTATTTATTTTCTTAAACCATCTTGAATTTATTAAAATCACCTTCACAAATGACTCCAGCGTCTTCATAATGTGCACAGTTGTGGACCCCAAACCCTAAATGTGAACAGTTGAATAATGTCGACTCATGTCCTGAACACTGAACATTATCGATCCAGACCGGCCCACTGCCCTGTCCAAAATGTGCTGAGATTGGTGCAGCCACAGCGTTGCCACAGCCCAGTTGTCTACACACCACCTGGGCATGACTGATGCCCCAGATGTCGTCACACACTGTGCCCCATCGGCCGTCGTGGAAAACCTCCACTGTCCCAGAACAGCTGCTGTTGGAGTGGACCAGTCTCACAGGACGACCAGCTGCAGGACACAAACGAAAGAGAGCATTTTTAAAAGTATAATGAATGTGGGGCAATGTGTTCAAAAGAATCAGCATCTGTACAACACTTACTATTCCCCTGTTTGACTCAGGCCTGACTATATTTGGATATTAATGTAGCTTCTTCCTAAAGTTAGTGATTACTCCTGAAGATATTTGTCAGGATCCATTCCTGGTTTTTGGTGTCTTCCTCCCTTCTGTATGTTTCCCTTCCCTTCTGTGTGTTTGTCTCCTCCTTACCTGGGCGTGAAGTGGGCGTGACCTGACCTTGACAGATGGCACACCTGTCTCCAATTCAACCATCATCAACTGCAGTACAAGAAGCCTGGTCATTCATTCACTCCTCACCAGTTCCTTGTTGCTAACTACTAGTCAGTGAACAATTGGCCCAACCTTGTCTTGGTATTTTTGTACTTTTTTTGTACTTACCTTCTCCTGTGTCCAGGTGCTGTCTGCCAGTCTGCCTACCTGCTCCTGGTTCTGTTTCTCTGCCTTCGTCTTTGCCTGCCTGCTCGCCTGCTCCTCTTTGTCAAGATTACAACTATTACATCCGTCTGTTCTTACATTAAACCTTTTTTGAGACTCACCTGCTGTACTCTGTTTTTGGGTCCTTATAAGAACTGTGACAATATTATTGTGAACTTGTTTGACAAAAGTAACATCCACTTGATTCAAAGACAAATAAAGCACTTACTTTGTGGAGAAGGTGGAGGTGTTGTTGTTGGAAGTGAACCTAACACAGGACAAATCATCAGAGAGTGGAGAATAATTACAGACCTGTAACTGAAGCTGAACAGCAGCTACTATATGAATGAATATGGCTAGATTATTGTCCTGTCATTTCTCTGAACTGAGTGAATAAAGAGGAATGACCAGACAGTAACACTCATCTTTTTACATTCTTTAAAACATCCAGATGATTGCAGGACTAACCTATGAATAATACCTTCATTGTCACAGAAAGAGGTCTTCACACAGTGAACTGTATTACTGTAAGAGAACTTTGGGCCCTTTTAAAATATAATAAATACCTTTAAGAAAAATATTGATCTATTATGGATGAACTAAATTCAAGCTCTGCTCTGAGTGCATGGACCCACCTTCAAGGGCCTAATATTTGAGCTATTTTCACGGCACAAATTTTTCCTACATGTTGTAATTCAAAAATCAAACATATCACACCCATAATAAGTTCTACAGACACGTTACTATTTGTCTAAATGTTGCTTTCTTTTCATATTTTGAGTAAAAGACAAAGACAAATAAAGTCCTTACTTGTTAGAGAGCGTGCAGTTGTTGGAGTAGCACCTAGGATGGGACAAATCATCAGAGAGTGGAGAATAATTACAGAGCTGTAACTGAAGCTGAACAGCAGCTACTATATGAATGAACAGGGTTGTGTTATTGTCTGTCACTACTTCCATGTGTCTGTGGCTCCTTTATCTCACAGTAGAGTCATAATGATGACTGTCACTGCTGATTCTGTCTGAGTTTAGTTTTGTAAACACAGAGATGGTTCTGTCAGAGCACAGACCTACCTTCACAAATGACTCCAGCGTCTTCATAATGTCTACAGTTGTGGACCCCAAACCCTTGATGTGGACAGTCAAATAATGACGACTCGTTTCCTGAACATTGAATGTCGTCTATCCAGATTTGTTCGCTGCCTTCTCCAAAATGTGCACTTCTTGTTGCTGCCACAGCATTGCCACAGTTCAGTTGTCGACAAACCACCTGAGCATCAGCCGTGTCCCAGGAATCATCACACACTGTGCCCCACTGACCGCTGTGGAAAACCTCCACTGTCCCAGAACAGCTGCTGTTAGAGTGGACCAGTCTTAGTGGAGCAGCACCTTTGGAGAAAACACTATTGATGTTGATTTCAGCAGTGACCACGATCACAATTCAAGTTAATGTACTTCCACTGCACAATCCTTGAAGTAAAATACCCTCTGAATGTGCACTGTTCAGTGGGTACAACCTGCAGTGCAGTCCCGTGCACTTTATTTTTTAAGTGGACACCCAGTTTTTTTCCACCATAATAATCTGTATTGTTTCTGGCCCAACACTGTCAAACATCATCAGTAACTAATAACAGGTCAAAATGCAATTGTTATTTTCAACACAAGGAGGTAGAACCTTGTGGTAGATGTTTGTTTTGAACATAATAGCAGACATGTGTCATTTACAATAATGAATTATAAATGTTTAAAGTGAACCTGAGGTTAAGACCAATATGGTTGTCTGTCAGTCCTGGCAATAGTCCAGGGAGAACCTCACATGAGCCTCTCTTCATCCATTTATGGTGGAAGTGGAAAAGAAATAAATGAATGCCTTTATGAAACTGACCTGTGCAAATGACTCCAGCGTCTTCACCATGTCCACAGTCATGGACCCCAAACCCTTGATGTGAACAGTTCAATAATGACGACTCATGTCCTGAACACTGAACATCATCGATCCAGACCGGCCCACTGCCCTGTCCAAAAAGTGCTGATATTGGTGCAGCCACAGCGTTGCCACAGCCCAGTTGTCTACACACCACCTGGGCATGACTGATGCCCCAGATGTCGTCACACACTGTGCCCCACTGACCGCTGTGGAAAACCTCCACTGTCCCAGAACAGCTGCTGTTGGAGTGGACCAGTCTCACAGGACGACCAGCTGCAGGACACAAACGAGGAGACAAAATGAATTAAAGAGTTGGCAGAGCAATAAATAACAATAAATAAAGCAATAAACAACAAGTGCTATGCTTTATGGAGCTAATATGAAACACAGACGGCCTTACAGTTATATTTGCATTTCACTCTACAGGTTTAAAATATAGTATGGTGAGGGGAGGCTGTTTTGCATTTTTATTTTTTTTTTAAATATGTAAGCAATTTTTTTTTAAAAAGTAAAATGAACTCTTTACCTGTTCGTCCAGTCAAAGTCTGCATGAACAGGAGCAACAGCAGTCCCTGAAGTCCTCTCATTTTGGACTCCAGCAGCAATGAAAAATAAGAATGCTTGTGAATTAAAACATAAGTCATCTGAAATCCAAAAAACTATAATAGAGACTTTAGAAATAAATTTGACTTATTGTAAAAATATATTACATTGTTTCTAAACAGACTGAAAATACATCTGGTTACTGTTAAATTATGTTAAAAATAGATAAATCCATTTTTTCTTCTTCTTTACATATAGATCGTTAATTGCTGCATCTAAATAACTCAACTTTTGTGAGGTAGTTTACACAGCTATTGTTGCTAATGCTAACAAAGAAAACCTCTCACTTTTTTTTAAGAAATGCAACTAATTTGCACAAGTTGTTAAATAACACTACTTTATTTTAGTCTTTAGTTATTAGAGGTTGTTGCCATTTGCTGAATATATTTTTATTGGTAAATTTAGCTTGTAGCTTTTATTGCTAATGCTAATGCTAATGGGCCAGCCAACAAAAAGAAACCTGTTCCAAGAATTCACTGGCAATTACTAAGTCTTTATCACTTATTGGGTAATGTCGGATTATTTTCCAACATTTCTTTTTTAAGACTTACAGGTTTATTTCCTCGTTAGGTGAGCTGCGGGACAGATTCAGTTCCGTCATGTTCATGTGATACAACAGTCATATTACATGTCAGAATAAAAAAAGTCAT
The DNA here is from genome assembly GCA_036850595.1 of Rhyacichthys aspro. Classification (NCBI taxonomy): domain Eukaryota; kingdom Metazoa; phylum Chordata; class Actinopteri; order Gobiiformes; family Rhyacichthyidae; genus Rhyacichthys; species Rhyacichthys aspro. The sequence goes on from CM072160.1 coordinate 3,611,727, forward strand.
ATTTTTAGCCGTTGAGAGGAATCTTTAAACAAAAGTGCATGATGTGAAAATAGGCAATAAAACAATAATATCTGAGTGCCCTGTCATTTTTTAACAGTGTAATGCAAATGGTGACAGGACAGAAGTGTGAGTCATTTAACCTTAATACTCTAATTATGCTTTCTAAACTATTAAATTAAATTATAAACAGCCCCTGTAGCCTAAAAGTGTTATCAACATGTGTCATCAAGAAGTGTCACAGTCTGATTGAAGCCAAGGGCACGGGAAGAACCAGTCTGACCAGGAGTTTTACAGGAATGGAAGAAAAAAAAACATCTTCAGGGTGTTGGCACACAAAGATTATAATAAAAGAAATGACACAATACAGTATAAAAGAATTACACCTAAAACTAACTGAACATTAAAACAGGTTTAACGAAATAAAGACTGACTCACGTGCATCTGAACCTTTTCTACAAGGTTTATTTAACAGAGCAATTTAGGAAGGAAGAAAAAGCTTTAGTTATTACTTGTATTTAATATCAAGGAAGCAGCAAGAATACACAGTGCAATAAACGTGAAAGGTACTTAATGATTCTTTTTGCAGTCGCTGAAATAAAGTAAAAATGGACTGTGAAACAAAGAACAAAGAAAATGACTGCAGTCTTTAGATTTTAGTTTTGCACATCTGACTTGAAGTTGTTTTGATGAAATGAAACAAAATCTTTTCTGTTCCTTTCTCTCGTGGATATGAATGCATCATTTCAAACAACAGAGGCATTTCTGCGAACAGAGGATTTGCCAAAAGTAATCTGTAGCAAAAGAGTAATAATAAAAATGCTAATAAAAAAGATAAAACGCAAACTGACAGTGAACTTTTTAGGAGTAACTAGTCGGACACATTTTTTACTTTTTTGAATAAGGAAAGCTCTGAACTTTATATTTAATCTATCGATACATTGTGGTGGGTTTATTTTAATGAACAAAATAAAAGCAGGTCACATCTGTTTCAGAGAAGACATCTGGATGAAGGTTCCACATGTTCTCAATGAAACCTTCACTTTTTACATTTAATTTTACATTTAACATTTAATACACATTTTACATTTTCAGAATTCTAACAACAAGTGTTTCAAATAACTCAACGGTGAGAAGTTGAAAAGACATACAGTAGGTAGAATAACTAGTTTAAGAACGATCTGCTGCAGCTGTAAGAGTCACTCTTTGCCGTAAAACCAGTACAAAGGCTTCTGTTGTGTAGGTTTAGGTCAAATAAAACACAGAAGAAAGAGCAGAGCCTAGCTTCCTTTTTTATTTTCCCAATTCTACAGAAAAATCCATTTATTCGTTTATTTGCTAGACTTTTTTTTTTTGTGTGCATTTTTCTCTTTTCAACATTTAATTCCTCTTTGAAACACTCATCACATTCACATCTATTCTAATATATTTTAATGTCTTACCTTTGTCAGGTGTAAATCTGAAAGCGGTGTGTGAGCTCTGAGCGCAGAGAGCTGTGTGTTTTAAAAGAGTTGAAGTCATCACACTGTGTCATGTGACTGAACGAGGAAACTGAAAAGTGTTTATGAAGATCAAATAACAAACTACATTCCGTGTTTGGAGAAAAATGTGGTTCACTTATTCACTTAATAATACGAGGAAAAGGCTCCACCTACGTTTTTAGACATGGTGGGTGTCTTCTTTACAAAAGGGAGAAAGTGATGAGACAGGACAAGACAAGATGTTACACAGAATGGCTTTCATTTATACATTTGGGATGAAAAAGTCACTCTCTGGCTCCAATGTTTAATGCAAATAAACGTGACAAATCTTTCTTTCCTGTCCAAAAAGTCCATCTTGATCTTTGTTAACCGTATGATTTTGTTTTCACTTCAAATGGCAACAAAAACCACTCAGTCATGAACAGGTGTCGACAAAATAACACATTTCTTTCCATTTTGGAGAGTTAGAAAGCATAAAGAAAAAAGGATTTAGGTGATATCTTTGTCCCAATGGTCGTTTTAATTCTTGAGTGACAGCTTTGAGGTGTGATCAGTGTCGTCTCAGCTGCTGTCTGCGAGTGGCCTGGAAAAACATGGCAGAAATAGATTTGATGAAGATAACTGAACTATAAATTCAACTAATTTGCAATAAAGAGTGGTGCATTTTGGCCAGATTTATCAAAACTTTACTGCAGACAGCCACCTTATTTCATCTTTCACCCAGAGAGTTTATGTTTGGTGACTTTTTGAAAACATTAGAACCTGAAGTAATCTGAGTTTATAATTACTCACAACCTGCTTGATAAGTGTAGAGCTTGTTTATGCTGTAGGTGTAATGCTTTTGGTGGTGAACAGAGAAGCAAACCCGTTAGTGCTTCATCAGGATTCGAGATGATGCAACACTTTGGTCAATCTGGCCCTAATTGTGTTCTTGAAATGAAGGTGAACTTGTTTGAATCCACTCATTAAGGATGTGAGCAGTACCTTCCAGTAGAAGAAGTAGAAGGCAAGGATATATATGAGCTTCAACAGGAGGATGACCACCACCCTCAGGATCAGATCTGAATCACGGGCTGCAGCAGAAAACCACCAGATTGGAATAAACTGTTAAATCCTATTACACAAGTTCCTATTTTTATGTTATGTGCTAATAAGACAATATATATGTCCAGTGTACCTCCGAGAGTGAGATAGAGGGTCTGGCTCTGAGAGGAGAAGTTGTGGGAGAAAACATGGAGGTGATAAACACAGGTGTAGCCTCCTTTGTGGGCGGAGCCAGCGTCAGAGAACAGGAAGTGGGCGGAGTGATTGACAGCTGGCAGGGTGTGGTTCTGAGCTGGGTCCACAGTGGGAGAGATGAGCTGGAAGAAGCCTCCTGGAAACTGAGGCTGGACAGAGCACGAGACGCTGAAGTCTGAGCCCAGCAGCACCCGGAGCCCCTGAGGCTGGGCCTGGGAGACCCCGTCAGCAGAGACAGACAGAGAGATGTTGGGACGACTCAGTAAATCTACAAGGACAGAGAAAATAGATGAAAGTCATGATGAAATAATCACTCCTGCCTCGCAGAAAAAGGGTTTGATTAAAGTGATAAACTGGGCATTGTTCAGGATGTACGGCGCCTTATTAGTTACCTTTACCTGAACAGAGCAGTTTCACGCCGTAACTGTAGGACCTATAAGCCCTTTGTGCACATTCTCTTATGGCAGATGTCCTCTTTACACAGTCAGGTGAGACATACAACACAGGTCTGTGTCTGATCTCTGCATCCTTCTCCACAGCAACAGCTGATCCACAGTCAAGCTGCTGACACACTGCAGCACCAGCCGTCTGGTCCCAGTCTGTATTTTGAACCACTACTCTCCACTCTCCGTGTTGTTTAACTTCCAAAGTCCCGGCACAACGATTGGGCTGTCCCACCAACCTGAGACCTCCTGGATCTGAACAGAGCCAGAGGTGAATAGAAACAGCTAAACAGTTAAATAAAAGCCCCGCCCCTTTTTACCTGAACAGGTGAGGTCCAGAGGTTTTCCAGATGAGCAGGTGTCCCCTGAGCTGGACCTGGTACAGTCCATCAGAGCAGACTCATGTCCCTCACACTGGAACGTCTGCCCCAGAGGAGCCTGCCCTCTCCATAGCGCCCCCCTGGAGGAGAGAAGGAGCCCCACAGCCCAGCTCCCTGCAGACCACCTCTGCACCCCTCAGGTCAAAGTCCTCTTCACAGACTGAGGTCCAGGACTGGTCCCAGTGGACCTCCAGTTGTCCTGAGCACAGACTGGACCCATGGACCAGCCTCACAGAGTCTGAGGACACAGAGAGAGGACAAATAAAGACAGAGTCTGAGGACACAGAGAGAGGACGAATAAAGACAGAGTCTGAGGACACAGAGAGAGGACGAATAAAGACAGAGTCTGAGGACACAGAGAGAGGACAAATAAAGACAGACACAGAGTCTGAGGACACAGAGAGAGGACGAATAAAGACAGACACAGAGTCTGAGGACACAGAGAGAGGACGAATAAAGACAGACACAGAGTCTGAGGACACAGAGAGAGGACGAATAAAGACAGAGTCTGAGGACACAGAGAGAGGACGAATAAAGACAGACACAGAGTCTGAGGACACAGAGAGAGGACGAATAAAGACAGAGTCTGAGGACACAGAGAGAGGACGAATAAAGACAGAGTCTGAGGACACAGAGAGAGGACGAATAAACACAGACACAGAGTCTGAGGACACAACACACAGCTCTTTATTCAGTATCATAAAGCACATGTAAATGAAAGAACAGGCAAATACCAGCAGCTCAATATAAAGTAAACAGTTCATCCACTAAGGCAAACTTTCTAGATCTGACAGACATTTTCAGACAGTTTTTCAGAGAAAGTTGTCCTGCAGGTCGTAACCACAAACATGTAGGCACTTTCCCTCCATTTATCAGTTCGAGTACAAAGAATTGAGTCTTTGTCCATGTTGTCATTTGGAATATAATGTTCTATGATCCCAATACTTTTGTGTGAATGAAAATAACATCTATTTTAAGGATTTTGACCTTTACTCACTTTTTAAACACACTGCTATTATTATGAACACAACTGTAAGTGAGGAGAAAGTCCTCCAGAGACGTGAAAATGGCTCATCATGACACTGGGCTCATAGTGAACAGTAGCTCCTCAGTCACACCAAGGATGCATTTACCTGAACAGTTGAGAACACGATGGTAAACGGAGACAGCCTCTCCTACAATCGCACATTCCCTGATTGAAGATGTCGACTGAACACAGGGAGAGTTAAGGGCTCGAACAGGAGTTCTAGAGCCCTCTGTCACATCTGCAGAAACAACAGAGCCACAGCCCAAACGACGACACATTTCAGCTGCTACCTCCAGGCTCCAGTCAAACATGAACACCTCGGCCCATTGGCCTAAGTATTTCACCTCTGGAGTCCCATCACAGCGGCTGGCTCCGCCCACCAGCCTGACATCATCAGGGTCTGAAGAAGAATAAACTAATGTTTCCAACAAGTAGAGTGGCAGGGCACATATCAATATTAGACTTTTTCCTGAATTGTCAAAACTTGAGGAAGTGGATCTGGAAACTCTACAGACAACAACACTTCTGTGTCAAAACAAGAACTGGGAAAATTCAGTTCATTTATGAGTCTTTTAATTCACATTGAAAAAACAAAATCTGAATCTGAAATCAATTATAACATGTTTCTCTTACTGTACATTTTTTCTAATGAGAGCTCACCTGAACAGGTGAGGACCACAGTTTTTCCAGATGAGCAGGTGTCCCCTGAGCTGGACCTGGTACAGTCCATCAGAGCAGACTCATGTCCCTCACACTGGAACGTCTGCCCCAGAGGAGCCTGCCCCTCTCCATAGAGCGCCCCCTGGAGGAGAGAAGGAGCCCCACAGCCCAGCTCCCTGCAGACCACCTCTGCACCCCTCAGGTCAAAGTCCTCTTCACAGACTGAGGTCCAGGACTGGTCCCAGTGGACCTCCAGTTGTCCTGAGCACAGACTGGACCCATGGACCAGCCTCACAGAGTCTGAGGACACAGAGAGAGGACGAATAAAGACAGAGTCTGAGGACACAGAGAGAGGACGAATAAAGACAGACACAGAGTCTGAGGACACAGAGAGAGGACAAATAAAGACAGAGTCTGAGGACACAGAGAGAGGACGAATAAAGACAGAGTCTGAGGACACAGAGAGAGGACGAATAAAGACAGAGTCTGAGGACACAGAGAGAGGACAATAAAGACAGAGTCTGAGGACACAGAGAGAGGACAAATAAAGACAGACACAGAGTCTGAGGACACAGAGAGAGGACGAATAAAGACAGAGTCTGAGGACACAGAGAGAGGACGAATAAAGACAGACACAGAGTCTGAGGACACAGAGAGAGGACGAATAAAGACAGAGTCTGAGGACACAGAGAGAGGACGAATAAAGACAGACACAGAGTCTGAGGACACAGAGAGAGGACGAATAAAGACAGACACAGAGTCTGAGGACACAGAGAGGACAATAAAGACAGAGACAGAGTCTGAGGACACAGAGAGAGGACGAATAAAGACAGACACAGAGTCTGAGGACACAGAGAGAGGATGAATAAAGACAGACACAGAGTCTGAGGACACAGAGAGAGGACGGATAAAGACAGACACAGAGTCTGAGGACACAGAGAGAGGACGAATAAAGACAGACACAGAGTCTGAGGACACAGAGAGAGGACGAATAAAGACAGACACAGAGTCTGAGGACACAGAGAGAGGACAAATAAAGACAGACACAGAGTCTGAGGACACAGAGGACACAGAGAGAGACTCACTAAAACAAGGCTCAGTAAGTTGTTTTTCATGGTAAAACACAGTTGACAATAAGAGTGCACATTTGTGTCACTGATACTGTGTAATCGATTAATCTGCTTAAATAATGACTTTAGAAATGTACATTACAGGAACAGTAGATAATACACCTGTAAAAAGCAGCTAAAAGCTACTTTTGTTGATTAGCTTTTGTGGAAGAAGAGTTGCGTTTGAATTTTAAACTCTTAAAAGTTGCCAAAATTCAGACAGGGCTGTTTCTATAAAGGTAAAGCAATAGAAATGTTTTTCTTTATTATTTAAGCATATATAAGATTCACATTAATTTGTAATCAGCACAATGCACTTTAATATAACTGAGTGAGATTTAAGGCCTGGACTAACCTTCAGGATTTGTGACAGCTCTGTTGTGTTTGCTCTTACCTGAACATTTTATCTCCAGAAATGAGGAAGTTTCTTCATTGATGGGAATCCAAAGACAGAAGAAGGTCTCATCATAACACTCTTTAATCCTGATCCATGCCGGTCCAGAGGGACGGCCCGGTCTTGGTCTTGGTGCCACAGAAACAGCAGATCCACAGTTGAGCTGCGTACACACTCTGTTTGCCGCCTTCAGGTTCCAGTTTTGTCCATCCACTTTTGTGACATTATTATCTTCATGTTTGATCTCCAGTTGTCCATCACAGCGGCTGGCTCCTCCCACCAACCTGAAGGTATAGGGCTCTGTACAAACAAGTGGTTCAATGCTTTGTGCATTACTTTAATGTTAAGAATGATTCATGTTTGTCATGTATATTCAGTGCAGTACTTTCAAAAAACATATTGCTCTATATTGCTTTTATATTACACAAACCTGTCGTATTTCTATGAGCCAGGAGGCCTGCAAAGACACAAAGAAGAAAAAAAATCTCATAAAAATAATAATGAGATTCATAAGGTTGCCTCCAGGACAGTTTGGGCACATTCATATAATACATAGGAAGGTTTTTTTTGTAGTCATTTACATAGATTAGCTCCAACCATTTCCCCTCAACAAAAAATAATGTACTCACAGGTCAACACTTTAGTCTTTCAGCAGCAAAGCATTTTTCTGTTTTCTTTTTTAAATTATTGAACGTTAATGTTTGCAAATGAATCTACACTGAAACGTTTATCCACATCGATATGAGTTTTACCCTTGGCTTCAGCGAACGTCGTCTGTTTCTTTCACAAAGTGAGCTGGATCTATACATTATTAGTCTTACCGGAGCTGCAGAGGGACACAAACACCGTCAGCGCTCTGTAGTCCATGTCGAGGTCTGTCTCAGGACCAGGTCTGTCTCAGGACCAGGTCTGTATCAGGACCAGGTCTGTATCAGGACTAAGTCTGTATCAGGACCAAAGTCAGACCCAGTCTCAGGAGGATTTCCGCTGCTCGCTGTTATCGGTTCATCTTTGGTGACCGCTGCACGCCTCAAAGTGTTTTATAACTCCACTTTTAAACAGTCAGTCACGTTGTTATGGCCGACAGCGGCTCAGGGGATAGAGAACAAATAACCGTAAAGAAAAATACTACATCAGTTCAACCATATACATTTATTCCTGATGCCTTTGAACTATCTCTTTAAAAGTCAATTTATCTCTTAATGGTGTTCTCTTAAATACATTTGCACATTCATTTCCCATCATTTAACCTGTTAGCTGATAGATATGTTTAAATAAATAGTAATCACAATGATATTCTTCATACACTGTTTATATCAGCTTCTTTTTTGAGTGAAATGGCTGCTTTATGGTCACATGTTGCTCAACAAAACCAACTCAAAGTGGATCTATGCTTTATATCTACAGATTAGCTTAGCTACCAGCAGTGGTTTTAACAGATATCAAGAAAGCTTCCTCTTCCAGGCTCTTTATATCTTTGTAATTTATCAACCACATAACTCAAAATACTGATGTGTTACTGAAAATATGACCAAGAAGCAGCCATCTTACCACAAGGCTTACTGGACCAGAATGAACCTTAAGCCCGTCAAACATGTCAAACTCAAGGCCAAGGCCCTTTGCAATGTTTTATGTGGCCCTTCAACACATTTAGTAGGTGATACTTTTGGATTTGAACAGGTTTTAGATGGATTTGAACAGGTTTTAGATGGATTTGAACAGGTTTAGATGGATTTGAACAGGTTAGAGATAGATTTTTGCTACAAAGATAAAAAAATCTGTCCAAATCCATCCAAAACCTGTTCAAATCCAGTTAAAAGCTGTTGAAATTCATCTAAAACCTGTTCAAATCTGACTAAGCCCTGTTCAAAACCAACTAAAACCTGCTAAAATCCAATTTAAACCTGTTCAAATCCATCTAAAACCTGTTTACATCCATCTAAAACCTGCTCAAATTCATCTAAAACCTGTTTACATCCATCTAAAACCTGTTCAAATCAATCTAAAACCTGTTCAGATCCAACTAAAACCTATCCAAATCAATCTGAAACCTGTTCAGATCCAACTAAAACCTGTTCAAATCAGGGAGGAAATTAATGTTACAGTCTTTTAGAAGACTCAAATGAAGATGAAACATCACATTCAAAATTTAATGAAAGCTTCCACCATCTTTGGCCTCTGAAAGGATTCTTATTAACTGTCGTGGACACATCACATTGAGTTTGACACCAATGCCTTAAGCCATAAAACTAAACGCAGGCTTACCACATTAAATCTTAATCTAGTGCACTTTTAACTAAAAAGCTTCATGAGAGTAAGGTCTTTCTGTGGCTCAGAGTCCAGGCTTCAAGTTGATATTAAAAGGACTTTTTACTAATTCAACTGAAAGTGTAAAAGAAGTGCCAACTGACCCATTTATTTCCTACAAATCTGAATAGTCGTTCCTAGAGTTTCCAAAAGTACAACGGGAGGTAGAGCCTTTAATTACCAAGCTCCTGTCTCAACATTTAAGGTTAGATTTAAGACTTTCCTTTTTGACAGGGCTTATGGTCAGGACATACACAATAGATGAGACAAGAGCTTATGGTCAGGACATATACAGTAGATGAGATAAGAGCTTATGGTCAGGACATATACAATAGATGAAATAAGAGCTTATGGTCAGGACAAATACAATAGATGAGATAAGAGCTTATGGTCAGGACATATACAATAGATGAGATAAGAGCTTATGGTCAGGACATATACAATAGATGAGACAAGAGCTTATGGTCAGGACATATATAATAGATGAGATAAGAGCTTATGGTCAGGACTTATACAATAGATGAGATAAGAGCTTATGGTCAGGACATATACAATAGATGAGATAAGAGCTTATGGTCAGGACTTATACAATAGATGAGATAAGAGCTTATGGTCAGGACATATACAATAGATGAGATAAGAGCTTATGGTCAGGACTTATACAATAGATGAGATAAGAGCTTATGGTCAGGACTTATACAATAGATGAGATAAGAGCTTATGGTCAGGACATATACAATAGATGAGATAAGAGCTTATGGTCAGGACATATACAATAGATGAGATAAGAGCTTATGGTCAGGACATATACAATAGATGAGATAAGAGCTTATGGTCAGGACATATACAATAGATGAGATAAGAGCTTATGGTCAGGACATATACAATAGATGAGATAAGAGCTTATGGTCAGGAGATATAGAGATAGAGATAAGCTGCTCTGGGGAAGTATGATACACTTCACTCTTATTACAAGATTATTTTATTTCATCCTGTTTGCATTTTGACTGTCTTCTGTTTTTGTGAAGCCCTTTGATGCAATTGTTATTGTGATACTGGGAGATTTAAATAAAACTGAATTGAATAAAAGACAACTGAGTCTGAATTGAATCTTTCCAAGTCACATTTATTGTTTTCACCGTACTTCCAGATGTTTCCTCAGGTTTACAGTGCCTTAGAGCAGAGTTTCATAGATACATCTCTGTACTTTATATACTGCAGCTTTTATTCAAATTACAATGCATCTGATTAAAACATCAAATATACAAACATTGTTTAGGGAATTATACGCATCCAAATATAGTCCAGTAGTCGCTGCGTCTCAGTTAGTCGCTCACACTAAAGGTTTTTCCAAAAAGAGCATTGTTTGCTTCAAGTACTTCATTCCAACACAAAAAGGTTTATATAGAAACTACTTTATCTACACAAAGAGTTGATACAGGCAAAGAGGAGGAAGAGCAGCCAGAGTTTCACGGCCGACTGCGTTCATTCCTGAGAACAATCCTGTTTAAAAGTAGTAATATGTAATGTAATCCTGTCTTAAATGTGTTGGCAAAAAAGAAAAAGCAGGGTTGAAGTCAATTTAGAAAATGTTGCAAAAAGAATTGTCTGAAATTTGGTGAAACAGGATTAAATTCATTCACGATTCATTGCGATTTAGTAGCTCACAGGAGTTTACATGACGTTTACTTGTGTCATTTATGATACAATCCAAGTTTGTGAACAAGTAAGGCTAATTCAAAAAGTGGGAACATCTAGCAAAACCATAAATGTATTTTTTTGCATTATTAGGATGATACTCAGTGGTTTCAGTGCAGCGAAAAAAACAAAACAAACCAAGGATAAGAGAAAGCATACCACAGCAGCACGACCAGTTTACTGTTGTTTTCTACCGAACAGTAAAACAGGAATAGTCCCCCAATATGTCCAATACATGTTTGAAATAAGGTGAAAATGTTAACGGTGGAACACAGCCGCCATGAGACAAGCCCTCTGCCTCCTCTCGAGCTCCTACCGATCGAAGAGTGGATCACTAACAGTCAGAAACCTTGGCTATCGTCGGGTTGAAGGTACAAACGGGAGACGGATGCAGGGAGCTGAGGGGAAGAATACAGCAGCGTCGGACACTTACTTCACCAGTGATTTACCCATTTCATGTATTTAATCAAATAATGGAGTGTGGATTACTGTTGACTCTTCTGTGAGAATAACCATTAAACATTTTATTACTGAAAGACTGAACTTTTGTATTTTCTGGGGAAAAAAACAAACGTTGTTGTTTTAAGTGATGGCCTGTGATTGGTTTCTGTTTTAATATTAGATGAATTGTGTCAAAAGAGTAGGCAATCACCTGTTTTTACAAAATATACAGGTAAAGTTGGGAGTCTAACCCATGACCCTCTTACTGTGATGGATCAGTGCAATTATTGATGCAACATGTTATAACAAATTGATTTAAAGAGTAACAAATCACTGCAGAGTAAAGTGCCCGACACTGCTATACCGATGCATTTATGTTTTCTTATTTCAATACAAAAGCTTGAATGAACATTCAAGTGTTTGGAAACCCCACAAATATCTGCGGAGGTAAACAAATCCGAGTTATTGAGCTCAGGAGGTAGAGACCAACAACGTTATGTACATATCTGCACTGCTGTCGCGCCGAAACAACTAACAAAAAGGCTTTTTGTTTTAGATATATCTACAACTCTGCCGTACACACGACATACAGTTGACACGACTTCAGGTTTGTTACAGGATTCCTCTACAGATCCTATAGTAGCAGGGTAAAAATCAAGAAAATATATACATTTGTATGCAAGTTTTAAAAATAAAATCAACTTCACAGCCTTTCAAAATGTGCAGGCTAATACAATTTCTATACAGTGGTATCATCTGGTTTGTAGGTCTTAAGGAACGAAGGTAGGTAAGAAGGTAGGTAGGTGTAGATTAGCTTCTCTATTCAACATATTTACAAGGGTTTGAGGTGAGAGCATGCCATCATTGGACAAAGAACGGGAATAAAAAACAAGTCTAAAAATATATTAAATAATTTACTTCAAAGCTTTTTTTTCTAGAGACAGAAATAGGAGGAAGAAGAGGAAGTGGGGTGGACTTTCACAAAAACAAGTCGAGACCTTGCCATATTTTTATGCTACTTTTAAGCTGCTTGGATGCAATCGATGGATTAAAAACCTGCTTGATGTCTTCATATATTCTCAAAATGGATAATATTGCTGGTTTAACTGGTTTTAGAGGAGTTTTTATGTTTGGATATTTTGATAATGTAATGCAGAGCAGGGAGGAGTAGCGCGGACTTAGGGAAGACCAAATCTCAAACCACTATCAAAGACACATTCTTACTTTTCAGTGTGGGTCTTTGTAGCTTTAGCCATCACACCTTTTAATTATGGCCTTAAATATACTGCATGCATGTAATTATCTAAGTTTGACTGGAATTGGACTTGGCCGAGCTAACGTACCTAAATAATGTGGAGAGACTGTATTGCGTAGTGGGACTGGAGCTGGACGAGACCTGCACAGAGCTAACAGCACAACAAAAGTAAACAAATAAAAAAAAGAAGGTGTACCGTACATTTTTAATCTTTTATAATGTTTATACGGGAAAAAAAAGCTCTATCACAGCCCCTCAGATGGTCTTTTTTCCAGTTAGCATGGCCAAAACTACCAAAGACCCACATCATGGTTTGGGGATTTATTTAATCTAAATATTAAATACTTTTTTTTTCTCTCTTTGGAACGCTTCAACAATTTGGCTGTGTCTAATTCAAGAAGAAAATTATTATTAAAATGATAGAGGCACACATTTAACAGCACACTTTCAATGAAACCAGTTAGATTCATATCTGTAAACTAGTATTACCCAAACATTAATCACCCAATAATTAGAAATATAGGAATATATGCACCCTTCATTAATTCAATCTTAACAGTAGAACAAGTTTGGTTATTTGAAGCAGGACATGACATGTTTTATTTATGGTGTTTTCAGATCAAAAGAAGTAATTTTCAAAGCACAGAAACTATAACAATTGGAGAACAAAGTGAATTATGTCAGTTATGTTATTTAATGCCAGTTTACCTTTAGCATTAGCATTAGCTGCCAAGGTTTGTTCATTAGCTAGAGCAACATCTAAAAATTGAGGGGACAATTGATTGAAAATAAAATTACAATTGTATTATAATGATTATAATTAATTTTCTATATTATATTATTCATTCATTATAATTATATGTAATTAAACTTGATGGCAGTTAAATTACAGCAGATTTACCATTAGCATTAGCTGCATTGGAGTTAGCCGTTATGGGAAATTTATGAAAAAAAAGTTTGATCTGAATACACCAATAATTATCTTTATGGCTGAGTACTAAACTTTTGCTTTTGTCTTTTGCATTTAGTTCAGTAGTTCAACATAAAAACACAGTCATATTTCACTAAGTTTAAGGCTGAAATGGCTCTCAGCCCAAACTGTATCCAAAACAATTTTCCAAGTTATTACAATTCTGCAAATTGTAGTATTTAAAGCAAATTTGCTTTACTTAATACACCATAACATTGAGTTTAAGTCATTTTTAGCAGATTTGTTTCAAGTTCAGCTGAAACATTGTCCCATTGTAAATCGGTGACAGTGGCTAATGTTTGTGTCCTCTGTTTCCAATGTGCTTCATAAGATCATAATTTTAGGAGCCCTGTGTGTAACTGGTGCACACAGATATGAATAAATATACTAAATATCAATAGAGGTTGACTTTTGGTGCATTTGGCAAAGCATAAAAACAACATAGAGCCATAACAATTAGAAAAATGTGGAAATTTGGAGGAAAAAAAGTGAACTCGAGTGGGTTGAGAATGAACCAATCTACCATTAGCATTAGCTTCATAGCAGTTCTGGCTCTTATGGGAAAGCAACAATTATAAAACCTGCTAAAATCTTTTATAAAATCCACACCATTTCACACTATATGCACCATTTATCCACAAGGCTCAAGTCTTTGGCAAATGGACGTTAACTTTAACAACGTGCAGGGTTTTTTTTAAAGTAAAAGCTCCCAAATTGACCAATTAGCTTCTTAATTTAAAATACAAGGAGGGGGATATTTAACACAACTGATTGTCTGAATTCAAAGCTCATTTGGCAACTTCCCAGTGTCGTTAACTGTGGGGAATCAACATCAATAAATTCTACTTAAATATAATCCTTTTTTTACTTATAATACTGAATATATTAAAACAAACTGACTTCATTTCGTTGCAATAAGGTCCTTGTCTCGTGGAAGTGACAGTAATGAACATTCGGATTTGGTCGACAAAGCTTTCATTCGTTGCAAACTAAGAAGGACGGTTTCTGCCAAAGTGATGAAAAAAAAAAGCGAAATGTTGAGAAACATTAAAGCAAAAAGACCCAAGTCACTCTATGACGCAATCACAAAACCAAAACAAGGCTGACACCAACTAATGAGGATTTTCAACATAAAAAGAATGTTTTAATTGTACCAAACATGGAGTTAATATGAAAGCATAAAGGTTGCTCAATGCTCAAATAAAAGATTTAAAGTCATTACTTTAAAATAACCACATCAAGACAGAAGTAACTAAGTCTTAAATTTGAGAAAGTACAATAAAATTACCCAATAGTGGCACCTAAATGTAATTGACCCGGGTTTGAATAATGGAAATGACTCTTTTAAATTCCCTTCGCTTTCTGTTCTTTCTATAAAAGGGTAAAATGTACAGTAGTTTCCAGTTGCAAAGATTTAAATCTGAGAAATAAAAAATGAGTGGTTTGTGAAATAATTTTTTGCTCAAAGTTTCTCAATATTTCAAGAAATTCATCCCAAATGCAGAAACCGGCTTCGGACCAAACCCTTTTAAAAAAAACAAAACACTCCCCGTAAAGCGTCCTTAGTGGGTTCTTCTTCATTGTTTCCTACAGCAGACACAGAGCAGACCTCTCCAGTGAAATGCTACGCAGATGAAGGAGGAGGAAAAGGGCGGTGACGTTGAGATGCTTCTGTTCCCGGGTCAGAGCTCGTCAGCGCGGCAGCTATTCCCACACCAGCGGAGACGGAGGCATCTCTGAGGGCTGCGCCACCGTGGAGCTGGGTAAGAAGAGCAAGACGCATCAGCGCTATTTTAAGGAGTCTATAAATGTTTAAAGACGTTGTTGTTGTTGTTGTTTTTTACCTGATAAAGCTCTTGAAAGCAGCAGACTGAGGGTTAATGCAGAGCGGCACTCGACTTCCCTTTTGCTGCTCCAGAATGAACTGATGGATGATCTCTGATGAATGACAGAAGAAATGAGTTTAATGCACAAAAAACACACTAAAAAACTAATTATTATCAGATTTCTGGAGTTTTAAGTGATCATATAAACAGCATTATCTGATAACGGCAGTAATCTGATTATGAGAAATCGGATTAATACACTTAGATTTCTCCCCAATACTTCGATATCTTCGTGCATTAATCTGATTTGTTTCGTTCTTTTACATCTGCGCATGTGTAAAACAAAAAAAGCAGGAAACAGGAGTGACTTTTTTGATTAGTCACAACATTAACAGAGAACAAAACACAACAAACATGGCGTAGAAACGAAGGGCAGCAGCAGCGTGGAGCCTTTTTTGCAGATTATTTCTACGTTCGTACATACTCCGATAATGGACTGAAACGTGTAAACCAGGGTTTTTTGATCATCGCATTTCTGAAGCGCATATAAACACGTCAGATACGATTTTTACTATTATCCGATTACTCACAGTTATCGGATTATTCTGGTCATGGCTCACTGAATGTCGAACCAACTTTTAAAGAGTTAGGATGCGTTCACCTTGTGGATTTTTAAGAAACACACTGATGCTGCTGTTAGCCCAAATGCTAACATGACATTTTACCATTGCATTTTACCTCCCTCAGTGCTTTATGTTTTTTAGTTGGACAATAATGTTTAGGTTTGTTTTTTTTTCCGCATTACGTGCCGTTTCTGTCACGAATTTATGCCGCTCTTCTGTTTGAGCTCGTCTGTGGTTCACTTGAGGTTCACACTTTAATCGAACCAGACCAGAGTTCAGTTGGAAGCGCTCTGAGAACTTTATTTTGAAGGGGTCTCAGCGTGTATGTCTGGTGTCACTGAGATTCGTATGCAGCATTCACATTTGTCCAAGTGAACCCAGACAGGACCAGGCCAGACTGGACTAAACCAGACCATGTAATCCCAGACAAAACCAGACCAAACTGGACTAAACCAGACCATTTAATCCCAGACAAAACCAGACCAGACTGGACTAAACCAGACCATGTAATCCCAGACAAAACAAAGACCAAACTGGACTAAACCAGACCAGGTAATCACAGACAAAACCAGACCAGACTGGACTAAACCAGACCATGTAATCCCAGACAAAACCAGGCCAAACTGGACTAAACCAGACCATGTAATCCCAGACAAAACCAGACCAGACTGGACTAAACCAGACCATGTAATCCCAGACAAAACCAGACCAAACTGGACTAAACCAGACCATGTAATCCCAGACAAAACAAAGACCAAACTGGACTAAACCAGACCATGTAATCCCAGACAAAACCAGACCAGACTGGACTAAACCAGACCATGTAATCCCAGACAGGACCAGACCAGACTGGACTAAACCAGACCATGTAATCCCAGACAAAACCAGACCAAACTGGACTAAACCAGACCATGTAATCCCAGACAAACCAGACCAGACTGGACTAAACCAGACCATGTAATCCCAGACAAAACCAGACCAGACTGGACTAAACCAGACCATGTAATCCCAGACAAAACCAGACCAGACTGGACTAAACCAGACCATGTAATCCCAGACAAAACCAGACCAAACTGGACTAAACCAGACCATGTAATCCCAGACAAACCAGACCAAACTGGACTAAACCAGACCATGTAATCCCAGACAAAACCAGACCAGACTGGACTAAACCAGACCATGTAATCCCAGACAAAACCAGACCAAACTGGACTAAACCAGACCATGTAATCCCAGACTAAACCAGACCAGACTCCATGATACATTAATTATCTTGATGTCTGTGATTAACCTGTCGGATGCGTATGTTAACCCTTCCTCTTCCAAACCAGAACCACACATTGTCTTGAGTCGGTTGGGGTTCACTGACCTTTGACCTGCCTCACGGAGCTCAGGTTCTTCTCGAAGCCGTCGTCGAACTTGGGGTTAGTGACGGGCTCGAAGTCACTGGTGTAAACGCGGCCGGACGACGTGGTGTAGCAGCACTTACACATGCAGGTGTGGTACCGGAGCCGGCCCTCGTCCAGGTACGGGTGAGCCAGCGCGTCCTTCGCCGAAATACGCTTCGACTGAACACAACAAACACCACGGGTTAGGAAATTTATACCCAGAATATATACTGCTATGTACTGTTAATGTGCTCTGTTTTTGATAATAGATGCAAATTGATGTTATGATTTTAAAACTCTCCTTTGTAAATAAATTGTTAAAGCTTGTGTTGCTTCCTTGAAACCTGCTGAAAAACTAGTAAAAGAATAAAAAAATAGTAATTATTGCAGAGGGACATTTAAGTTGTTGAAGGTTTACCATTATTTGTCATTTAGGTAATATGTATTTGGATTAAAAGACACAAAACACAACAAATAAATGTAAAAGATGTAAAACAACAGTGCCCTCTAGTGTTCAAGTGTA